>VWZP01004034.1:691767-929088 GCA_013396995.1 Dicaeum eximium | reverse complement strand
GTGGGGAGGGGGGATGATGAATAATATTTTGGGATGATTTCTTGACCTCAGAATGTTAATTTATTCTTCTTTTCTCTTTAATTAATGAAAAGTCATGTCTGTCCCACACTTTTTCAATTATCTGTTTAAGATCTGCAACCATAAATATTTTAAGTCTACACGAGTTACCCTAAAGGTTGAAAATGCTTTATCTTTCTTCCAAATATCAGTAGATACACCACAGTTAATTTCAGGTCTTAAATACCACAGATGGGAAGTCACCTAACTCTGCAGATTACCATCTGCACTTTACCATGTTTTCAGGGTGCTGTTACTGAGGCATAACGTGACCTCAGCAGTGTGACTGACAGTGAATTCATAGGGTCATGCTGTGTAGCAACTGGAAGAATTAGTCTTGACTAGTGAGATGCCTCTCTGCCTTGTAGCTGTCAAAATCAAACACTAGTTTGAAATTCATTGCACTGGGTGCCTGCCAGAAAATGCAGTGCAATGCAGTTTATTTGAATTCCAAATATCCTGAGTAGGGCTGAAGCTGGAGTAAACAATATCCCTAAAAAACACTGTGAGAGCAAAGCAGTTGTAGTCATTAAGGAAACAGTAAGCCTAAGCCATTGATCAATCCTAGTTTTTTTCTTGCCAAACAGAGCCATAACAATAGCCTTCTCTTTTAACAGAAGGATCTCAGAGAACAAATTTCCTCTACTGCTGTAAAATTAGAGTTGTCTTCTCACTCCTAAGTTTCCAGGAACATGAGTTTCATGGAGGTGCTATCAGGAATGGGCTGTCACTTGCACCTAGTGGTGGGGCAAGGGGAGTGTTAGGGCAAACAAGCTTGTACAACTTTGTAAATCAATGGAGTTTATATGGGCCCAGCAGACGTTTATTGGTTGGGAGATGAATCCTCTGAGGCTCTCAAATTCACAGAGCACATCCTCTCACAATCCTGTGACTGCTGAGCTTGGTGAGAGCTCTTTCCTGCAAGGACCAGAGCTCACCATCTCTGTCTCCATCCCCATCCCAATCACCCTCCCTGGGTCAGCAGCACACGAGTGTCCCTGCAATCACTGCTCTGAGCTGCTGGCCATGGTCTCATCAGACAAAGAGGAGCAGTAAGGGTAGCCCCTTCTGGACTATGTCCTTAATGCTCCTAGTTTCTGCCAGAGTAGCTGACTGCTGTAGGAGTTAATGAGAGGGGGGGAAAATGGGGGTCTAGAAGTCCTAAACTCTCCATCACATAGCCAGGCTGTGCTGCAGAGCCTGTCCATGCAACTCAGATGGCCTCTGCTGCCTGGAGCTGTAACAAACGTGTTTATTTTGGGAAAATGGCAAAGGTCAGGGTTTTGTGTAGAGCCTCAAACTCACCAGGTCTCACTGGAAGCTTTTTTTTTCCATGTCTGAAAGTTACCACCATCTGCAATGTGGGGGTACAAGCACCATGCCGGAACGGCAGCTTGGAATCGCTCCACGTGCCTTTCCAGTTCAGTGCTCTTCCACTGTGGAGGGCTCAGTACAGAGGGATGAGGCACTTTTCCTGTTTTAGAAGCAGCCACAATTGTGTTTAATTTGGAAGAACCCATGGTAAGAGAGGCCAAACTGACACACCTTTTATTAGACTGCTGCTTGCCATGGTGCAGCTTTCAGGACTCGACACTTCATTGTGCTGACTGAGCTTTAGCAGCTGACATGGCCTTGACACTGGACAGATGGTGTTGCACCTCTGATGGTGCCCATCATCAAAGCCTGTGCCAATCAGTCTCTCTCCTGACAGTTCCCAGGGTGTGAACATTGATGTCCAGGCATCACACTGGCGGAGATCCTGTACCACTGGGGATTGCGTGCTTCTGGCAGTCAACAGCACCCAGGTTTGACATGCTTCAGGGCTTTTTTCACTTACCCACCTTGCTTCTCATTAGGTTGTCATTTCCAAAGCTAGACTTGGATATCAGGCAGGAACATAGAGAACTTGTTCTTGAGGCTTTAAATACAAATTTTGCAAAGACTTTAATAAGTAGCACTTATATTCTGCTATTTTAATGCTGACTAGTTGCAGTGTTGAAAGGTGTTTGGCAAGGCAGCAATGGCTGAGTTATATCAACTCAGTCTCACCAAGAGATGAGGAATAAGGGATCATGACATGGCATTATTATATTCACTGTTCTGACAAAACTGCATGGTAGAATAACATTATCTCCATATCTCCATAGCTATCTCCATATGCACAAATGCTCAAAGGAAAATATTAATTTGCTCCAGAAGCTGAAGGAGGTTAATGGAGAGGAGCAGCATTACTGTCACCCTCTATTGTAATATGTGACAAGGAGTGGGAGAATTACAGGCATGGCTTCGTGTGGCTTCTGTGAGAAGCTGCTAGAAGCTTCCCCATGTCTGATAGAGCCAATGCCAGCCAGCTTCAGAACAGATCTGCCAGTGGTCAAAGTTGAACCCATGAGTGATGGTGGCAGCACCTCTGGAATGAGGTGTTTAAGAAGGGGGAAAAATTGCACAACAGCAACTTGAGCCAGAGAAATGAGAATATATGAGAGAAACAGATCTGCAGGCACCCAGGTCAGTGAAGGAGCAGAAGGAGAAGGTACCAAGTATATGAGCAGAGATTCCCCTGAAGCCCCTGTGAAGACCATGGTGAGGCTGCTGTCCTACTGCAGTCCATGCGTCCATGGTGGAGCAGAGATCCAGTTGCAGACTATGAAGGACCCCATGCCAGAGCAGAATGCTCTGAAGGAGGCTGCGTCCCCTCGGGAAGCGTGCACTGGAGCTGGCTCCTGGAAGAGAGTGTGGATCCATGGGGAGGGAGAGAAGCTCACACTGGAGCAGGTTTGCTGGCAGGACTTGTGACCCAGCCCCAGAGCACGGGAGTAGTTTGTTCCTCAAGGGCTGTATCCTGTGCAGGGGACCCACGCTGGAGCTGTTCATGCAGCCTGTGGGAAGAACTCACACTGGAGAAGTTAATGGAAGACTGTCTCCCGGGAGAGAGAACCCACACTGGAGCAGAGGAGGAGTGTGAGGAGTCCTCCTCTTAAAGAGGAAGGAGAAGCAGAGATAATGTGCTGAACTGACCACAGCCTCATTCCCTGTGTCCCTGTGCTGCAGTGGGGGAGGAGGTAGAGAAAGTCTGAGTAAAGTAAGGTGGTGAAGAAGAGAGTGGTAGGGGGAAGGTGCTTTGGTTTCATTTCTCATTACCCTACTCTGATTTGATTTGTAATAAATAAAGTAATTTTCCCAAGTCAAGACTGTTTGCCCATGACTGTAGTTGTTGAGTGATCTCTCCCTACTCTCATTTCAACCCATGAGCCTTTTCCTGTATTTTCTCTCCCCTGTTCAGCTGAGGAGGGGAGTGATAGAGTGGCTCTAGTGGGCACCTGGCATCCAGGAGGAGCTGCTAAAATGGAGCTCAACAGAAGCAGTGCTGGGCACTTTGTCTATAAAAGTCATAGAATCAGAGAATCATTAGTTTAGAAAAGACCCTTAATATCATTGAGTTCAACCAAAGCCAAAACACTGACATTGCTAGAGAAGAATGGCATGGAAAATACGTGTTTTCAGACATAACACAAGAAACAAGGCATGCCAGCTCTACAGCTGCTTAAAAAACTTCAGAGACTCCTTGTTTGTTTGCAGCATTCTTTAATGACATAATCTCCTCTTCTTTAGCTTTTGTTTCAATGAGTCTACCAGATGGGCATACAAGAATTCTGATTCCACTGACACTGATCTGGCAATTTCATTTAATTTAAGCAGCTTTTCATTTTCTTCTGGCAGGTTGTTTTTTTTTTTTTGGAATATCTACCTAGAAGCTGGATTGGGTAAATACCCCATGTATCTTCAAGAACACGTGCCTAAACCATTTTGTTATTTAAAAAACAGAAATCTTTTGGTTTAAGTGGGAGGGTTACCAAAGCATATAAATGTAAATAATTAACAAATACATTAAAGAAACTGTCCAGGCAAGTAAACCAGAACAAAAGGCAAAATTCAGCAAACAGATTGTTGGCTACTTGTGATATGCCCATAATAAGTATATCTTCTATGCTGTGTTCTTTCTTAAAATTTATTTTAAATGTGAGCATTTATTTTACATGATGCAGCTATTTGTGCTTCTACCAACCTATAGCTCACACTGAAATAGGGCAACCTACAAGGAAAAGGAGAGTTTTACATTGCTGGAAGGTATTTCCTGGCTCTCTTTCAGCCTCTTTTCTCTCCATTAATGGCCTTCAACAGAATTCTACACTTCAACTCGAAATAATTACATGATTAACATGCTTAAAATTGTTTCTGTTCATTTTGGAGTAAAATAGACATGTAGGCTTATACATTTCAATATTGCTAGCATTTTGTGCAACTTTAGTGTTGAACAGATGTAAAACATTTACAAGACAAGGGTCTCAGATAGTGTAAACAAAACTGTATGGAACGGTGGTTGCCATTAAAGTGGTCAGAAACCACCTTGGCAGTGTTTAATGTGACATTCCTCCTTTCTTGTGCATGAATAAAGCAAATGTCAGTGGAATTTAGTAAAAGGCTGCTATGTTTTCACTTGGATCTGAAACTGTGATTGCAGATTGTGTAAAAGACACTCCACAGCAGATGTAGCTTTAGCTGCTGGGTGCTGAACCATGCCTGTGTTGTAGCTCATGCTGCCATACCGGGGCTGATGCAGGGGCTGAATCCTGCTGGTTTGTATCCAGGTGAGCTGTAGACAGTGCTGTAGAGAATTACAGAGGAGAGACACTCTCTGTACAGAGCCCTTGAAATTGCTTATAAGTGTCTGGACAATTTGTCTCACTAAAATTCTTCCTTTATGTCTCTGTCTACCTATGTCTCCCATTTGTAAACCTGCCCTACAGTACCCATCCCAGCTGGGAGGACACAGTGCCACAAAGGGAGAAGACAGAAGGCAGCACGAGGGTTCGTGTAACACGCGTGGGCCAGCAGAAATTCCCCTGGGTGCCGAGGGGCAGGCTCCGAGCTCACGGACTCCTTGGGGAGACGTTTCCCGAGGGAGCCAGGTGCGCGCCCTCCGAGGCAGGGGATGCTGCGGGCAGCGGCGNGCTCCTGGCCGCCCTGCTGCCCGCTGCCCTGCCAGGTACGCGGGAGCTGCCCCGGCGTGGGGCGGGGAGGTACCGCGGGGCGGGGGGCTCGGGGGCGACTCGGTGCTTGGGGATGCTCGGCGGCGCCGCTCCCTGCCCCGGCCGGCACGGGGACCGGCGCCGCGGCGGCATCGCGGGGGACACCCCGGCCGCCTCCCTGCTCCGGCACAGGCACCTGCCGCTGCCCCTGTGTGTGCCGGCCCCTCGGCCGGTGTCCCCGCGGGGGCAGAGGGAGACCCGAGCGGGGAGGGGAGCTGCAGAGCCCGGCAAGCCTCGGCACCGAGGGTCACCCGGCTCTCGGAGAGCGGCCGGGACCCTCCGTGGGTTAGCCCGCTGCGGTTCCGCTGCGTTCCGGGCAGCTCCGGAGCGCAGGGCTGCAGCCCACAAGGACGCTCGTGGCCAGACGTGAGCAGATGGCACCGGAGGGTGACAGCCTCTCGCTTGCCCTCAGCCCGTGGGTGTCTTTTTCGACCTGGAACCGGGTGCTGGTTCCGTCGTCCCGTCTGGGCTCTGCTGGGGAGCCCCGCTCGCGCGGTAAGCGGCAATGACACCGGGCAGCGCAGCGCCGCATTTCTCCGCAAAGCCAGGAGAGATCCCTCTTTTCTTCGTTCCCGCCGCCGGAGTCCTGTGGATCGAAGCCTCTGTCAGCCTGGGCGAGGCTGGCGCTGCTGTCAGAGCTCCCGGGCCCGCAGGCTCAGGTTTAGGCTGCTCTGGAGGTGGCGTGGTGGGAGGCAGTGGCAGATGTGCCCAGTCCTTTCCCTTGTGGATGCCGTGTACCACCACTGCAGCCCCCGCGGCACTTTTTGCGCCGCAGGCAATGCTGAACCGCATCTCCTCAGCTTGTAGCCACAAGATCAGCACCAGAGCACGGCTAAAGACAGGGAATAGGCACACACACGGAGGCGTTTCCGTGCCAGAATGTATCTGTCAGGGTTACAGTAGCCAGAGCGGCACTGGGACACTTGCCCCAGGCTCCGGATGTGGTGGCTGTCCCATCTCCAGTCCCGTGCTGTAGTCGCAGAGGAGCCAGCCAAGGGCCATAGCATCCTCCCCAGCTCTGCCTGCAGCTCTGGGCTGTGCGGCAGAGCCGGGAATTCGTGTCACCCGCGGCTCCTGCTGAGTCTTAGTGTGCAGCTAAATAACCGGAAAGGAATGATCTGCTTTAACCTGGAGCTGTACTCTCTGCAACTTGCTGTGCCCATCCAGGTGAAGCTTGGGATCACACTCCTGGAAGCGGTTTTATAATAGTGCTCCCTTGTGGCAGTGGTAAATGGACGGGGAACAGCATCTCTGGGGCTGCCTGCTGGAAAGTGAGAGGAGAAGGGAAGGGAACAGGGAAGTTTGTGTTCTGCTAGTGAGGGAAACAGTGAGAAATGTCACAGCCTCTGAGGAAAAGTGTTAGCTGTTGAATGCATGCAGGCTCTTGCTTCTCTGACTGTGTAATGTCTAAAGGGATTCTTGGAGATTCTGATACTTCGCTACAAATTTTGCATGTAATATCCACATAGTCTTTCCTTGTTTGCAGTCCCACACCAATGTGCTGTAAAAATTAGGCCAATTTCTGAACAAACCCAAATGTGTTGGCATAGTGCTGCACAGAGCTCTTCGTGCTTCCCAGCTATGAAACTCTGGAGCGCACCAAGACCTGCTGGAGTGGGAATACTGCACTGTTAACCCCAGAGTGGCTGGACAGGACTGGATGTGGGCTGCATGTGTGCTCCCTGTCCTTGTTGGTGTGCTGGCCACACTGGGTGGACACCACTTTCCTTCTCCAGTCTAGAAAGCAGTTTATAAGCTACTAAACACAGGCTGTGTCCTGAGCAAGTGCAGTCTCAGGCAGGAGGGCTGGTGGGTTCTGGAGTTCTTTCTCATGGGGTAAAAGCCATTGCTGAGCATTTTTCCTGCCCTTGGTCCTGCTTTCTCACACTCTAGCTGTGTTTGAAATGGTCCTGCTGACCACCTTTACTGCATGTGCTCTGTCTAGGGGACCTGTCCCAAGCTCACTCTGCACTTTAGAGCCTTTGTCCAAGTACCATGTCTGTGAGGCAGGGAGGCTGCCTTGGCTCAGCAGACAGGCTCCAATGAAGTGAAAAAGCCCTTCCATTTTTGTCTGTGGAAAGAAAAGAAAGATTTTTCCCTAGTAAGGGTCTGGCATTGGGCTGGTGCTGCCATTGACTGTGTTCTGTTTATCAAAATAGAAAGTCAGTGTGGGGCCCATGCCCAGGATTGTTGTGGCAGTCATCGGGCCAAGAAAGCCTAAGAGGAGGATGTTGTGCTGGAGCCAGCTTAGGGGGCAGATCCCATTTGTGTATTGCCAGGAGAGATTTCTTGCTTGTTGCCAGATCTTATGTGTGGAAGAATGGATACTGACTACAGAGAACAGTAGTCACCCACCCACCTGATTAGCTTAGACAAACAGTATTCAAGAACCACCTGTGGCCAGTAGGAGAAATTTGGGAGAAACATTAAGAAGAGGCTATGCTCAGAGCAAGAGCCTTTCTGACAGCAGCACCAACTCTCATTTTCCTTCCTTGTCTAGACTGTCTGACATAAACAGAGAAAGCAGAAGGTTCTCCAAGGGAATTTTCCACTTCATTTAGCTCTAAGGAATGTATCTTCTCAGTTATTTAGGACAGTGCTGTAATGGTCTTAACTGTATAGCTCTGTACCAGCCTCTGGGTGTGTCAGGCGTATGAAAGCTCCTGTGCTGTCCAAGTCTTCAGGCTTCAGATTCCAGCTCTTCAGGCAGCACATGGACTGATTTTGGCTGGATGTGTGGTTAAGAAGATGCTTTCAGAAGCTGATCTATACTGAAAGAAATTAGAAAGGGGGGGCAGAGTAGATGATGCAACAAGACAAAGACACGCCAGCAGGGAGAATGGGATCTTGTGTCTGTGATCCAGTGTGTGGAGTGAGCATTCAATTGCCCAAAAATATAGCTCAGACACATTCAGTGATCATATTTCCCATGCAGGACACTGATATGTGACTTCTAAGTTCTCAGGATAACTTAGATTGGATTTTGTATCTGCTTCCCATGGTGTGCAGCTGTCTGCAGGTGGGCTGTTACCTTCACATGAAGGAAGCATAGCAGTATTTCCACCAGGCACAGTTTCTGGTGCATGTCTAGCACCCATGGTTTCTCTAGCTGGGAGTTATGTAACACATCTCTGTCTGTCACTGAGGAAGGCTCAGGAGTGTGGCTAAGTTGAGTTACCTGTCTTCATAAATTAGTATTCCTTTACTTCCCCCTTCACCTGCCCAAGTGAACCATAGCTAGGTGCATGCATGTGTCACAGGAACATTTATCTTTTGTTGTGCTTTCTGATGGGAAAGAGAAGGGAGCATGGATGATAGGCATGTCTCCCACAGACTGCTAATGCACTAAGCAGGAGAAGTGGTCACTTCCCCAGAGGAAATGGTGTGGACTTTGATGTGCCTTCTTCTTGGGAAGCCCCATGCTGCTATTTCCTCCCCCAAGCTGCAGGTGTACCACACTTTTGTGCAGCCTTGAGAGAGTTCTCCCAGCCCTGCAGACTCTGTACTGATCCTTCAGGCAGGTGCCAGCACTCCCTGTTGTCTTTTTCTACTCCTGAAATTGCCACGTGTCATTTCTCTTTTACAGCTCCCTAAAGCAGCAACACTTTCACTGGTGTGCTGTGCTGTGGGATTGCTTTTATTCCTTGGAATGCACGTGAAATTTAATTCACTTTCAACTATGAGCATTTTCATTATTCTCCAAGATGAGAAAGATGGCTCCACCTCTGCAGGCAGTGCCCCTGCCCAGCACGAGAGGGAGGGATGAACTGCTGGGTTATGAGGCAGTGAAATCCAGAGGAGAGCAGCAGATACTGAAGCTGGTGAGATTCTTTCCCTCTGTCTCGTGACAAGCCCAAGTATTTTTACTTCCATGTGGGTTGAGAACTTGCATTTTGGCTATGTTTGCACTAACATCATAGCCCCTGAGGAGTGGTGTGGTTTACATTTTTAGGTCAGTAGAAGAGTGATAGGTATCTTGAAGAAATGTGAGGTCGTCTGAAACATCCTTTGCTGTGCATGACCCAATAGAAAGCCTTTGAAATCATGTTTGCATTTTCTTATATGTATTTGCTATACTGCTGCTTGTTCTGCTGCACTGTTGGCTGCAAAACCTACAGTCTGTGTTGAATGTTCACAAACTGAAGTGCCAAAATAAGCACTGCCAAGATCAAGACAGTGGCTTAAATTGCACAAGATTTAAAGAAAACCAAGAACTGCTGAGATCTTCTGCTTTGCTGTCTGTTCTCTGAGTCTCGGGACACACGTTTCTTAATTTTCCTCCCCACCCCAGCTGCCTAGGGATTTAGAGGGGTGGTGTGGTTTAGTCCTGCATCTCCACTACTTGCCTCTTACCAAAGAGGCATTTAGACCAGCAGGATTTTGCGCTGCCCTTGTACCTGCCTAGGCTGACTATGCACACTCTGATCCCAGCTCTCACATTTATTCTTACTTAAGGCACCAGCAGCTTTTGCCTGCAACACCTCTGTAGTTGGATTTATTTCCTTTGGGGGTATACAAGCACCTGGAAAGTGTCTGCTTTCCCTGGTTTTTCTTTAAACTTTAGACAAGCTTGTAATGAAAAATAACTTTTTCCACAGTGTACCACATGGTTGAGTGCTTAACTGCTATACTGGTAGCAGAGTGAACAAGAGCAACATCAAACAGTGTTTACACAGCGTCCCTTTCATTGTGTGGTCTTGATTTGCCTGAGGGTATGAGAGCTTGTGCTGACAGCTCATGTCACTTCTGGTCCCCAGCAAGACCTGTGCAGGCTGCTGAGCTCCCTCTGCCTCCTCTCTGCTGGATGGGACCTGGTACCCACCTCTCTCCAGACCTCTTGTCCTGTGTCCTGCCCTCCTAAGGCATGTGGCTGCTGGGCCATGTAGCTCTGGAAATGGCAAATTCTCCTCCCCAGTTCCCTGGAACTGCTGTCTGGGATGTCATATAAGGTCTTTTTTCCTACTGAGAGTTTCTGCAAATGTGTGTTTAAACTTCGTCATGTTTTGTACTGTTCACAGCACTTTCAAGATGCCTAAAATCTCTCTGGGTTAAATTGTACCTTTCTCAAGCAGAAGTTGCTGTACCTCACTCTCATTGAACTTGTAACCTCTGGCCCACTCTTAGCTCTTCAAAAATCACATCTGTGCAGTGGGACACAGCAGCTTTTCCCACGTGCCATGTTGGGTTTTGTACCCTGGCTGTGTCACATCTCTGTGCTGTGGTGAGAGCTGAGCACTCTTCAGTGCCTCTGAAATCAGCCTGCATGTGTCTCCATTTTGGTACAGGTGCTTGCATTTGGCAGGTCTGTATTTAAAGCAAATAGTCTTAAGGAGTGGAGAAGCAAGGAAAAGTGGAAGAAAGACCCAAGACATGTAGAAATTGTGTGCTCTAAACAGAGAGCTTTTCCTAAACAGAGAGAAATCGTTAGTTACATCAAATGTAATACTGAAATCCAATGGTAAGGAAGTCAATCCAAGCTTCTCCTCATCCTGGAAGAACACATAAAACGTACATCCAAATTTAACTATGCACACATTAAAGAGTGGTCTGGAGAAGTGTGCATTTTAAATCACTCCTCTTCACTGAGTAACTCAGTCATCAAATCAGCTCTTCATTAAACAGAGTAAATTACTCTTTGAGGACTGTGGAGAGTGTTCATATTTCACAGTTCCAGTGCAGCTATTCCACTATTACATAGTTATTAAGTCCTCTTGGGCATCCTGCAATGATCCTGCTTCCAGCAAATCTTTCCGACTGTTGTATTCTTCCTGCACTAAACTGATTATTTTTCCATTGGAGGAGTTGGTTGTTCTTAATATATACATTTGCTGTAAAATAAGAGGCCACTCTTCAAATGGTTATTTGTCATGTTTACTGTAGAGTTGACTGCGATATTTTGGCTGGAACTTCTTTTTGGGAAAAAGTGCAGGACTGCTGGAGCTGGAATGTTAGTGTTTCCCTGTCTCTAAAACAAAGACAGAAATAAGAGAAATTGAATAGTCAATGTAATTTGTTTTGGTATTCTGTTATGAAGTGCTTAATCCCTTCTTTCGGAGTGGTGTCCTTGGAAGAGTGTACAGGAGGATTTAGCTGGTTTATACTGAGTGTGCCTTAAAATTCCCACAATGGAAAGCAGCAAATGTCATTGGCAAAACATATTGCCATTGCTGAAAACCTGTGGTATCCAGAGACCAGCCCAAGCCCTGCCACCTGCCTGGCCAGCCCTCTCAGAGCCCCTGGATGCTCCTGCTGCCGAGGGAGGGGAGTGTGGGAGCAGGATCTGGTTCCCAACCCTAGCACCCATCCTGCAGCCTGAGAAGTAGCCGGGCTTCGTGTTTCCACCCTTGGGAAGACAGTGTTTAATTTTGCCTTTGCTGCTGAGAGCACTGCAGGGCACAGGCTGCAGCCAGAGAGATGGAGAGCTGGATTTAGATGCTCTAACTCCTGCTGGGTAGTGTCTTGCTTCATGTGGCAGCCCCATGGAACGGCATCAGAATCTGCCCCTGCACGAGTAACTGAGCTGCACTTTCACATAAGTCTGCCTGTCTTTCCCTCTCGTCCTCTTTTGAAGCCACCCCTTTTGGTGACATAACTGTGTGGTCTTTAGCATGGGATGCATTGCAGATGGCCCTCAGCCCATGTGCCAAGAGGCTGCAGCAGTGTGAAGCCGACAGCGATCTGGTGGCTGGGCCGAGGGCTCGCTGCCCTTTGCAGGAGTGGGTGCTCTGGATTATGTATTTGCAGCTTTGCTGTCTGCATCAGCTGAGCTTCCTGTCAGCCTCTGTCCCAGCTGTGCCAGTGCTCTCATGTTTCTGGTCTCCCAAAGCAGAGGTGCTATAAACAATTTAAAAACAAATGGCAGTGATGGAAATGCTCCATTTGGCTATGCTGGTCTGAGACTTCAGGTTGATTTTAGGTTGCATGTATTTTTAATATATGTATTTGATAAGTATCTAAGGTTGTGTTACTGGGCAAGTGGGTTGGGAATCACAAGGCCTGGTTTCATTCAAAAGTCTGAGACAAACTTTGAAAGCGGTCTCACCTTTCCCAAGCTCCACTGGCCCTGTTTTAAAAGTGAATTGAAGGCTCTTTCCATGCTGCAGTGCTGAAGAACTGCCCAAGCTAAGATCCTACTCTCTTCTACTTGAAATTTTCCAAACAAGAAGTAATGACTGATGTCTTGTGAATTGCCCAGTTGCCCAAATCTGAATGTATGCAGAAGCAAAATTGCTGTCTTTACAAAGAAACAAAGTCAAAAGAAAATGAAATTAACCAGAAAAGCTCTTCTGTGATAGTACAACAACAGTATTGAAAACCTGGAAAGTCTTAACCTTAAACAACAATATCAGCAAGCCAAATTTCCGTGTTAGGTGTGATGTATTATTTTGTTTGCAATGTGGTGATTGCTCTGCCAGGGCAGTGAGCTCCTTTACTTCACTCTGAATGCCACTGTAAGTCAAGCCAGTCCTCCAAGAGCCTGACTACACGTTTAAATGGGAGTCAGGGCACTGAATGCTCAGTGGGCACTGTGCTTATTTTCCTGAAAGCTCTTCCCAGTCAGGTCAGAGCTGCTGGGTTTCAGTTGCTGAGCACAGATTTATTGCCATGGGATGTCTCAGACCGTATGTGCTCCTCATCTGCCCTCCCAGCAAGTCAGCCCCCAGTGCAGGATGTGCCATGCCCCTTGGAAGGGCTGATTGCTCAGGGCCAGACACCTCTGCAAACACACTTTCCTTCCTCTGCAGAAACAGCTGTTTAAATTACCCCCCGGGAAGGATGGTGGGTGGTATGAGACATTGTGGGATTTTGGTTGTGTTTGGTATCACATCGTGCAGGTCAGGCTGGAAACCTGCAGCTGATGATGTGACGTGGGAACGGGAATGAGTGTGAAACCTTGGAGGGATGGAAACAGATTTCAAACTGCTATAAGTGAAATTAAAAGAGAAATGGCTTTGAAGTGGCTTAAGTCCTTCCTTGTGGTGGTGACAAGCCAGCTGTCCCATGTTAAGCTAGCACAAGGTAGTCACAGGCAGCGTGGTGTAGGCACAGCTGTGCCTGCACAGTGGCACAGTGGGACTGTCTGGGAGAGAACTCTGTCCACACTCCCACTGGGAGTTGAGGGAAGGAGCCATCCATCTGTGTGTCAACAGAGGGAAGGGAGAAGGAAATACAAGAAAAAAACAAGAATTTTTTTTTTTCTAATACCAGCAGGGAGAGAGGAGGGATTCAGCCCAGTGGAGAGAGCTGAAGTGGGAGCTCAGATAACTGATGGACCTCAGGGTCTGGTGGGTATAAGCATCAGAGTATCTGATGAGTTAGTGTGGATGTTTCTGAAAGGAGGTGGTGTGTTTGAAGACAGAGGGAGTTATTTTTAGCACAGGCCTACCGCTCTACCTGTTGCTTTCCTTTGGGAGAAGCAAGATTTTTCTTAGGACTGGACCCTCACAGAAGAAGCTGCTAGTCATTGTAGTAAGGGTGGCAGAAACAGACCCTATCAATCCAAACATAAGAGCCTCATAAAATTAGACATGGAGTTTGCAAGATTTTTGGCAATATGAAATTAACCATTTGGCTTTTTCAGAAGCTGGACCTTTTGCAAATAGATTTTTTCACTGCTTGTGCAAATAGATTTTTTCACTGCTTGTGCTGTATAAATATATTTTTAAAACCCCCAAATTTTGTTATGCTTGCAAGTAGTCCCTATAAAAACCGAGAAGGCAAATAGTGAAACTTCAAAAGGTTTGTAGGAACTTTTGAGTAATTTGGGGCCTCTTTGTATGGAAGGAAATCACTGTGTTTCGGGAAGCTTTGCAGCTTCAGCAAAATGTTTGTGCTACTGAACGGTAGCAGATGGCCAACCCACAAAACGGTAGCAAGTTGCTTAAGTTACTTGTAAAATACTGCAAAGTTCCTTCCTTGCTGGTAGCAGCCAACCTTGGTTTGAGGGATCCAAGCCTGGATCTTGTCTCTGCTGTTGCTGCAGGGCTGCTTCCCCAGCACTGGCCACCCAGAACACCCAGGTTCAGGCTGCCCAGAGCTCTCCTGAGCAACCTGTCCTAGACAAAGCCCTGTGACAGCACAGGATACCACTGCCACAGAAGTAAGGGTTGGTTTTCATCAGAAGCTCAGGTTTGAAGAGAGGGGGGATTATTGTTCATCACCACATCCTTACAGGTCACCAGCATTGGTGATGGGTGGCTCAGAGCTCACAAGCAAAGTGGGCAGTGCTGGGCAGGTGTTTTGGTGTTAGAAAGCTTCATCCCTCTGAACTGCACCAGTGCCAGCTTGGTGCCACAGGTCACCTAGCAGCAGTCAGAGTGGGCTCCATCAATACACCCTCCCGCTGCATCCTTCCTTCCAAATCTCCTGCTTTGGGGGTTCAAACACCAAACATGAATAGCACAAAATAGGAGTCCATGTACATTGGTACATAGCTCTAGCAGGCTCCTAACTATGGCATGTTGAAGACTCTGGAAGTCCTTTGTGAGACTTGCTCTCCTGATTTTTGCAGAGGCTTTGTTATCAGGAAGGATTAATTTTCATCCCCAGAGGCTCTTCTTGCTGCACATCCCACTGGTCAGGGATATTCTGTGCTCTGTGGGGAGAAGCTGCAAGTCTTGAACCTCAGCATTGGAGACCAAACCAATGTAGATATGTGTATTTTCAGTTCTAGATATCCCTGGGCTAACCCAAGGAAGATGGCATAGATTCTCTTTTACAAACCTGCAGAGCTGTGACTAGATCTTTCTGATATGTTCAGATGCTTTTCAAGCTTATTAATTGGGTAAAATCTTTGCCAACTGTCCCAGCACTTGGCAAATCATGATGAGGTGAATCCAAGTGGCTGCTGCTGTGTGTCTCAGTTGTGTCTGCTCAGCTATGATAGAGCTGCTTAGAATGTGTGAAACAGCCCAGGGCTTTGCATGAAGACATTGCCATTTCCCTGGCATGCACTTCATCTAGGATCTATGAGCTTTGCACTTTGGGAGCCTTGGAAGGTGCACCACCAGCTTCCCTTTTAGGGTAGAAAGCTACATGTGTGCTTCTGGAAAGAACTTATGCAGTAAATAATGTGGAATAAAGTTAGTTAGAAGAATCAGAGTGGGTATTACTTCAAGACATGAATTGTGAGCCATTTCATATTAGAGATAGCAAAATAATATTTTAGTGGTTTTTATTTGCATTTTCCATTAAGAGGAAGCAGCAAAGGCTATGTTATTTTAAGATTTATGTTTTCCACTCTCTGTAGAGAAACTTAATTTCTGAGAGCTGCTAATGAAAGAGCAGAGACCAATGTTGAGCCTGAGTTTTGTTCTTAGCGAACCTGCACCTTGAGAAACTAACTTTTCTGATTTATAAAAGGCTTTGAAATGTGAAATAAAAATGAAGAGGTTTAAATTTTATTTTTCTTCAATGCATGATGAAGCTTGAATTCCTACTCTCTGACTTTGTGAGTCTGAGGCATTTTTGGCAGTTTCAAATGGAAAGTTGAACATGCACTTCAACTAGACCTAGAATGGAAGACTTTACATAAACATATGAATCTCCAGTAGATTAAAAAATCTGTTCTATTTCACCGGGTAAGGGAGCAAATTTATCTATATTGGAGTGGTTTTGGAGAGAAGTTTAAATCAACCATCCCAAATGTAAGTAGGATGCTTGAGGATGATTTGGTGAAGTCTGTGATATGCATAAAGGAATGAACTAAAAGCAGAGCCACAGCATCCAGATTGCCAACACTTTGGATTCAAACCCAGGCTTCATTTCAGAAGTGTCTTACTGATCATATTTCTCCTTTTTTTTCCCCCTGAAATTTTCAAAATGCTAGATTTCTGAATAACAGTTGAAGCCATAAGTTTTTTCACTAGTTGTGGCTCAGTTAACACTTGTTGCTGTGTCCACATTTGCTGAGTGTTAAAGTGGCCAAGATTAACAGGTTTTTCTGGGAATGTGAAGGTGACTGAGAGTTGTCACTTTCCTCCCACAGCCTGTCACAAACCAGTACAGAGTAGGCTGTAGGTTACCATTTGTCTCCTGCTTTGAGGATGGGCCATGAAACATCTCAGCAAACAGCAGCTGAGAGAAATTTGGAAGGAAATTGGGTGTTTGGATAGAAGTATTTAATTAAAAATAAAATTCTCAGATAAAGTGAATAATACAAATGAAGCATGCAAAGCTTTGTGCTTTATGGATGTTGGTAACCACTGCCTGATGAAGTTGGAGCGAAAGCTGGTGCAGAAAGAGAACTGTGCTTCCTGCTGTGACTTCCCATAAACCTAGTCCATATCTTCCATCAGGATAATTACATACAATGTTTTCTTCAGCCCTTGAATGAGCAGGGCCTCATTCTTCACTTGAGTGCTTCTATAACATGCCACTGGTTTTAATGAGATTGCACGGATGTGAAAGGAGAGCAATGGAGCGAAGATTTAGGTTCATAAGAAATGATCCAGGTGCACAGCATAAAGATGCTGCCACGTTTTGGTTAGCCTCCTAATGAGCAGTGCAATTTTAATAGGTGTGTTTTCCTTGCTGGAGATCTATGGCCATAGCTGTTGGGAGCAGGACAGAGGTTGGCTCACAGAACTGCATGCTCTGGCTCTGACTTGAGTTCCCTGCCAACCCACTTCAAAGCCACCTCAGGCTGGGGGCACAGGGGGAGGGAGCAGTGGTGGAGGTGATGCCTGACAGCCTAGAAACAATACTCTCTCTTTTTTTTACTACCTTGCCTTTAGGCATCCTTTGGGGTCCACCTAGAGGGAAATAAACTGTGTCAGTAAATGTGGGTAAGCTGCAGTGCAGTAACTCACACACCCACGTCCAGCCTGGGCACAGCAGCATTGTGCAAGCTCCATGCTGGTGTCAGTGCTGGAGAGAAGGGCATTTGTGGGTTTGTAATCCTGTCATCCTTCCCATCTAGCCATACCTGTGTGGGCATCAGCTGTGGTTGGGGTTTCACCTTCAACTTAAAGAAAGCTCTGCATGTATTTCCTCATGTGGAAATGAAACATTTTCTCGGTGGCAGCTTCAGAGAATGTGAGAAAGCCACTGAGACTAAGTCTCAAATATTCTCTCTTATTCCAGTTTTTCATGAAACCACCATAAACTTCAGTTAAATGGAGCAGTGCTAGCAGCTGATGTTATTTCTTCCTACTGCCATGGTGGATTTTACCATGTGCATTTGTACCAGCAGTCAATTCTTTGTCATAGTAACATGTGTAGAGGTTGTGTCTCAGAGGTGACAGCTCTCAGTGTGGGAATCAGAATACTTTACAAGAGGGATAATATCCATCCTGGTGCAAGATTTTTGTGGTCTTCATGCCACCTTCTGCTGTTGTCATGGGCAAAATTGCCAGGTTGTTAGAAGAGAGTAAGAGTGTTGCTGCTCATCATGGGTTGTGCAGCCAAAATCCTGCCTGCATTCCAAGTGGCACTTAAAGTATCCCCACTACTCTGACAGCCTTTGAAATGTTTGAGGGACAAGTAGTAAACTGGGGTAGTGGTGAGCAAAGGGGAGCCCTGCTGTCCAGGAGCTTGCATGGAAGAGCCTGTTGAAACTCATGAGTTTGCCCCAGGCACCAGTGACAGATGGATGCATGAGTGTCCTTGGGTCTGCCTGCAGGAGCCATGGAGTTGCTCAGGGGGATCCTGCTGCCTTTGGAATGTCTCAGGGATTTCTTCTCCTACTTTCTCCGGCAGTCAGAGAGAGCAATATGAACTGTGCTTAAAATCCGCTTCTCCTCACTGAGGAGAGTGTTACCACTTGTGATCCCAATGGGATAACTTTAACATTGGTTAAGCTGTGTTTCAGGGCCAATGCTGTTGAAAGGCTCCAGCCTTTGTCAAGGTGGCTATGAGGAGAGTGTGAGGATGGTGCATGCATGCAGGTGGAAGTCAGGGATGTCCCAGGGAAGATGTGGCTTCCAAGTATTCAGGACTGTGTTGTGGGTTTCTCTTCTGTGCTGTCCACTTCTCTGAAATGGAGAGTGCGTTTTCAATACCTTCTTTGACAACAAAAGTACACATTAAAAAGTATTACGAGTCAGGTATCCCTAATTTGAAAGAGGAAACTAACCAAAATTGTAGGTTTGTTAGCTTTGTGGCAATGTTATGTTTGCTCTTAACTTTCCTGACCTGGTTTTGATGTAGTGTGTGCTTCATCTTAGACTGTTAGAAACAAAGTTGCCACAGTTATAGTAAATAAAGAACATGAATATGAAAACAAGAACAACGTGTAGGTGAAAACAGTATGACTACAGTCATGAACACAGTGTGGAAAGACACAGACTTTGAAGGGGGGGTGTTTTATTCCTGACAATGTCTTGCCATGGCCTGAGTTGCTTGGTGTGGGTTCATGTTCTAATTTTCTCAGGCAGGTTTGCTTCCTGTAACTGAACTGGTGGCCAGGGCTAGAGGACAGCCTGTACAAGGATTATCTAGAGGAAAACAAGCTCAGTTCTAACTTTATCCTGTGCTTTTGTCATGTTTGTGATTGCAGTCCGATTAAATTCAGACTGCACCATTTAAAGCAGCCTCAGGCTCTTATTTATCTAAGAAACAGGGCTTAAGATGTTGTAAGTTGGTATTTGTGCTGTTTGTACAATTGAATGTCCAGTGAAGCCAAGAAATGTGAGTTTCTTGCACAGTAGGAAGAATCTGAGTGTCACAGGAGCTGCCAGTTGAGACAGCCAGGAGTCTCATGAGGCAGTGTGGTGTCAGCACTGGGAAACCTCAGATGCATTTCAGTGGAGAAGCACTAATATTCCCTTTATCCTGCAGATGAGGAGTTGAAGGGGTGTATATGGAATCATTTGGGATCAATGGCTTTATCAGATCTATTGTCACCTCAAGCTATTCCTCCTTGTTGATGTAAAAGAAATAGGTGAGCTTTGCTATAGACTTGTTTTTCTGTAAAATCAGTGAGTCCCCCTTCTTGCAAATCAATTTTCCAGTGACAGACCTGATCAAGTAGAGGTTTCCATTGAAGCCAGGGAGCTTCAGGTCAAACTGGAGTACCATAGGCATCCAGTCCATCCTTACAGTTTTCCATTTTTAAGTTTAGAAAAGGTTAGACTTGAAGTCAGTAAAAAAAGATGGAAAGGATACCTGTATTAACATTTGAAACTCGGTCGAATATTATAGATCTGATTTTTATATGTTATCAAAAACTTAAAGGCTATAAGCCTGATTGGGCCACCTAATTCTCTGACTGTTTTCTGGACTCTCAAGAGACAGCTGGAGTCAGAATTATGACTCTGTCCTGCATAGGAAGAAAAATCCTTATGTTGTCAGTCATTTTGGCAATATCTCTGTCTGATACAGTTAAGCCATGTAAAAGAGAACAATCCACCAGAAACAAAATTATTTTCACCAAATGAAGAACTTATAAGACTTCAAATGTAAGCAAGCTAATATTATCAGGACCTTGAAAGATGCATTGACAAGAATCCCAAAGAAAAATGGACTAATATCAATGTGAGTTAGTATTACACAGCCAGGTGAAGGAAATTTATCTAGACAAAGGGATAGTTTAAATGACAGGTTTAAAAGCCACCTTTCAGTGCTGGTTTTGGAGTGGTTGGTTTTAAAAACACTTCTGAAATGGGTCTGCCAAATGTTCAACTTTTTCTGTATTTTACTTATTAGGGAATTGGGAATAATTAAAGTTTTTATGACATACAAAGTACATTCTTTATAAATGCTGCTCCTTTTTCTGTTAGCAATTGAGGATTTTATTTTAGAAGGGTCACACCCCTACGTACTGTGCCTGATTTACAGACTATGCTATATTCATCCATATCCATCTCACTACCTGATGTTTGGAAGCTTTCAGGAGGCCTGCTGCTGGAATAGGTTTCATGTTTTGCTCTCCCAGAAGTGGCTGCTGAGTTGAGCAGTGGGCTGTATTTCTCCAGGAACTGAAACAGTGGCCTGATGTAAACCATGTGTTTTGGAGCCCAGGACATGCGCATTAGCGTGGGTGGCAACAAGGAGCCCCAGGGCCAGAGCTGTACAGCCAGGAGAGCTTGAAAACCACCTGTTCAGTTCTTCTGGACTGTCAGGGGTTTCTGTCCTCTCATTGGACCTAAAGGAGCAATGACTCGGTGCCTCTACCTCTGGAGCAGGGGTAGGCTTTAAAATACGTGGGGGACAAAGTGTGCTACCAAGGCTTCAGCTGGGAACTATGAAGGTTTAAGCTGTGGGAGCAGTGAAGAGCTTTGAATGTAGTCTTGAATCAAAGAACTCAAATGCATGTGTTGAGGGATATTTTTAAGTGTTCATGAGACTAATGTCAGTCTCCAAGTGACAATTACAAGTGAAAAATGCATGCTGTATTGGCAAAGCTATGCAAAATAAAGCAAGGGGGCTGTCTTTAAGGCACAGCTGTCCACAGCATCTCTTGACAAGAATGTGGAAAGGGAAAGATGGAAAATGCAAGTTTTAAAATTATAACAGTGGTGTTCTGGGAGCTGTATGGCTCAGAATGGATGGCTTTTGCTCTTGCAGCTCTGAGCCCAGTTGGAGGAACTGTTTCCATAAATTTTTGTTCCTTGGTTAATGCATGCAGCAAAGCACAGCTTAGTAAGTCTCAGTTCTCCCTTGCCAAGTGTTATGATTTTATCACCTTGTCATGCTGGCTGGAGACACTATCCATGTCTTTGTGGTTGTCATTTTAGAGGGAACCATAGGTGGGCCTTAATCCATCACTGCATTTCACTATGTGGTACACTGTTGGTTTTCCCTGGAAGTCTTGACTGACAAACCCTTGCCCAGGTATGGGCTATGGACAGTTGCACTGATACAAATGACACTTTTCCATCACCTGCAATGCCTTTTCAAGCCAACCAGCCACACCTACAATGCAGCAGGGTTAGAAGGCAGCTCTGTCCTCATGGTGACTGATAAGAGGAGGATACCTTGCCAAGGAATGTGCACAATCACATACTTGTTGTCCATACCTCACTTGTGGTTGCAGGGACTGTGCACTTCATCTGTTCTGATGCTGGAGTTCTTTGTAGTGCCCATCCCTGCCTGGTGAGCAGCATGGTCACCGATGATGTCTTGCAGTTTAAAGGTTTTGCCTGTATAAATATGCTAGCAGGTGTAAATGAGCAACATCATGATTAGGGCACGATACCAAGGGTTCAGTCTTCAGGGAGAACAGACAGACAATTATAGCCCAATAAGTTAATGGAAAGGAGTCTCCCAGCTCAGCCTGTGGTTGAAGCCAGCAATGATGAGGGCAACCCCACACCTTTGCCAGCTGGTTTTACCTGCTTTGTCCCCTCAAGGAACCCCCAAACCTGTTGTCACTCCAGTACTGCCTTTCCTCCAACTCAGTGAACAGGCAGGTGTTGGACAACACACTGGATGGGCTCTTGCAGACCAGGGCCATGGCTGCAGTGTGCTGACAGCCTTTGTGAGGTTCCTGGGGGCCTTTGCACAGTGATTTGGTCACTGGAGAAGCCCAGATGTGAGGCATCCAAGCCAGTGGGTGTGAGAGACAGACATAGCCCAGCATAAGAGGGCTCCCTTCAAAGGTCACTGGTGCAGAAGGAAGCACTGATGTCAATGGGAGAACGTGAAGCCTTCAATAACTCACTGTTGGTTTTTCCTAAGTCGTAATACACGTGTTAACAGTGTAGAATTACATTCCTGAGTTTGAAAAGTGCCCTGGTCCACTGTGCTTAGCATTCAGAGGGCTCTTCAAAGGGAGCACTGGAAACTTCTGTTGACGCTGTCAATTTAAAGAATGTCCTCCGGATGCCAGGTAACTCCTCTACAGATGTATAATGAATCTCTTTCCTTAAATCAGACATTACTGCTGGATACTGGTCCTCTGCCCAAAACTCCTGACCAGAGCCCAGTGAATTATGGCACAGATTCCATTGTGCTTTGCAGGAACTAAAGTGTTCCAGTCTCTGCTTTCTGCGCCAAGCAGAAGTGTGTGGAAATGTGCTAAACGATTTTTTTTTTTTTCTGCAAGAAACAAAGGATTTTTGTGTCGCTTGCCTCTACTGCTTTAACTGATTAGCTTATTTCCAGGAGGAGATGTGATGCTAAGTGTATGAATTAGTGGCATTACAAGAGTTAATCAGCCTACACAGGGAAAGGTTTAACAATGTGTTTTAAAGTGCTAGGGGACCTACCGACCCTGTAAGCCTCAGGGTGGATTTGTTTTTCCATTTCAGTCCTACTTTCTCTGGTCACATACTTAGGCTGTTACACGTGTTAACTGCTGCCCTACTCTGAAGATGCCCACTAGGGCTTGTGTTCTGCTCTGTGCCAGGGCAGGTCTGAGGGAAGTCATTGAGCCCAGACTCTTGTGCATTTAGAGCAGTCAGCACATCGCACTTCGGAGGGCCACATCAGCACTGTTTGAGCTGGCTCATCCACTGCAGGAAATATCTTTGCAGAGTGAACTCTTCTTGGGATGGCCCCAATCCAGCCCTCATTGAAGCTGGTGGAATTGCTCACATTTTTTTAACCGAGCTTGGGTCAGTTAAACCATCAACTTAAAAAAAAAAAATCCAGTAACACTTAGCCAAAGTGACACGGGACATTAATTTTTGGATGGAAAACAACTATCTTCCTGTGATATTGTGTTTCTCCTCTTTCTTCTTCTCTTTTCTGCTGATGTGGCTTGGGGATAGCTGTATGGTGACAGGTAACAGTCAGAGTATGTGAAGGTGAGGAGGAGAGCAGCAACCCCTGTGTGGATTGCTGGATGAGAAATGTGAGATGGTTTTTTTCCCCCATGCTTTTCAGTTATGGTAAAATGCTGTTTTACTTTTCCCGTTCATGAATAATAAACAAAGGTTGAAAGCCTTAAGTTGCACAGAGGACTACAGAGCTTAGATACCTGGCTTTGCTGGTAAAGCTCTTCTTTCACCTTATCAAATACACTCTGTTTCATAACCTATTTCAAGTCTGGTGAAAAAAATAAGATGATGTATCTGAATTGCCCCAACCCCTAAAGCCAATATACAAAGTGATTTACCTACTGAAAGATGGTAAAGCACGATGTGGAAAACAGCACCTGTTGGGGGCACAAAGAAGAAAGAAGTGATCATCTTGCAAAGTATTTCTGAAAACAATAAACTTTTTCCTGGTGAAAGTGTGGCCATGACACAGTCAGTACATGACTCACATGAGTGTAGGGCTTTACTTTCTGACTTCCCTGGTGCTTTCTTCAGGGCTGGCATTCCCCAGACTTTCTGCACCCCTGGGCAGAATCCTGTCTTGGTTTCACAAGCTGCCCAAAAAGGGCACCTGTAGAGTTGCCTTAGGATGTGTTTGCCACGTGCATCCTGAACTTGAGTGTCTCCACTCAAGCAGTTGCATTTAGGAGTGGCCAATACAATAGGTTTTATGAATATGAATGTTTTACAAAGAGTCTTACTTCACAAATGGAACTAAATTTAGAATTGCCAGCTAAAGAATTGAAATATAATGTCTCTTTTTTTCTGTTCATTAATTAACTTACAGCTGACATCTTCGTGGAGGTAGGGCTTGGACACTTATGGAAATACATAGTAATCAGAGTGTTGCTTCTCAAAGAAATAGCTCAGAGATCTAGGAACTGCATCTGGCTGAGGTACTTTTCTAGTCCTGGTGGTGATTTTGAGTGGAAAAGTGCAGGGTGGCTGTAAACGGAGTTTGTAAACAGCTCTGAAATTGTATTGCAGATTGTCAGTGGTGCAAGGTTCTTACCTCAGAGGACAATTGGTTGAGCTTAGGGAACAGTTAAGGACTTCTTAAGACAGGAATTTACTTTTTGAGAAGGATGAATTAACTGAGCAGTTCAGTACTTTTTCTTTAACCTTTCATACTGTTTTGTCTACTCTACTCAGCAGTAATCTCAAGTACAGGGTTCAGAATCAGTAAGTCTCATTTGGTGCTTAGAATTAAATTTAAAATAATAATAAAAACTGAAACACCACCTTTCCCCTAAAGAAGCCTGCAAAACTCCTGCCAGTTTGCTGTTGCAGTGCAGATTCTGATGATTTTTGGTCAAGTTGCCCATTGAAGGATTTCATTTACCAGCTACCATTTTTGGCCTTTTCTGATGACTTTATTATCTCCTAGCAGCTACAATTTCTGCCTCCAAACTGTTACTTTGGCCATGGCTGGGTCACTGTACTCAGTCTCCCAGACTTCTGCCTGCAGTGAAAAGAGAGATTGATAGTTGTTTATAAACTATATGGATGTTGTCTACTGACTGTGCCAAGTTATGTGTCATCTCTGCAGCAGAACACATTTTATAGGTCCAGTTTTCCAGTCCTGAAGTTATGGCATACAAAGTGTAGAAAAGTTTTTGTTGACTATGAAAGGCAAAAGGAAAAATTTGTACCTAGACTTATGATGGTAAATTGAAGTGCCTGATTTTCTGTGACCTCAAATTTCAACTACTTTTTGTGCTTGTATCTTTATAGGTTTGAATTGCTTGGTATGTTTTTCCCTGCAGTTATAGATTGATTGCTAGGGGTCAGTACTTCCCTTTTCTTTTGGAACTATTTTGTGTTTTCCTTTGCTAGATAATTGATGAGACCCTCTGAAGAATCTGCATGATTTGGCAAGTGCAAGCTGCCTCCTTGTGTGGTTGTTCAGAGGATGTTTTACCCTCAGCTTAGACCTTGTGCTTTGGGCTTACATAATTTGTAAAATACTTTCCTACAGTACTGAGACACAGAGAAATTCTGGCAATACTAGTGGACATTTCATCTGTGAAAAGTCAATATCAAGGCTTTAATCAGCCCTGAATTTTTGGGGCCAAGATACTGTACACAGATTCCCACAGTTCTAAGTAATGTTGGATTTCTAGACTGAAGAGAGTACAAGGCAGTGACTCTTTTTCATTTTCAAGAATATGAAAACGCATTTTATTTTAATGTAATTGCAGGTAGATCTTTAGATGAGTTCTGAAGATGATTACCAGTTGATTTAGTTTTACTAGAGTGGAAGTCCAGAAATCTGTTAAATGAGTTTTAGAACAAAAGAGAAAAAAATACTTAGAGATGTTTACAAGGGTAAATAATGGGCAGATGAGGAAGACTCAACCTTAAGTTCAGTCAAGTACTTGATAGCTAATTCTTTTAAGACTATTTAAGACTATTGTTCCTGGGGAGTTCAGTAACCCCACAGGAAGGGGCGACATTGGGAACTGAATTACTTAAATGATGCATGGAATTTATTGCTTCCTCCTCCCACCCCTTCTCTAGTGTGTGTAGCTTGTATACGACAGTTCTAATTATTTGGTGTGGATTTTGTTGTTGTTGGGAGTGGTGGTGGTTCTGAGGGATTTTTTTGAACATGAATGAGCCTGGCCAGGAAAATAAAACTGGTCTTTAGGATACAATGAGTTTTTCTTGTTGCTCCCTGTCTACAGTCCCAGGGTTATCCTCCTTGTGGAAATTCAGGGTTTTTTTCCAGAGCCAAGATGAGAGCAGGAGACCAGGACAAGGGGAACTAACTAGTGAAATAGTAGTAGAGTGTGGTGCTACCAAGAGGAAAGTAAATGAAGCCTTGGAAAGCCCTGGTTTTAAAATCACAGCTGATCCCCTGCATTCAGCCCTAGGGTCAATACAATTCTCTTTGCCTAAAACCACATTTGTTTTAGATTGAATACTTTCCATATGGCTCTCTGGCTGGGCTGGTTCCTTTTGGATCCTTCTTCTCCTGCAACTCTCTATTTTAATTGCAGATGAAAGCTGCAGCTTTGACTGGGGAAGCAGAGCTGTTGGGCTGCAGTGCTCTTCCCAGAACATACAGGGCTGCTGAGAGAAAACCAGCACAGTGTGCTTCCACTGCAGCCTGGAAAACTGCAGGAACCTGGGAGAGCATGGCTGGTTGAGGGGAGATGTTAGTCCCCTCAGCCAGGGCTGGGACGCTCAGGAGAAATGTTGAGATCTGGGGTTGTGGTGGCTGCCAATGGCACACGGGCTCCAGTGACAGCCTAAGGGCTGGCCCAGGCTGACAAACAGGAGGACAGGGAAACATCTCTCAGCAGCCAGCTGCTCCTTGATGGGAGGCTGCCATAAAGTCACTTCTCGAGGGGAGCAAGGCACATGTAGTGCTGTAATGCTGGGCAGCAGCTGCAGGTAGCTGTTTGGGAGGTTTGGATTGGACATGAGGAAAATGTATGAGAAATAACGTGGCCAGCAGGGATCATACCCCTGTACTTGGAGTGATATTCATTTACTTTGAGTCCTGTGTCCAGTTTTAGGACCCTCATTACAAGAAAGACATTGATGTGCTGGAGGAAGTCCAGAGAAGGGCAACAAGGCTGGGAAGGATCTGGAGCATAGGTCTCATAAAGGAACATTGTGGGAGCTGGAGTTGTTCAGCCTGGAGAAAAGGTCTCAGGGGAGACCTTGTTAATCTCTACAACTGCTTGAAAGGAGGTAAAATCAGTTTTGGAACAAAACTGATGTATAGTGGGAGTCAGTCTCTTCTTGGGAGTCAGTCCCAAGCTGCAAGAGACAGAACAAGAGGAAATGGTCTCAAGTTGCCCAAGAGGAGGTTTAGATTATTTTTTCTATGAATTTTTTTTTTCACTGAAAGAGCTGTCAAGCCTTGCACCAGTGTCACTTCTTAAAAGAACGTTGCCAACTTGTCAGCAAATGTTAAAAAAATACCCAATTTGCATGAGGTACCTTTTGCAGTGTTCAGGGGATCATGTAATGGGAGTTTGGGAAGTCAGGAGTTGAGGCATGTGCAGAACAGACATTTTAGATATGAGTCTGTTGGGGAGCAGAACCATTCGAGATGGGTTTAGGAGAAAAGAACCTGTTTTAATAGTAAAAATGTTCTGTGCTTCATTTTACACTGAACTTTAGCCCTTCCCAAAGAAATAATGTACCGGTGTGCCTGAACTAGGGAAAGGGTGTTTAAGAAAAGGAAAATATTTAAACAGGAAAGCTACAAGACATACCCAGTTTCTGGCAGGAGTCCTTGTATTACGATATGTTTTCACTTTCAAGGTCTTGCACCAGTCTGTCTGAAGGGCCTGGGAAAAGGCACTGTTGAGTATTGTCCATCCCACTTGGAAAGCTTGTTTTTACAGAAAAAATTAAAAAGCTGTAAAATTATGCCCTTTATTCTGATCTTTGAAGATGTGCTTCCAAAAGACATATGTGGACTGCTGTACATGTCATGTGCTTCATAGTAACTGTCATGGGGTTTGTGTGTGTGTTTGCTTATTTTGTGAAGAGAAAGGCATGCCAAGCAGACCTCTGAGAATGCGAGCCCAGTCTCCAGATGGCAAGTTACCTTTTCGCTGGAAACCACCTTATGGAGCAGGCTTCAGAGGTCCACACAGCAGATCCCAAGGTTATCCCCGTGGATATGGAGAGAGCAACCGAAGGATGAGCTATGCTCCGATGCTGCAAGAGCGACAAAACCAGGAAGCAAGAAAACTAGGTGAGTCAAATTTCCCTGATAGCACCTGACTTAGCTAGCACACTTCTGTAGTCCCCTGTGGCTGCTAGGTGAGCACACATCACATGCTGTCCTAGCTATCAGAAACCCTTCTTCCTATAAATGAAAATACTTGTTAACATTGTGTTCTGTATCTTAGAAGAGGGAGGGTATTACATAAAGAATAGGGTAGAAATTGTAGGAGAACTTGATGCTCTGTTAAAGAGACACCATGACAAGTTTGTCATATTGACAGCAGAGGGAAAGGGTGGAGAGAAGAGCCATAGCTCAGATTCTGCTTGCATGTGGTGGGACCACTCTGAAATCCATTCTTTCTTTTAAATGAAAAAGGTTACAGGAAACCTGTTTTTTTCCCTGCATGCACAGCCTCTGAATCAGTGCACGTGGTATCACTGCCATCAAGGAGCTCACAAGGACAGAGCCAACCTGTCTATAGGTCATCTTTAACTAAAAGAAAAGTCACAGGTATGGTTCCTTCACGTCTACTTTCAATAAGTGTAGACAATTAGATGCAAAGAGATAGCTTTGTGATTTTTACACTGGAAGTCTTTTGGTGCTGGAGCTATTAGGTTTTTCCCTGTGTGATAAAGAGCTTGATGGATGTCTATAATTCACTAATTCAAGCAAGGTTAATGAAATAATATAACTTTGTAATATGGTTGTTTGAGTTTCTGAGGTCCTGTTTGTTTTCTTTTTTTCTTTAATTTTCTCCTCTCTATCTACTGACAAATGTTATGCATTGCAGTCACTGCATGAGAAGACTTAATTAAATCAAAGTCAAGATCCCCAAAATGATATGCCTTCTTTTTCTTAGATCTGTAACCCCTTTTCTGAAGGGTTGATTACCAGAAGTGTCAACCTGGTCAGCAAAAGTTTTCACTTTCTTTTGGAAAGAATTTATTACATGCGGTTGCCACGGTTTTTAGGATGAGTGAGATTCTGAGTGATCTCCATGCCAGTGTGCTTTTTGACCTGCTCACACTGTGATGTGAATGGCATGGGAATGGCAAAGTGTTTAGGAGATTTTGATGGTGATGGACACCTTTGCCAGGACTGAGAATTGTGGTTGAACTGTACTGAAATCCCATCTCACACCTTTTCTGGAGAGGTGATGCTCACCCGTTTCTCATGCTCACTTTCTTTCTTCAGGTGCTCCCATTGCAAAACTTTGTAAATAGGACCCCTAAGGTACTTGTGGGTAGTAGATGGGTCCTCTTGGCCATTTTTGTATAGTAGCTGTTTGGTTTGGAAAACCAGGAACCGTCTGAAAACTCTCTGCATTAAAAACCTGTTTGGAAGAGGGGAAATGTGCCTCCCTGCTGCCTCCCATTTGTGCAGGCAGTGCTGAGTTTTGGGCTAATGTGCCACTTGCTGAAGAGAAGGGCAATCTCTCCCTGAATTTCAGTCATATATGAGTAAGATCCCTGGAGAATGAGATCATCCTCCAGAGTTTACTGGCTCCTTTCCTTTCCTGAGACATCAATATTTTTTCCAATGTTACTTGTCTATAAAACTCTGTCTGGAAGGTCATTCCTTGTACATTCTGTGCCTTTGGGAGACTTGGAAATAGTTACTATTACACTAGTAATGAAAAGTAATAAATCTTTGATTGGCAGGTAGATAGATTAGACGAAAATAACTCTGATGGACAGATAGAAAAGGAACCTCATCAAAATTAAAAACCTCAAACTATCAAATTAGTTTCACTTAATTTTAAAATTTTGTAAATTATTTGCAAAAGGTACTCTGATATGTCAAAACAGCCCACTTTGATGATTTTTTTTCTTGTACAGCTTAAAAAAATTAAAGCTGAATTCAGACAACCTGTTTTAAGCACTCAAAAACATAAATTATACCCTAATTCTCCCTTGTGAAAAAGATTTTGAAGAAGGTTTTATTGCCCTTCAAAATGAAACCCGATTTTAAAATCTCAGAATTTTCTTCAAGACAAAATTTCTGCTCTCCAGGTACCTCTAGCAGTACATTTACCAGAAATGGTGAATATCAGTATGTTAATAAAACATTTTCTGTGAGTAACACTATGGGGACGAATGGAATATTGAAGGACAAATGGAATATTGCAGGCACACAGCTAACTAAAGAAATTATCTTTCCATGAAATACCATCAGTAATCAATGTAATTACTTTTTCCACTCCCACCTGTATTTCTAAATCAGCTGTTCTGTGTGAATACTATTGTGTCACTTGAAGATACCTGCCGTTTTTTATGAGAGCTCCAATGTTGTTAGTGATGTGCTGTTGTGTTTTGCCATTTCAGAGGAGGAAGAGGTGGAGGTGGCACAAGACATAACTGTTCGAGTTATGTCCTCTCAGTCTGTGCTTGTTACTTGGACAGACCCACTGTATGAAAAGCGGAAGGTTGCAGCAAACAGGTACTTAGCCCTGGGTTTTTTGAATGGGTACTGAAGGGGAACTGCTGCCAGTGCTCTACTGAATGCTTTTGCATTTATTTAATTGCTGTTGGTTATGAGAATAATTTAGCTTGCCTCCTAGTGCCCTGCTAGTTAGCATTTAGAGATCTGTGTGAGTGTTGTACTACAGGGGTTTACATCTCTTCTGAAATGTTGCCAGCACCAGCTCGGATATTTGGCTGCTCCGGTGTTCGTATATCACCACAGTCAGCAAACCCCCAAATGCATGGGGAAAGGAGTGGGTGACAAGGCACAGCCCACAGAGGTGAGGGGTTGAGTTGTGTTGTCAAAACAGACTATAGCTTCGAGATGACCGTGCTGTGGGTGGAGGAAGCATCACTGTGGTGGCAAAGACACTCTGCATCCTCTGACCCTCCAGAAGCCCCTTGCAGCTGAGGCTGAGCAGGCTGAGGCTCCTGTGAGTAAGAGCTTGGCTTGTGGCAGCATGCTGCAGCAGTTGGAGACCAAAACAAACAAGGAAATGGGCTGGAAACTGCCAAAGATCTGAAAGCACTGGATTGTGTTGCTCAGCCTGGGAACGCTGAAGAGCTGTGCAAACCAGTGCTGAAATACCCTGAGAGTCACAGCAGGAAAACCAGTAATTTTAGATGTTCTCTATTTCTTTGTGGAAGCAGTTATCTGGGCAGACAGGTGGGAACTGATCCACTGGTGCTGCTGTGGGAGCAAGGGCCTGCCAGCAATCCAGCCATGCTCGTGACCATGGGGCAGTGAGATGGTGGTGTGGAGCTCCGCAGGATGCCTGGCTCAGTTCAGGAAATCCTGCAGCTTCTCCCCAGGGAAGAGGGTGTTTTGAGTAAGAGTCTTGAAAGAGCAGTCCATCCTTTGGGGTGAAAGCAATCACACTCCATTAGATGAAGGAAAAAACATGCTGCATTTTGTTGTTGGTACTTTGTTGTTTGCACTTTGGTAGGTTCCTCTCTAAGCCCCAGCAGGCTACTTGAGGGCAAAGTGTCCCTGTCCCACTCTGGTTCTGCTAATGCTAGGCTTCCACATGAGAACTTTTATTTTCCTGTGTTTGTGATGCCAGGCAGTATAACGTTCGCCACCGGGAAAAGGGGGAATCGGCAAGGTGGGATTACAAGCAGGTGTCCAACCGGCGGGCACTGGTGGAGAACCTGGCGCCAGACACTATGTATGAGTTTGCTATCCAGATCTTGGAGGGAGAAAAGGAAGGCAAATGGAGTGTGTCTGTTTTCCAGCGGACCCCAGAGGCAGGTATGCATCCAAAGGGTCCTGGGGGTAACACAAGTAGGGTTTGAGCTGTGGAATAGGGCTGACTTGGGGGAAAGCCAGAAAGAGCCAAGTGATAGCTTGGGGCAGCAGAGGGTTGAGAGTATGGGAGAGGCCTCAGTGCTGCTCCTGCATCCCTGCAGTAGTGAAGCAACCAGGGGAGCACACCCAGCTGCTCTTGTGTGCAAGGAAAACAAGGGGAGGCAGCTTAGCACCTTGGACCCTGCAGCTAGATGTGTCCCTTCCTTTGAGAAGAGCAACCTGGATTCCATTCCTCTCTGTGCACAGCAAATTTAAATCCTCCCTCCACCACGGAGAAGCTGTCAGGCCCCTTTGGTACAGGGAAGTGGTCCATAATAACCAAATTACCGTGTCATTTCAGCTAAGCCACAAAAGCAGTCTTGTGCAGACCTCCTGTTCCTAGAAATACGGAATAAAATTTCCCTATGGCAGCCTGAGAGAGAGATGTCACAGAGACAAGCATGGACCTGAGCCATGTGTACTCTTCACATTTATCTTTGAAGTAGCTGTATAGGAATCTCAGCTATGGAGCAAAAGGTGCATGCTGTGTTGGTTTTTACTTGCCTCTTCTGCATATTGCTGTTTCCCAGCTCCTGCCAGTGCACCTGAAAATTTGGATGTTTGGCCATTAAAAGGGAAACCAACCTCTGTAGCAGCATCCTGGGATGCTCTTCCAGAGAGCGAAGGAAAAGTCAAAGGTGAGTCTTCACTGTTGGTTCCTAACTCCCTCGAGGAGCTATTCTCAAAGGCAGACTGCTGCCCTGCAGTAAGCTGGAGCCTTGGCTGTGCCAGGATTCTTTCACTTGATTAAACCCAAGCAAGGTTTTCATGTTTCCAGCCCAGTGTCTCCACAGTGCCACTGAGAAGCCACTGTCACTGTCTGCCTGGGATGTCACAGAGCTTCCTGGGGTATCATGCATTGCACATTTTGTATCTTCTTCCATTAATAGGCAGATCAAAATGAGGCTCAAGAAGGGAGTTTCCAGAAAGATTTTAAAGAATTAGTTGAAGAGGAAAAAGTTGGGTAATTGCCAAGAAAGTGAGTAGATTTATGTTGTGTTTTATTTCTAGTTTGTCATGGAAGGAAATCCTCAGCTTAAGAAGCAAACAGAAACCTGATTTCAGCAGATACCGTGCATAAATCTCGTGTACTATAGTGTTATTGTACGTAGTCATAAAGATAATTTGCCAGTTGGCTAAGTTTTTGCACAGAGTTTAAGAAAAAGAAAAAGCTCTTTCTGGGATTTTTTTTCTCCTGTTTCCCTCTGAAAATGAGGCTGATTTTTTTGCCTTCTGTTTTCAGTGGTTAACAGGATTGTGTTCTCAAATTACACAAGTTTTTGGAGGTCCCTTATCAGCACTACAGCATCTCAGGATTTGAAAAATCATTGGCCTGGAGGGAGGTACACCGTGCCTGCAAGACCTACTTTGTGTGTTCTTCAGGACAGTGATGGAATTCCTTCCTTTTTTGAAGTCGGTAGAAGTCTTGCCAATTGCTTTAATGGAGCTGCAGTTGTGTCCAAGAATCATTATTTCTGTAAGAAGGGTCATTCAGGGACATTATCTGATATTTCAAGTCTGCTCCTAATTTTGACCAATCTGTAGCCTTTTGTGCAGTTTGGTCTGCATTGTTAATAGATGATTCATCCAAGGCAATTGTTTTAAAGATACCTAATATTCAAGGGCTGAATTCTTATACACATCTAATATATCATTGTTTGAGTATGAAGTGTTTCAGGAGAGGTCTTATTTTTAAACTAAATAAAAGACAAGATATTTTTACTGGCTAACTAAAATCACTGAATTAGCATTTCATGGTCACTTTGATAGCATGTGGTAATCAGGAATTTTTGTCTTTTGATCCTTTTGTTTTTCAACCCAGTCCTTTTATGTATTTATACCACATACTAAAATAATGGGAAAAAATGTTCTCCAGTAGCCATTTGAGAATTAGCAGAAGCTACACCAGCCTCTGCCATGAAAGTAACTCCTGTTTAAAAAGAAAAGAAAGAAAAAATATTCGAAGAAAAAATATTCATGCCTTCTGATACCTTGACTATTTTTTCAGTGAAGCATTAAATGTATTTGCACATAAAATATTGATTCTTTTTTCCCTTGATTTTGATGAACTATCCATGGCTTATTTCTTAACATAATGAATATGGGCTCACTTTCAGAAAAAAAACAAGATGCCATTATGTTCTAGAGTTTTCTCATTGTGGTACTGTGGCTCCTCAGGTATTATTGTGGGTTTTTGTATAGAGAGAGAAAGCTGCCAGCCCGTGTCATTTATTATCAAAGCCCTGGTTTTGTCTGATACTTGTGCCTCTTACAGAGGATTTGAAAAGAAAACAGAGCTTGCACGTGTCTGAGATCTCACCTGCACTCATTGGGAGTATGATGGGAAGGTTTCTCTTCGTGCCCAGAATTGTTCCTATAGGGGTGAAATTTCTCTCAATACAGAAAGCTAAGGCAGAGCACAGGTATCACAGTAATTCAAAACTCAAAGGTGAGAGCAGGGTGAGTTTCACAGCGGCAGCCAGACCTTGCTTTGCTCTCTCTGCCGTGGTGTTTGGCCCTAGCTCTGGTTAAGCACAGTGTATCATATTTTGATTTTGTTGGACAAATATGATGTTGCTACCATTTGGCAAATCTGCAGTGCTGATATTTTCTGGTAGAAGTATCTCTTCTGAATAAGAACAAATATTCAACTTAATCTACGTATATACATGTATCTCTCTCTCATGTCTTTATACTCCAGCTGTTGACTCGGCGTGCATTGCTAGTGTATTAATTTTAGTAATGCACGTTCTAATTCATCCTACCCATACAGTCTGTCCGCTGGAAACAGGACTGTTTTCAGTTTCCTCCTTCCAACCGTCTGCCAAATCATTTCAGAATACATTCTTTCATACGCCCCGGCTCTCAAGCCATTTGGAGCAAAGTCCATCACCTACTCTGGAGCTACAACATCAGCCATAATAGATGATCTGCAGGCTGGGGAGCGCTATATTTTCAAAATTCGTGCAGCAAACAGGAGGGGACCGGGTCCTCAGTCAAAAGCCTTCAGTGTTGCCATTCCAGCAGGTGAGCACCAAGCCATGAACCAATGCTGTAGTTCACCCATTTTTGCCTTAGTCTCAGCTTTGTTAATTCTTACTGACTCAACTCCTCTGCACTCTATCTGACCTGTGGGGTTTGACTTATTTGGTATTGTTTCCACTTGCTCTTTTCATCATTATATTGTCCAAATAAATCTTTCTCACTCTGCACATGTAGAAGGACACCTTTATGGACATTTTATCCTCTTAAATAAATGCATGCCATAATCTATGACAGTGTTATATGTTCTTGTTATCCAAAGGCCAAAGAATGCAATGCTCTGGGTCTTTGGCTGCTCTGCTCCTGACAGCTCCTGCTCTTGAAAGTCACTTAGTGTCTTTCTCAGATACTACTCCTTGTGTTTGGCTCTTGCCAAAAAGTCATTGTTGTAGGGACAGAATATTTGCTGGGTTAGTGAAAAAGGTGGGCCACAGCCTTACATGGAATAATGCAGTACCATGCCATCAACATGACTAAATTCTGCTAAAGATTTGGTTCCCCTGAAAGGGTGTTGCAGTCCCTGATTTTAAATACTTGATTTTAATTGGTCTAAGTTTTACCCAAGCTACAGTAATTCCACATAAGTACCTTTCTACAACCCAAAACTTAGCTTGGCTGGACTCCACAGCTTGCTTAATACACAAATAATTATTGTCTCATGTTCTCATAAGTTATTTTATTCTTGCTACCTGGGTGGTTTCTGCTTTTGGTCAGTTTTTGTGAATTTTCTATTGTTGCGAATAAACACTTTTCTGTTTGCCCCTAGCTGCTCATGAGGATTCAGTTGCTCAGCAAAAGACAAATATTCAAGATAATTCAGAGGCTAAAAAGACTGGGAATGCTGGCTCATCTCCTTCTCAAAGTTCTGCTTCTTCAAAAGCCCAGCTGTCACCTTCTTCTAAGCAGTTGTCTGTTCATTCACCTGGTGTTAGTGATAAAAAGAGTCTTCTTTCTGAATATAAGAACAAAATCTTGACTCGAGGGGCCCTAAGTAAATCCCAGTTACCTTCTAGAAAGACAGGAGAGCTGGAACCTGACCTCCAATCCACTGAGGTGACAGATGATCGTGATTCCTCCCAGGAAGTTACAATGTCACCACCAAAAGCCCCGGACCAGAGGAGGAATGTTAAACCCTTATCCCCTAGTCGGCCAGTCCACCCTGTCCTTGCCTCAGGGAGGATGTCTGTTCGAAGCCACACATCTGATGTGTCAAGCCAGATGAGCACAGAGAAGCATGACCCACCAGCACTGTTACCATCATCCACCCAACACTCTTCTGCCTCGTCCCTCCCCAGATACATAGATAATGAAACGAAGCAATTGAGGCAAAGCAACAACAATGCGCCTTCTAAGACCTCTTCCCACCCTCTGCCTGCCAAAAATAATGGTCCTGCAAGTAATGTGGAAGGGAAGCCTGAGCCCATGCTGGTAAAAGTGTCTTCTAAAGCTTCAGAGCCTGGTCACCAGGCCTTGCCATCAAGTCGGCAGCCTGCTGTCTCTCAGGAGGGTGTCTCAGGCCATCACAGCAGGTCTGGCTCTCTAGGTCATTCCCATCAACCTGCTTCCAAATCAGCAGATTCCCATGCTCATAATAGCTATGATGAGTTTGGCAGTGAAGAAGCAGAGGACAGAGCACGACAGCCCAGTTCTAGGTCACAGCAAACAAGGCTATCCTCGGGCTCCAGTTCCCGCACATGGAAGGACTCAGAATCAGCTGTGGCAGCAGTCTCATCGAGGTCTGCTGTTCCTGGTTACACTTCACCTCACTCTCGCTCCTCTGCCAGTGCCAAATCCAAGGGAAAGGATGTTGATAAGAATTATAGGGAGGACTCACAAGACTCTCGCCCCAGAGAGACAGGTGGTGAAAAATCACCCCACTCTGATTCAGAAGAGCAACAAAGCGAAACAGCTGCTCCAGAAAAGCATTCTCTTTTGCAGTCTTCTTCCAAACAGAAACCTGAAGAGCAGGGCAATCGAGCGGTAAAAGAAACACTTGCTCGATCAAAACCGAGCGAGTCTTTGCCTAGAAAGACATTCTCTTCTCGTTTTCCAGTGGAGAAGGCCTCCCACTCAGAGCCTCCACACAGGGCACAAACCAGTCCTTCCATACTGCACTCAAGGGGCCGGCGCCTCCCATCTCACGTCTCATCACAAAGTAATGAAGAAGTGCAGGAAGATGATGATGAGGATGGAACAGAGGGCAGTGACAGAGCAAGCAGGCACTCTGTGTTTCTTAAAGAGGTGTCCTCTTCTAGGGGATTATCTGCATCTTTCTCTCAGGGAAGCTCAAGTTCATCTCAATCAAAGCAACAGCAGCCAGGTTCTCAGGTACCTTCCTACAAACTAAAACATACTCAGCCAGACTCCAGTTCTGCCAGTGATACAGCAAAAAACAACCAGTATAATCAAAGGTTGCCACCCACTTCAAGACAAGCTCGTCCTTCATTACCTACTCGTTCAGGAGTTGCTACAAGAACATCATCCCAAACAGAGAGAAAACACGGCCTCTTGCCCTCAAAAATGTCTAACACTGAACTTCCTCAAAAAGTTCCTTCCCCATCTTCATCTAAATTGCATCAGTCAGTTTCTAATGAAGAGGATGATTATTACAGTGAATATGATCAGAAAGAAATGGAAGAGAAACCCACATCTTTGGCTGCAAAACGGTCCCCTTCTGTTTCTAGAGGTAACAAAAACGTATATGAAGACACTGCTAGCAATAAAAGAAAATCTATGGACACTCTTCTACCTCACAAAGTAAGTTCTGAAGAAGAAGAGATGGAAAAATCTTCAGTATTAAAAATGTCTTCTCCTGAATCACCAAGAAGCTCTGCCATAGCATCACAGATCACTCGATCCTCTAACAAACATACCCCGTCTAAGCCAAGCTTTGTCTGGCCCCGTTCCTCTGCATCTACCACCACACACACCATTGCTCCAGCAGTCTCTTCCACTTTGTCTCCTCGTCAGCGACTGTTGAACTCCAGGCTAGGGAGCCCTTCTCAACGCCAATTTGTCAGACCTCCTTATAGACCAGGTATCCCGCCTTTGTCGTACTAATGCCACTAATTGTGTTTTTCCTAAGATCAGCAGTTGGATGGAAAGTCCTCCAGCAGGATGCAGGTTCAGTTATTTAGTATACTGTGTTGCTTTTATTTTGGTGGTTGCTGGGAAGCCCAGTTCTTGAGGACATTGCCTATTTGGTGTAATGTGGTGCCCCAGACCCTTCCTCCTGTAGCCTGATCTGCACAGGATCCCGTGATCCACAGAGAGGGTGACCGAGTTAGGTGCTAAATTGGAAAAGGTCCTTTCTGAGCAATGACTTCACCAAATGCTCATTGAAAGTCCATTTGTACTCAGAATATGACAACCTCTCAGATACATAGGTCTTCATTGTAGATTGCTAAAAAGCCTTTGTAGGTTCCACAGTACCACCTAGCCCATGCCTAGACAGAGTGGTGTTTCCTCATGATGCCCTGGCATTCCGTGTTTTCTTTGATGAATTTTTAAGCCACTTTCCTCTTTTGTCTAAGTGACAGCTCAGGGTTGGCCGTACCTGTTGAGGACTGCGCCCACCCCAGCCAGGCCATCTAATACCTTTGTGGCTGTGATTTACCCCAAAAGTTAGAGACTTGCTTTCTGACAGAATATCTGTAGACCTGGGAAGTAGAATAGAGGGTCCACTACACATCAAGGTATTTATTCCTCACGTCACCTATGGAAAATCCCTGACAGCCTCAGTGACTTTGCTAGGTAGAAATACCTTTTCTCCCCCTGATGCATGGACATCCAAAATAGTATTTTGTGACCTGATGTTTTAGTAAACACCTTCTGTGTTATCTGTATGTAGTAATGTTTTGCTTGAAGTGGCCTCCCTGTTACACAATGAGGACTGTGCAGCTGGGCTGGTGCTTCTGATATGCTTTAGTCAGACTCAGTGTTGTGTAGAGGTTCACCAGCTTAAAGAGCTTTAGGATGGGAGTACATATTAAATAATACCATGAGGGATGAGATGTATGGCATGAAAAAAATAGCAGAGTTCTGTATGGAGGTTATTTAAGGTTACTACTAGCAATACAGTTGTGAAGTTATAGCCAACAAGTGTTAAGTTAATTTTTTTTCCAGTCTATATTTATTCCCATTATATTTTTCTGGAGGTAAATCTCTGAGATAAGATGTGAAAATTGCTGCCCTTTCAGAGCTGGTGGGACTACAGCTCAGTGCTACTGCTTCTGCTCTTCTGACCTGAGTGTACTTCTGTTTAGCAGTGGTTTTTCAGCTAGAGAAGTAGATTCCTTCATTTTTCAGGTTAAAAAAAATAGGTTTAGAGATAATTCCCATGCCCTCTCCTTTCAGTTTGTCACTACAGCTTTGTATAAGGATAGGATTGAACAAGTGGTTGCGTTTAATAACGGTTTCTACCTTCATCCCACTTCTGAAAGATCACTTACAAAGATCACAAGTATTTTAATGACTGTAGTGCCATGAAGAAATATTGCCCTNAAAAAGAAAAAAAAAATAAAGAGGGAATAGAGAGACCAGAGAGACCAAATAACCATTACATGATAGAGATGAACAATGAGTGTTTAACCTCTTCAGAAAAAAACTATTTCAGATTCTTGTGTCAGCTGCAAAACTCTGACAGTGTCACAACCATTGCTCCAAGAAGAAATGGAATGCCTGGTTTGTGGAGTGTGGTGAGGCCTCTTTCTGTTCTTGCTTATATTCAGATCAGCCAGAAAATGCATTTGCTTGCAATTTAAAATATGGCTTGTAAGTTGCACAGCTCTCTTCAGAATAGTGTGTTTTCTTCCCTGTTTCAGGTTATACTGGCAGACCAAATCTTACAATGAAAAATGGAAATGGGAACGGAAAAGTAATTCCTGGTAATAATGGAAAACCCAGCGGACAGAAAGTAATCAATGGTCCTCAAGGAGCAAAGTGGGTAGGGTGACCTTCTCTCTAAATTGAAGATGTTTTGGCCTTTTATTGTATTTGTACTTTCATTAAGAAAAGATAGGCAAGCAGTGTCCTCAGTCAATGCAGCCTTAAAGTGAAGTTATTGGTTTAGTTTCCACTGTTCCACTGAAATCTAATGACAAATTCTGGGTTTTGTTGTTTCAACATTTTAAATTTAAAGCCTGATGGGTTGAATTTTAAACTATAACATTACTCTTGTAAAATTTAGGGAAACTTTTTTTGTCAAAATCAGTGAGATTTGTGCTCCCCAGTGACTCAGGGACTCTTGACACAGCAGGCTCTCGTATGCTGTGCAGTGTGAGTGGAGACAGCCTGGGATAGCTGCTGTGAAAGATGTGTTCAGCAATGCTTCTCCCAGACTCAAACTCCAGGTAGAAGCTCCTGAGCAAGACTTCTGAAATAAAAAGTGCCTCCACAACTGTCACGATGCTTTAAATGCACTTACGTAGGTTTTTGTTTCCTCATGTTTCCAGAGGTATATGCAGAAGACCTCATGCCATTGATAGGAAAGCCCCACAAGCTGCATACATGCCCACACCTTGTCTTTTAACATCCTTCACAATGAGTTTTTTACCAGGGAAAGCAAGGGAAGAAACTGGTGCTTCCTGCATGTTTTCCCAAGTGCTGAGCAGTAGGAATTCATGATGAGGCTCTCTGGCATCAGCAGAGCTGCTTGACATGGGGTGACACATAAAGACATTTATCTTATGGCCACTTCAATCTTACCATTTTCATTAGAGGAACACTAAAAAGTGCATCAGGTGTGTCACATTCAAGGGAGGCATTTTGATAACATGCCCAAAGTCCTTCAAATGGACTCCAGAAAGTGGGCTAGGAAGGTCCTTGGAATGCCATGGGGCATTTCTCTGCGTCTCGAGGGGAAGGCACTGCTGCAAGCAGGATGAACACCTTGTAAAGCAAGAGGATCTTTGCCAAATCTGGGGCCTGGAGGGCTTCAGAGACTGATCTCATCATCTGCTGTCCTTCCTGCTGCAGTCTTTTCCTCAGCACCAGATATAAGTCTGTCTTGCCAACCTGGAATTGCTACTTCTGTCCCCTTCCCAGTTTCCTCGAGCACTTAACACCTTTTGCATTTTTGTGTTCTCACTGTGGCTCAGTGTCTGTTACCTCAGGTTAAAACAGCATACAGTTCAGCTATTTTGGGTTAAAATAGCAAAAATTACTGAACTTTAACTGCAGTTGGCTCTGGAATTCAGTCCAAGCTCTCAGACTATTTGCTTTACAAGACAGAGGCTTTTCTTCAGTCTCCTACCCCAATTAAAATCTTAGCTACTTTGTTTTCACTGCTGTTTCAATATAAAGTAACTAACCTAATACTTAATATTTTTTAGTTAGACATAATTCTAAATCTCCTCTTCAAAATGGCTCAGCGTCATACTGAAATCAGCATTACAGGAATTCACCTTAGGAGTCACGCAGCCCAAGAAAATCAAGGGATTTGCTCATTTGCACATGAGAGCTACAGTAGGTGATATGAATATGGCTGTGCAGCTCTGGACCCCAGTTCCTGGGAATCTGCTTTCTTCAGCAATGATATTTCAGTGATTACTATACACTTAGTTAGTTTTAAAAATTCAAGTGTGTTGTAGCTATTCCTGAACATCATACTTATTGTCTGAATTTCCCCAGATTTCTGTTGCTGTGAAATTTCATTTCACCTCCTCTTGGGTTAGCTAAACTTGAGTCCATCTATTGCTTTTAGATTGTAGATCTTGACCGAGGGCTAGTGTTAAATGCTGAAGGAAAATACCTCCAAGACTCCCAAGGCAACCCTCTCCGAGTGAAATTAGGAGGGGATGGACGTACAATTGTTGGTAAGTTACAACTTCCCTCTTACAGAAAAAAACTCTGTAGTTTTTGTACACATGGTACAAATCTTTGAGCTGTTGAATGCTTCAGGCATCCCCAGGTCCCGTGCAAGCCACTTGGAGTTGCTTGTACTTCAAGTCTCCACCAGACAATCAGCACATTGCAGGACCTGGGGAGGCTTTGAGTCACCCTGTCAGAGTACAAGGCAGCAAGAATCACTCAAGTCCATTTCACTCATATCAGCATTAGAAAGAACTGCAGAACTGAGCCAGAATAAAGACTGATGAGTAGAATAAGGACTGATGATTGTTTATATCTCTGTATACATAGAAATAATTATTCCCCACTGCTAGCACTGTACTAGCTATATGGATGGATTTATTTTTTTTTCTTCTAAAACTGACCACAAAAAGTAAGAAACCCTGTTTGTGTTCTCTGGAGACACTGCTGTTTGCATGTCAGTCCCTCTCTACAGACCTCTCGAATACAAATTGTATTTGTTTGTTGTTAACCTGGCTACCATGAATATTGACAGTACCCAGAAGCTGGCACACAAGTTTAACTGCAGTGACAGCATCTTGCCAGCTCATCCCAGGTTTTCCTTCCACATGTTTGACATTAAGGAGCAGAATATGGATTTATCATACATCTCATCAACAGTTATGAGAGTGACAGATGAAATGCCGTCATTGTCCGCACATTGTGATTCTGAAATGAAACCTCCCTGGAGTGTTTATCAAACAGCTGAAGAATGTGAACACCACCGTAGTTTCTCTGTGGTTCTTCTGAACCATTTTCCAGCTTCCTTAGCCATGGCTCTTTCCTAAGTAACACCCTCCTTCTCTGTCAGTTTACTTACAGAAGGCTGTATTCACTGTATTCAGTGCTTTTGTGGCATCTACTGTGATAAAACACAGTAATGCTTAATAAGCATTATATATAGCTTAAGGCTATAAACCTGAAGTGGATTAATGGTGAGATTTTTTGGTTTTGTTCTCTTCTCTTAGATGACAAGGGTGCTCCAATGGTGAGTCCTGATGGATTGCCTTTGTTTGGACATAGCAGATTTAGTAAACCTGTAGCAAGTGCCCAAGACAAACCAATAATAAGCCTTGGAGGAAAGCCTCTGATTGGTCTTGAAATGATTAAGAAAACAACCACTCCCTCAACTACTACTACAACAATACCTACAACAACTACCACGACAACTACCACAACCACTACAACAACTGTTGCTACAACCACAACCACCACTCCTGAACCGACCACCACCGAGCCACTCACCGAGAAACCGGCACCAACCTGTCCTCCAGGCACCTATGGACAGTATGATGATGAGGGCAACTTGCTCCTGGGGCTCGATGGCCTGCCAGAGTGCAATGCAGAAGGTAATTTCCTTTTGTGCTGTTTGAATTTCCATGGCTGTGCTGTTTGTACAGCACAGTCACACAGATGTGGAATGGTAGAGAATCTGCCTCTGAAGATTTTGGTTTGATAAGGTAGGAGCATAGAGCATGAGAGCGTGAGATTAGAGCATATGAAGAAGGGTTTAGGTGTTAAATGGATTTTCACTGGAAAATGGCAACTTTCACCAAAGCTGAGGATTTTTGTGAGATTGTGTTTTTTTCAGCAAGTTTATATTGTTATGGATCCACTTTTATCACATATGTTCACTCACAGGGTACAAATATAGGCAGCTTTGTGGTCAGAGCACTTACATATGAGTTTTTCTCATTCCATGTCATGCCAAGGTAGGAGCCAGAGGAGCTATACATTTTGCCTGCTTTGTGTTCACTTATCACAACGAATTCTGAAAACTCGCTCTCTTGAGCCATGGTGGAAACAGCATTTGCAAAGTGAGATTCTTGCTCTCTTGCCAGCCCTTGGAGATAGATTGTCTAGCAAGAATGCAGCACAGCACAGATGAAGCTGGTGAAAGGCAACCCAAGTTCTGCACAGATAAGGCAGAGAGTTGTACACTGATTTCTTTAATAGCTGAAGATATGAACCAGTGTCAGTGCATGTCTTTTTCCCTGTTGCAGTTATACAAGCTTAGGCTGTGGTGCCAAACTGAAATCCAAAGTAAACACATATAAATGCACTAGAGTCTTTGAGTGTTGAGCCTCAAACAACAAAACTTGAACAAAATTCCCTTACCAGGGGCCCTAGATAGTTAATGAGTCAGAGATGTCTGTTCCTTGTGCAGGTGAAATTACAATGAGTTATAGTGTTAGTGTATTAACAATTAGCCATGTTTGACAGTGTGCAGTTACAGAACTGTGCTTGTATGTGCACAGATATGCACAGATGTGTACACACACAAACATATGTATGTAAAAATAATATCATCATTAAATATTAATATGAAGAGTTTTGCTTTTCCCTATGGAAAGTTAATAGTTCTTAGTTGTATTTCCAAAAGTGTTACAAATATTGTTATATATAATTAATCTCATACTTTCAAAGTTGCCTAAAGGGAACCATGATTTTTGGTAGTTAGAATCCCTCCCACACGCCCCAGCTCCTTTTGCTTATCTTAAATATTTATTATATCCTGTAATGTTTCCTCTTTTTTGGCCTGTGCTGTTTGGTACCTGGAGGACCTCTTCTGAGAATACACATTGTAAGAACAGTAGAAGTTCATGACTTACATCTGGGGTTAAACTGAAAGTAGGCTCCAGAAGCTGAACAACAAAATCCTTTGTGGTGTTACGTTTAGCAGAATTGTGGGCTGGGGAATTTTCATGTGATTTTCTGAACACATAAAAAATTCTGCTTGGGTTTTTTGCCTTCTGCCAGATGGGCTTGCTGAATCTTTGAACTTGATAGAGGCACGAATGAAAACTAAGTTTTTAATTCAGGCTGTGTGTTCAATGAGAATGGCCTTGAAGTAACTCATAAACTGTCTGGCATTTTGACAGCATGTCTGCAAATGCCTCACAGTAGAAGACTGAAAGGACAAGATGGTGCTGGATTTCTGCTTCTTACCTGTTTTTTAAGGCTTCTTACCTTATAGTTTGCGTAACATTAGTCCTTACCTGGGAATTTTGAAAGCTTCTCTGAAGAGGTTTTTTTTTCCAGTTTTTTAAATCCTAGTGACATGCTTCAGGATTAGATAAACACAGCAAAACAGCTTGCCTGTTCCACAAAGGAACTTGCTTGTAAAGAAAAGATCTTTGTGGTATTTGTTTAATGATGGCTGTTATTGTTTAACAAGGGAAGTGTATATTTCGAGGGGTAAACAACTACTACTTGAATTATCAAAACAATGCAATTTTCACTTGACCATTTCCAAATTATATTAAATTATATTTTTATCTTGTCCTTCCCTTTAATCTGAGTCTAGAAAATACTCCACATTGTTTAGTGAAATACTTTTTCTGCCAAAGCTTGATATTTGTTGCTAAGTGCTTTACTCATAAACAGACAGGGGCTACATGTGCCAAAACACAGCTCCAAATGTTCTACTTAAGCTTTGGCAAATTCTTTTATCTCTGGCAGGATTTTTTCTCGATCCAGCAGAATTTATTGTCAGCTTTTCACTAGATTCATCAGTCTTTGAGTTTCAAGGAGGAGTTTGGCCACACAAGCATGATTTGTCAGTGAAATCAACTAAATTTTATTCATGAACTCACGAAGGAAAAAACAGGTGGAGACTTAACCACGTGTTACATGTGATAAAATCAAGTGATGGATTTTGCTAGACTAGGAAAACAACAAGACTGTTGGTGCCAAAAGTCTGTGGCAAGTGGTCAGAGGAAGCTTTGGCCCCATTTGTTACAGGCAAGGTTTACTCAAGAGATTCAGCAAAGGCTGATGGAGCAAGGTGAAGAGCTGCAGCTAGAGCATGTACAGAAAACAATAAAATGAGAGGTCTGTTGGGAAGTACTCTTATCACCGCTATGACACACCTAACACTAAACAAGCACAGACACTGAAATTGAGTACACAAATAGAAAAAGAAATTTGGCTTTTCTGAACTGTAGGCAGGCCAAAGTCTTACTAGCTAATAAGCATGGATGAGTTGAAATCTGCCCATGAAAGATTTCAAATTTCTGCATCCTCTTGATCTTTCTGGATCCTCTTGATTACTTGCATATAGACAGTCAAAGGTAAGTGCATACATTATAGATGTTGGTTGATGTTGGCCAATCTGCAGAATTCAGCAAAGAATCTACTTTGTGACTGACTACCCTCAGAGAAGTCAAGTGACTTCCAAGGGGATCATCTCCTGAAGAGTGTCTGCAGAAGTCTACCATGAGGAAATGTCAGATTCTAATATATGAAAGTCTGACAAGAATAAACCCATTTCCTGTGTTTTATAACTTATTTTGGCATTAAAATCACACAATGTATTTAAAAGGAAATTATTTTAAGAGGAAAAAAGCAGTTATACAGTTATTGTTGGTTCTAAGAAAAATCAGCAAAATGAAAATGTATCATTCAGATTATATCTGTGAACTATTTAACATTGGCAGTTGAAACTTTGCACTGTTTGCAGTTCTGGTTTAGTAAATATAAGACAATTGCTTCTATATTGAGTGTTACAGGAATGTGACCTATGTATGTGAAGTGTCTGGAGGTCAAAGCAGTCTCTCTCTTGTCTTTGTTCACATGCTGGCCACTCCCCAGCCCCAGCATTGCACTGGAGACTTCTGATGGTACCTGCAGCGGGTTGCAGCACAGTGCTTTTGCTTTGTTTGCATGGCTTTTTATGTCTGTGCTGAGCTTTGTGTACTCTGTGGCTTCCCTGAATAATGTGGAGAAACACTTTCCTCAGAGTGTGCAGGAAAACCTTGGGGATGCAACAGATGAGGTATTTGATGGTTGGTGTATCTGGTGCTGGATTCATGTCCTGCAGAGATAATGAGATAATATAGAGGAATAGTCAGCTGGGAAGTCTATTGGTGCATCTGCACTGGGTTTTGGGGTGGATCAGTAGAGTGTTTTTGATGTGCACCTCATAATCATCTGTCCTTGCTATGCTTTCATTTGCATCCTGGAGCAATCTCACTCTGATTTCCCGAACTGAATTCATGTTGGATGGAACTAATGCAGAAGCAGTGCTTCAGGATTACACCTGTGTGGCCCAACCTGTGCTGGGCAGCCATTCCCGAGGATCAGAGGAGAGCTAGTGCAGAGTAAAACCCCAGAAAATCCAGCACTAATTACTTTATTTTACAAATCCATTCCTTTTGGACTGCATTCCTTGCAAGACCATTGACATGGTCTATAAATGTCATGGCTCTGTGGGCTGTTTGTTTTTATACCTCTACAAAAATATTTGGGTAGAAATATTTAATTGCTTGGTTGGTTTTTTTGGCATATAATATTTTCACATTTGCTGCCTCTGAGACTATAAAATATTGTCAAATCCAGATGTGATCATTATGTAGTTGCTGGCAGCCTATCTTTGCTCCAGAGCAGCTGGGGCCTGGGACAGAGCTTCTGGAAGGTGATTACTCTTAATTTTGTGTAGCAGCCCTGAACCAATTTTCCTCCAGCAAAACTCCTGACTACTGCACTTAGCTTCTCATCTGTTATTCTCAATGTGCAGAGTGGACTGTCACTGCATTATTTGGAAACCAGGAAGTTATCTTTTTCTTTACAATTCAACTGGCTAAATATTTTTATTTTAAACATTATTCTAGAATTATTTTATTGAATTCTTATAGCATTTTTTTTCTTTCTCTCTCAATAGATACATTTTCAGGACTGGATTCAGATGTGACAGCAACTCCAGAAGCTTATGTGATATATGATGATGGTATGGTTTAACTGTAGAAGTCTATTGCAAGTGGCATGTTGCTTTTTTTTCTGTCTTTTTTCTTTGGAATTGGATTCAAGGAGGCAGACTGGTAAATGGGAGCTTAAGCAAGTGAATGTGAGCTGGAAAACAGTTCTGCATGCATGTGAAGAGAAAGGGTCCAAAACCATCTGTTTCTGGACATAAAAGTCCCTTTCAGTCCTGCAATCTAACAGGAACCTCCTGAGAAAATAAATTACTTTTCAGAGCTGTGTCATACAGACACTGCTTCAATCCTAGATTTACTTTCTTTTGTACAACTTCTAACTCCAGCCCAGTCAAAGTCAATTACCCTCTCTAAAATACAAAATCCAAATAACATTCAAGCCCTGAACAATTGAAATACCTTAGTGAATTGTTCCTTTAATATGTAGTCTGCATTTAGACAATTAAGCACACTCATACTAAGATCACCTACATATAAAATAACTAATCTGCTTAATTCATGTGGAATTTAAATCAAAGAGATTTGAAATCCAATGAAAGGAAAACAGGGAAATATTTTTTCGGAGTTGTATTCATGCCATCTTGATGTTATAATCAAGGACATAAAAAACTTAGCTGAAGTGGAAGCGTCAAGTCACAGCATTTAATTGTAAGTTTGCATAGGGAATTCAAATTCTCAGTTCATGGAACTGAAATTCACTTTCTGCCATCAGTGACATCTGATGTTCTATCCCTTTTAGTCCTCAAATTCCTGCTTCTGTCCCCACATATGGAAGTGGATAAGTACAGACCTCAGTTAAACAAAAACTTTTTAGTAGAATTTATGGCTCTAGAACAATGAAAGTTTCTTTTATTTGTGGTTGTAGTGCTGGAATCTTAAGTCTAACCAACAACAGAAAAACATTTTAAAAGAAAGTGCAGCAGCTGAGCAGAAGATATTACGGACATTTGTACATTTAATTCTGATCACTTCATACTGAAAGTGACATTTAGAATGTGGGGAGGAGGGGATGAACTACAAACTGCACAAGATATATATTCCATATTCCTTACATCTCCATGGATGCAGAATGTCCTCAGTGCACAGGTCTTTTGCCAGGCCTCCCCTTAGGTGCAGGTCACCCGCAGAAAACATTCGCTTCAGCAGTTTAAGCACAAAGCACTCAAAGACATGAGCTGAGTTCCCCACCTGCATGAGGTCATGGCAGAGATGCCAAATGCTACCTTCCCTTCATTTTGTGTGCCAGTCAGGTAGCACAGTAGCTTTTCAAAGAGAACTGAATTTATTAGCACTGGACATAATGAGATTCGTGTGGGACAGTTTGCCTTCCTTTACGGCCCTGCAGGGACCAGAAATGGAAAGTACTCCACACCTCCAGTCACAGGAGGGTTTGAGAGCAGTATGAGCCACCTCTAGGGCTTCAGAATTTCAACACAGAGTTTTCTTTGAAAGCCATTTTTTTTCTCACCTTTCTCTACTTCCTTCGGCATCTGAGGGCTTTGGCCAGGGGTTCAATTACTGTGCCATCTTCTCTTGGGGGTTGTGAGAGGAGGTGGCAGATGCACATTCAGGGTATTGCTGTACAAATACATTTGTTAATTTTCATCCTGTTTAACTGTGTGAGGTCTGAGCCAGCAGTGACATGAGTATTCTGGGGCAAAGACTGTTCTCCCTGTCCATCAGTTTGATAGAAACCATTGCAAGGCTGAAGTGTGACCAACCTCAACATAGAGTTCTGTAAGGAGCATGCAGTGGCCAGGGCAGGATGTGTAGCACTTTTTGGGACTGTGGCTGGTGACAGAATTGTTTCCCTTCTCATAGTTAAGCCAAAATTAGATGAAGCATGCTAACATTTTCACTTTATGTTTCTTCTGAAGACTACGAGTTTTTTGAGAGCACTTTGCCACCAACCACCACCACCACTGTCACCACTACCACTGCTTCTACAACGACAGAGTTGGAGGTTCTCTATCCAGAGACCAGTGTTGCTGGCACTGGCCCTGTGTCAGAATATGATCTTGCTGGGAAGAAACGCTTCACTGGTAAGGATGTTCTTTGGCTTACGTAGCTTACTGCTTGTGCTGCAAATTCTTGTTCCAGCAAGGCCAGCCCTTAAGCTGAGACCATTGCACAAACACACCCAGTAGATTTGTGTGTGGTGCTTTTAAGGATTGCCACCTTGAAACCTGAGCAGCAGTATTTTTTCCTTGCTTCAATGCTTGCATGTCTATGCGTGGCCTACAATGATTTTGTTGAACTAGTAAAAACCTCTCTGTACTCTTTCAGTGTAAGTGCTCTGTTCTGTGTTCTGCATTGTGTTTGGTCTAGCTGAAGTTAGTAAGAGAGCAAGAGTGTTTACACCAGTGCTTAGCTCAGCTTAACTGCATCTAACTTCACACCAGTAGTTCCAGCAGAGAAAGTCTCCACGTAGGTGTGAGTCTTCCTCTGGGGGATCTGATTCTTTTCCACTGATCTGTTCAACCCCAATGATTTCATCCACCTTGTACAAGCATATGTCAAAAGAGTGCTTCAAAGTCAAGGCATGAATGGTATTTTAGATATGAACTTTCCAAAAACTAAATCCAGCAGAGATAAATATGATTATGGTACTTTAATGTTTTCTCAGTAGAAGGCATTTGGTGAGCCAAATGCCCCCCACCCCCATTTCATGAGCCATGTCTCCTGTGTACACGAGCCATCCAAGTGTGTAGGTTGGTGTTGCAGCACTGACTTCAGAGCTGCTCTGCTTCTTTGTCAAAGAAGCAGCTGGGGGCCAGAAGAGAGGGATTTGGAGATTGTAGGGCACTGCATTCCAGCCTCCACCCCAGGCTGGTGACACCCCCTGCAGCCCTTTACATACTTCTGGCACTTGAACTGAGGTCAGGTCGGCTGCTGACTCACCTGGCATTTCAGAAAAGAGTTCAGGGGATGGAGAATCATCTTTGACACGTATTGGCTTCCCTTCCAATATCCACAAGCTTCATGTGGCTTAGACTGGAACTCTGCTGCTGTAGTAAATGATTTGTTTTTATACATGCCAAAACTTTTTCCAGTGCATCTTCAGTTTCCCTGTCCAAACAATTTAATGATGTTTCTATTCGGCTATCTCGCTGACAGTGCTTCTTGATTTATTTAGCTGGAGAGGCTAAAATTAACTTCATTGCGAGATCTGGAAAAAATTCCTTTAGGGCATGAAATCCAATAAGATAAACCAAGAAACGTTGGTTTATGAATATTTCAATGCACTAGGGAAATAATATTACCATTTCAATGAATTGTATTCTTGCAACTGAATAAACATTTCCAAAGCAAGTTTTATAGTTCTTACTTTGAATGTTACGGTGACTTTTAGGGCAATAAAAAGATGGTTTAATCTTTTCCTGAACTGAAATGCAATTCCAGTCAGTATAAAGCTTTTAAAAATAGAAGTTAGAGGTTGGGAGCACGTGCCTGGAAGGTAGGTGCTCATGGGTCCTGGTTCCTTAGTACCCAGTAGACCACAACAGTCCCTTTAAACTTGTTGGACTTCACCTTGGAATTCCTCTTCATGTTTCTTTTGTTGTTTTGCTCCAGCTTCAGGATGTTTGTGTAAAAACCAACCACTTAGACTGTAAAGTCTCAGATGATTGAAGGCCCTGGCAGGGATCTGTTCCCATGTTGGAAAGGCAGAATTTGGGTGACATTTTCCATCTCACTTTCCAGAGCAGCTGGTGGGTGCTGCAGTCAGACTGCTCTCTTCTGCCTCTTGTAGCAAAGACAGTCCTTCTGTCTTTGCATAATTTGGTACAGTTGTGAGTGTGGGGTAGGTGAACCGGAATCTTGGCATCCCATTCCCCCTGCTCATCCATCAAATTGGCTGTAAGCCATGCTTTATTGGCAGTGGTCTCTGGACTAGAAGGTGAGGAATTTTAAGATGCACCACAAAACTTGACTCTCTTTGGGAAATTGCCAGCCTGTGTGCTACTTTGGGATATTTCAGTCTTCTAACCAATGCTGCCCTTCCCTGTCTTTTCTAGCTCCTTATGTGACTTATCTCAATAAGGATCCAGCAGCCCCCTGCTCCTTGACAGAGGCCCTGGAGCATTTCCAAGTGGAGAGCCTTGATGAAATCATTCCCAATGACTTCAGAGAGAAGGATCAGCGTCCCCTGAGAGCCCCTCACAACATCACAGTTGTGGCAGTTGAAGGCTGTCACTCCTTTGTCATTGTGGACTGGGCCAAACCTGCTCAAGGAGACATGGTAACAGGTACTCTCCTGCGGGTTCCTCTCCTGATGGGAGAGTGGGGAAGGGGAAGGTTTTTCTAAATGACCATTTGTACTAGTGTCTGCACAGTCAATGTATCACTTAAAACAGTGAATGGCTTACATCTGTCATCTTTTTGCCTTTGCCGTTTTTTAAATCATAATTCACAACTGGGTGCCATCCTCTGATGTAATGCTCCATCATTATCAGCTAGTGATAGGAAATTTTTATAGGCCAGGATTTTCCAGGACAGTTAGGCATGGAATCACTTTCTTATTCAAAGATCTTTCAATTCCTTTTAATCCTTAAAATTTATCATGACACCTAGGGATATAATTTATTTAAAATTTAATTAGGATCTTCACAACTATTTCTCTTTCCTGTTTACAGGCTATCTGGTTTACAGTGCATCTTATGATGACTTTTTAAAGAATAAGTGGTCAACCAGGACTGCAGGGTCTACTCACTTGCCAATTGAGAACCTGAAGCCCAACACACGGTAAGGATTTGATCCACTCCTTTTCAGTTCTGTTAAGGAAATAAAACAAACTTTGAGAATAATTGTCAGTTGTTTTTCTTGGTCTTAGTATAAATGTTTCCATCTGATTTAGATTTTACTCATTCTGTTGGACAGCAAATTGTTCTATAAACTGCACAACAACAACTGATATCTTTACTGCATTAACCCTGGAGCAGATGGCAGTGTGTACATGTATGTATGTTTGTCTGTATGAAAACACATATCAGTAACAAAGAAAATCTTGTTTTAAAATGCATTTTCTAAGCTTTTGCATAACTGAATAAAAGTTGAGGGGGGAAAGTATACTAAAATATACTAAAATATACCCATGGTGTTACTTGATGTGATGTGAGCCATTCCAACATATGTGTGGCCAAGATTTGATGCCTAAAGGCTGCTGGGGAAGTGCTGCCCACTGGTCTGGTTTTGCTTTCTGTTCACATAAGTAGTGCTGGAAGAGAAGGCTTGGCGGTATAAAGTGAGGCTGTGGCAAGTGCTCAGAAGTCAGTTTAGCAGGAGCTTTAGGTCTTTATCTTACAAAAAATCTGACTGAAATGGCAGAACAGGAATGCATGCTTCACAGGATACTGGAATAATTTGTGGCGGCTGGGGGGAAAGTAAACAGCTACAGAGGGACTGCATTCAAGTTACTCCTTTTGAGAGATGCTCAGTGTCTCACATACTTGTCTCTCAAATTCTGAGCCTGAAGTTCTTTTGGTGCTCCCTTGGGCTAGGCCCTTCACATGCTGCTGTCTGCAGTCTCTTGGACACTGGTGGAAGAGGTGCTCTGGGTTTGTGAGCTGGAATTAGCATGCCCTACTTGATGGTGAGCTGCAGATCTGAGGATTGACTGCTTGGGCAGGCACACAGGATTTGTGCTAGGACAGCACAGAAGAAATAAACAGCGTCAGCCAAAGTATCTTCTTTCCAAGACAATTCATAGGCAAAGGGAACTTTATAGATTCATGCATCTTCATGAACCTAGTGACTGTCTTGTCAAATTAAGGTTCTGTTTCATGATAAGGAAGTTCAAGTGCCATTTATTTAAGCATATTGTTTCACCAGCATCTTCCTGAAGATAGTATAATCCATTGGCCCCTATTGTATGCTCTGTGAAGGCAATAAAGGCTTCATGTGGGGTCTGTGGTGGAGAACGAAGGATCTTTATAACAGAGAAATTGTACGGATCAGCCATTCTCATTTACATTCTCCAAACCCACAGACTGAATTGATTGCATACCTTTTCTCTTAAAAATAACTCCCTAACCACTAGGAAAAGATACTCTGCCTAAGAAAATATGGCATGAAAGCTAAAATTAGTCTAAAAATGTTGTGTCTGCATTGTTAGTGCATTTTGTGAGAAATGTCTGATTAAGTCATTTACAGTAAGCAGATGCTGTTGGCTGCTGGGCATCCCACACGGGGCTATGGGTGGTGCAATTTTGCAGCATGTGCAGTGTATGGAAAGCAGGTTGGCATCTTGGCTGAAGTCAGCACCAGAGAAGATTTCAAGCTGTCAACATATCCTGGGAAACATCTGCCTGTTATTTAGATTTTACAAACAAAACAGAAATCTATGTTTAATCCATGTCATAAATTTTCTTCTGAGGCCTGGTCTGACCTCCGTTTGAGAAGTGGAAGTTATTGCATTAGTGAAACTCTGGTCAGCTTCAGTTGCCATAGGAGCTGCTTCCTTGTGACGAGTGATTGTAAACACTAAAATTACTTTAAACCGTATTAAATCTTTAAACCAGCAGTTTTGACAAGGTCCCTTCTCTAACTTTAATTCTCAGCTGTCACAGAAGATGATGCAAAGGGCTGGACAGCATCTGCTCAACCAGCAAATCCAGTGTTCTGCACTCAGAAACATTATAATCCTTGCCAAAAACATTTCAGTCCCCTTCCTGAGCACGGTTAGACTTTTTCTTGCCTTTTTCAGGAAAGCTGTGTCAGTGCCTGATAGGAGTAGCTAGACAGTCTCATGATTTAAAACACCATCCTTCACCCCCATATCTCTATGTCTCCTGAAATCTCCCTCTCTGTTCACTTGGGTTTTGTTCCATCTGGCGATATTTTGATCCCACAGTGCCTGCTACCAATCCAGTGTTGTACAGAGTGTTTCATAGGAGGTTCTTAAACATTTGCTCAGGGCTTACAACTGCAAACAGAGCCTGGATCTTCTGTTTCAGGGGGCTAGATACATAAAAAATGTCTATTCTGTTTCCTATCTCCATTAAAACAAAGCCATGATATGTCCAATAAGCAGCATCCACCACAGATAGCTGTTTTGTGCCACCAGGGCCACACAAAAGAGCTAAGACATCCATTAAACCATTGTCCTGTGCAAGTGGTAGGCCTGTGTGGCATATACCTACCTCACACCAGCTCTGTAGGAAGCCCCAGTGGCAGCTTGGCTCTAATGTCTTTTTATAAAATTAATTGTAAATATTGATGAGGGATGTAGGATGGGCCATTTTAGATGGAGGGAGACACTTTGCATTGGCCTGTGAACCTGCAGGCACTGATTTACATGTTTTTCTTATGGAGGAATGCTGTAGTTGTAGGAAGAGGATTTTAGCCCTTGCTGTGGGGGTGCATCCTGCCATCTCAGCCTGCCACTGAACAGAGTGCAGGGCTGAGGATCCATGCAGGCATGCCTTTGGAAAGTCTGGGAAAAGGAATTTGCAGATAACTAATTTTTTTAAAAAAGCTGCTTCCCTAATTATCATGCTGAGTGATTACCTCACTTTGCACTGTGAGTGCCAGCTATCTAATTCCAACAGAAGGGAGACACCTTGAATTAAGTCAAAGAATAATTTTGCTCTAAATGACAGGTATGTTGAATGATTAGTCATGTAGCCTAAATGAAAACACATGTTCTATATTCAGTGCCCTGTTACAGTCCACTATGTCCTTTCTTGACATGTCACTAGAATTGGTATATAAAACCTCAAAGGAAGTTTATTCATAGGCAGAAAAGCCTTTTTCTTGTCTGTATTGAAAATGAACAACAAATGGTACTGCATCTGTTGTGATTCTTCTGTGCCTAATGGTAACAATTCATAAGGTTCTGCCTAAGCAAAGTGTAAATCAAATTATATATTGCAAATTTTGTTCATATATTTATGTGATGAAAACCAGTCAAGTTATACTGATTTGAGATTTCCTGGCAAATTCATCAGCTGAAGGATTCTGACTAATGAAAATGTCAGATTCCTGGACCTAGAATGGCTTTGGCAATTTCTTTCTTTTATTTGTTATGTCTGAGAAAGAAATATATCCAGACTGCATTATTTTATTGACCTTATTACAGCAGTTGTAGCACTGTCTATGTTTAAATCACAGGTCAGCAAATCATGAGATCTGGCTCTCTTTCTGGTCTAGAAACTAGACCAGAACCTTCTTGTGCATATAAAGATTTAGGAATCAATTTTGCAATTTAGTGAAGAAAAATGTGCTCATGACTTCATCACTGTTTTTTTTTTTTTCTTAGACAGTCAGGCAGGCAGCATGAACCATCATATGCCCTAGATGGGCTCCTATGTAACAGGACAGCTGAATGCACAGTTGTCCTGATTGCATAGGTAATCACTTCTGGATTATGCATTGGATACAAACCTGCGTGGTTTTCCCCACTTAAAGAGGTGCACAAGGTGCCTGGGCTGCTCTCTCTCCTGTTTCCAAGGGGGATTATGGCATTCACATGTCTGATGGGAATGCTTTGAGGCTACCATTAATACATGGGGGAAAATGTCAGGGTAGGCATCAACTAAATCATTGTATTTGGAAATGAACTAAAAATGTACTTACATGTATTCTTCTCTAAGGGTGAGGATAAATTTGCTTCTATTGAGCAAAGAATGGAGTCCTAGTGGTGATTCATCTGCTTTGAGTTAAGCATGTGATTTAAATACTTTGGAGGAATCAATAAGACATCATGTGATGCTTTCTTCGTTTACCCAAGTATTGTGATCTTAATGCTGCTGGAGTTTTTACAGAAAGGTCAGAAGTTTAGCTTCTGATCTCATATAAATCTGATGCAGTTTCAGTTTACAGTTTACACCACTGCTTCCCTCAGAGTTTATCTGGTTTAAAACTGTTCCTGAGATCAGAATTTGATTTCCTTGCAACTTTTTTTTTAGTCTTTTGCTATTAGTTGTTTCGTAGAAAGTGGATGTCGTTGTATATGGTTTTTGGAAAGGAGATGATACATAAATAAGTGTTCCAAAAATATGCATGGGAGCGATTGCAAAAAGGAGACATTTGTCTGTAACAGCCAGCTCATACTCTGGCTCAGTACCCAACTCCATTTAATGCAAAGGATACCCAGTGGAATTCTTCTGCTTTGATTCTTATCCTGTTTTATTATTTATAATAAAGCCCTGTATTATTTATAATTTAGCCATTGCAGTGGAATCTGTTTCAATATTATTTCCTCCCTCTTCTTGTTTCAGGTATTATTTTAAAGTCCAAGCAAAGAATCCCTTTGGTTATGGACCTATTAGCTCTTCAGTCTCATTTATCACAGAATCTGGTATGGTTTGCTTTTTATTTTCATCTCAGAACTCGTAATAACAGATGTGGCAGGGCAATGACTGAAACCAGCATGCCAATAACAGGGATTATTCTGGACTTGCTGCTTCCATATTATGTTGGGGTTTTTTAACTTTAATTATTTGTTTTCAGTTAAGCTAGGAAAATAATACATGTTCCTAATGCCACTATGAAAATGTAAGTGATGTTAAAGTCAGCTCCAGGGGAACAGGAAGTTGAATTTCAAATACAAAGGGCTGCTGATGTTCAACAATACAGAAGCAATGGGAAGTTTAAGGTCTAGGGTGACCAAACATTTAGTAAATTAGTTTCCCTGTTGTGAACAGCTAAACAGCTGGAAGCAGTTGTCTCTGGAAGAAATACAGAAAGCAATAGTTCTATCAGACAGGCAAAGTTCTCTGTTCCTTTTTTTTGACAAGGCATGCTGCTCTTTCACAGGGCTAAGAGTACATTCAAGAGCAACACCCCTTTCTAAAAATAGTAGGTTAAATAAGCTATTTTTGCCTGTTTCTTCTTCTACTTCCATCAAGCCTGAGGCCAGTGACTCCACTGAATAATAAAGAACAAATTTTTCAGTCTTTACTTGAGTGAAAGGTTTTGTCGTTCCTTGCAAATTTTGCCCTTTCAATGGCATGGGGTTTACACAGTCTCTGACCTTGCTCATTTGACTTCACTCTGTAGTGCTCACTTCAGAAGCTCCACTAAGAACTGTGGAAGTAAATCATCACAGAAGGGAGACAGAAATGCGAGATAAGTCAATGGTCCTAGATGAAGTCTTCACACTTTCATTAAATGAATAAGAGACTCAAGTATTAATCCAAGCATAATATTTGACATTGCCCCAAATGGCCAAGAAGGTCAATGGCATCTTGGCCTGTATCAGCAATAGTGTGGCCAGGGCAGTGATTGTGCCCTGTACTTGGCACTGATGAGGTTGCACCTCATGTACTGTGTTCAGTTTTGGGCTCCTCACTACAAGGAAAACTTTGAGGTGCTGGATCGTGTCTAGAGAAGGGCTGTCAAGCTTTGGAACAGGCTGCCCAGGGAAGTGGTGTCCTCATCCCTGGAGGTATTTATAAGATGTGTAGATGTGGCACTGAGGGACATGGTTTAGTGGAGGACTTGGCAATGCTGGGTTGACAGTGGACTCACTGATCTTAAAGGCCTTTTTCCAAGCTAAACAATTCCATGATTCTGTGCTGTATCTTGCAAATCGTTTTCCTGCTGCCAGCATATGGGCCTGAATCCATGTGTTTTTCCATCCAAAATCAGCTCCTTTGTGAACTTTATTTAACATGCTGCATACACCAAATTTAAAATTTTGCTTGCAGCACTGATCTTTCATTTTTCATGGCCAAAGGTGGCTTTGCAGCTGGCACAAGTACAAAAACCAGTTGCTAAATGCAAGGCCAGGTGGTAAAGTTACAGTGATGGAATAGGTCATAAGAGAAAGAAATTGCTAATTCAGAGTTCTCTTCTGATGCAAGTGTAAGGTTTGATCTGATGGGAATATTCAATAAAGAATGCCATCATAGGATGAAGCACCTTATTGAAAATGTTCAGTCAGTCACTCTGTATGTTTCATGTTATAAAACAAGATTTGGAACAAAATACTGAATTTTCTATGTGTTTTTTTCTTCTAGACAATCCTCTCCTCATTGTCAGACCACCTGGTAAGTCTTACTCTCTTGTTTCATTTGCGAAGTGCATAAAGCCTGTGCAAAACAGTTAGAATATAGGAATTAGAAACATTTAAACATGCAGTTTTAGGTACAGTTTTAAGTGGGAACAGGTAGTAATTACTGGGACTAATTCATAAAACATTTTTTGTCTTAGGACCCCTTTTCTATTTTCTGAAAAGAAGTCTTGTAAAGATATGTTCAAATAAGCACTTGATTTTGGCCCATCTTTTTCCCTGATGCAACAGCTTTAATACCTTGGTAAAAAGCAGATGCTTCAGTATCTGTGTCCTTCAATTGCCTAAGCATAGCTTGAATAGCAGGATCAGGTTTCTTTCTCTCTAGTTCTGGTGCTCATCTGTATAAATCATCATGCCCTTATAAACGCTAAAAAATTCAAGGATTTGTTACTGACCTGAATAATTTGCCACGAAGCTGTTTAGATTGCTTTGTTTTTCCAAATTTGCAATGAGCTAGTTCAGCCCATAATCAGAAGATCTGATTTCCTGGTGCTGGGACTAACCTTGCTGACATGAGCATTGGCAGCGTAACCCCAGGCAGTACGTGCTCTTAGAAAAGATGCAGGAAAAAACACCTCATGGCTACTGTGCTCTGCCAGCTTTCCTAAGGTGTTAAAGTGGTTGATTCTGGATTTTTTGGTACACTTTTCATGAAAACAGTGTCCAGTATATCCCTTCCTTCTCTGTTTTCTCGTGCTTGCTGGTCTGGTTTCTTTGTGTCCTCGGAAGTCCCTGAGGATTGCTGATCAGTGATCGCTTCTCACATGCAAGAGTTTGCAGGATTTGGTCCATGTGCCCATTGAGAGGAAGAATGACTAAGAGAAGAAACTTCCAATCTCATTTGTAAACCACCTAGAACAGGGCTTTGGGCTTTATCTAGAGAGAAGAATACCAAATATTGTGTTGGAAGCTTTTTGTATCATTCTGTATACATCAATACAACAGCAATTTCAAAATAAATTATATTGTCTTGGTAGTACAAAGCAAATATTTAGGTAAGCCAGTAGGAATATTTATTCTTTTGCAATACAATTAAGCAGTCTTATCTGCAGCAATGCTCTAAACAGAGTTCCTCAGGAAAGGTCGCACTTGTCTATTATTGGAAACTAATTTGTTTTGATGTAATCTGGGAAAACAAACCAGAAAAGTACATTTTGTGATATGATCTTTTAGACCAAATAGCAAGAAGAGACTTCACAGGCTCACCACAGAGTTCTTAACATCTGTTCTTCTGTAAAAGGGTTATGTTTTATAATCTTAAAATGCAAGTCCCTGTCAGACCTAAGATCAGGCTGTGTTAAGAAGAGAAACTGTGTAATACTAGGTAGAGAAGTCTTACTGAAACAACTAAGACTGTTTACAATTAAGACTGTAACAATTAAGACTTAAAGCTGTGTTTCAGTACATGAAATCATATTTTAATCATTTTAACAGTTATTTTTGTCAAATGCCTAGAAGGGATTTAATAAAGTCTCTAATTTTATTTTTAATAATATTTTTTCTTGAAGTACTATTTCTGAATATGAAAAAGTCATGCATTAATCTGTTGCATCATGTCTTCTGAAACATATTATTAGATGTGAAACACTGCAAAACTTGGACTGAAGTGTTGAAGTCTGTCCCTAATGTGGAATTTATTTTTTTCTCCAAGGTGGTGAGCCTATCTGGATCCCATTCACTTTTAAATACGACCCCACCTACTCAGACTGCACTGGCAAGCAGTACGTGAAACGAACTTGGTACCGCAAGTTTGTAGGAGTGGTTCTTTGCAACTCCTTAAGGTATAAAATTTACCTCAGTGATGACCTGAAAGGTAGGCACCAAGATTAATTTCCTGCTACATTATTTTACTTGTCTCTTCATCTGTTTTTCTTCATTTCATATGTGTCAGAATTATGTGACCACTATGTGGGAGTCCTTCTCTCAAGGAGAATTAGCAGTAGCTCTTACACAGGTGCATTGCCTGAGAGATAATTGAAAAAACTTTCCATATTATTGAGCTGGCGTAATGGGATCATCTCAATGGCCTTTCAGACTATGCTAATGACTATTGTAGTGCCTTGATATAGTTTCAATACAGTGTTTGAATAATAAGAGATAAAGAGCCCTGTCTGAGAAAGAGAGCTCTACAGTTTTTAATTTTTGTTTGAGACTGAAGTCAAACTAATGGTATTGACATATTGAGAGTTTTTTACTTTCACATGATATATTTCAACCAATCCAGTTGAAATTCTCTCTGCCAGTCACCTGTGGTGCACTGCCCATGGACTTGCAAAATGGGGACTACTCCTTACTGATCTGTAACCCATTTATTTCCCATAATTTCTGCTTCCATACTGTGAAGGTAGCATTCTCCCTCTTTCTGGTCACCTTTTGCTCGTTGGTAATACTGTGTATGTCACTGCAACATACTTCCTGCTTTCTTCCATAACTACTTTCCAGGTGATAAAGAGTATCCCAAACATAAGTATTGCTTAGTTAAGTAATCTGTGTGTATCCCTATTCAGATACCTTCTACAGCATTGGGGATAGCTGGGGAAGGGGTGAGGACCACTGCCAATTTGTGGATTCACACCTGGACGGAAGAACAGGACCTCAGTCGTACATTGAAGCCCTGCCCACGATCCGAGGTACAGCAGTGGGGAAGTGGGAAGCTGGCCAGGAGCCTGTTATCCCATCTGTAGGATTAAGGGATAAGGAGCAGAGCGCAGAGTGGAGCTCTGTCCACAGCTGCTGGCAGCTCTCTGAGGAGTCCAGCTGATGCAGTAGCTGAGAACAGATCCAGCTATCCCAGAGGACTTGTGGGTGCAGAGAGAGAGAGACAGAGAGAGAGAAGGGCATATGATGCAAATACTATGCAGCAACAAAATGCAAAAACAAAACAAAAATAATTGTATAGGTCTATGAAACCTTTCTCTTATTGATAAGACCTGCTTCACTGAATCGAGATGCAAAACCTCTTCTATGTGCCTAAAGGGACCAGCTACATCTCTGCAAATACAGCTTTTGTGAATGATTCCTATAGGTTCATTCAATGCAAAACACAAAGGAATATGTCTAGTGACTTAAGGTTAGTACTTTTATTCTGGCCTGGTAGACACCTGTCTCAAGGGGAAAATTCTTACCTTGAAGGAGTTCCTCTGAGCAAATTGCTCACCTCACATAACCAGGTAGAAGACAGGTTGCTTCACAAAATGAAACCAATCATGGAAGTCAGCCAATCTTTTCAGTAAGTCTGTTGGCTTAAATTATTCAGTTAGCTTTAGTGGTTTCCATCTTAAATTATGTGTTGATATTCTTTGCATGGTGGCGTTACCAGGAAGAAACTGAAATAGTCATTGATATTTATATATCACTGTGAAGTACTGCACTTCTTAGCTCAGAAGACAGATGATTAATCCAGATGTGTATATACTAGGTCTAGGAGACAGAGATTGAGAGCACACAGAAGTTTTATTATTGGCACAAGCCATGGGTGTTTCAGATGTTCCAATGCACGAGCTATGTGGACAAGAATGCTGCACCTCTTCTAATGCTTTAAGCAGTCACATTCTTTCTGCAGATGAATTAAAAGGGGAAGAGAGGGCTTAACTCAGTATTTACTGCATGAAATGATACCTTTTTGTTTTGTGAAAATCTGACTTTTGCTGATAGTCTGTTAAACCCTGAGAGATAATGTGATTTGATGGTATTTTTTGCCCCAGAGTCCTTCATATATTTAAACTGATTTACAAACTTCATAAACACAGCTGAAATATGCCCACCTTTTGGAGTGAAATGCAGAAGCTCTTTGGCAGACCACAGCATTACACAATAGTTAAAGAGGTTTTGAGCAGTAAAACCAATCAAAACTACAAGAAGGACCAGAGTTAGATCATTCAGGAAAGTCCTCGGCCAAATACCAGGGCTAGCCAATACCCTTTTGATACAATTCCCTGTCAGACAGTTTATAAATTTTCATTTGTGCTGTGGGATTGTCTCTCACTGTATCTGCTACTTTTGTTAAGTTGCTGTGTCTGTGTTCTGGAATACAATGGGTGTTTTTGTCCCGACAGGGTATTACCGCCAGTACCGCCAGGAGCCGGTATCATTTGGGCGAATTGGATACACGACACCCTACTACTACGTGGGCTGGTATGAGTGTGGTGTGCCCATCCCAGGGAAATGGTAGCAGCCTGCTTTCCTGTCTTAGGTAGACCATGCTTTTCAAATTGTTTCTACCAGAGGACTGTGAGCCAACTGATTTGGAAAAGGAAAAAAAAGACATAAATGGGGCAAACCAGTGAAGACCAGCTGCTCAAGAAACTCTCGTGAAGACAAACATGGACACCCTTTACCAGCCTAAATCTGTGGTGCTACTTGATTTCTGCTTGGAAGCAGGGATAGGATATAAGTTTCCTTCTTTCCTTCCTCCTCTGTGTCTTTAAGGCACAAAGAGAAGGTTGCAATGTGTGCAACCTGTGAAAATTAGGACTGTATTAGCCATGAAAATCTGGAAGTTTATTATATCTTACAGGAACGACCTAAGCATGCTGTGCTTGCTTAATGGGATGCTAAACTGTCTTTTGCTGCCCAATAGGGCTCCCCTATGCAATCATGCCATGTAACTGGGCACCCACCAAAGGCAGTATATTCTCCTGAAGACTTACCCTGTGGGTTCATCCACTGCTGGACTAATCACCAGGTCACAGTGTAAATTCACTTTGAGATATATCTGTATCTATATCTATATAAATACAGTACTGTACATCTGCAGAAATACTTCTTAGAGATGCTGAGATCTTCTTGTTCACTAGATAAAAATGTTTGCAATTTTTATGTAAAAGGTTCTGTTAATTCTTTGAAATATTGCTATGCACAATATATTAACCAAGGAAAGAGCTGTATTCTTGTGAGTACTGTTGATGTAACATTTGAATTATTGATCAAGACCTGTGTCCCACTTCCTTGGCAGCCTTTGGACTGGACATTCAATAGGTTTCTACCCCTCTATCCATGTTAGAGTGGCACTGTATTGTCCAGCAAAAACACATACACAGCAGTTCATCAGCATCAGTTAAGCTTTCTATCCTTTTCTATTTAAAAGTTTTAGTGCAACTTTCCTTCAATCAATTTTCATCTTATTTTTTATGTTATTTATTCCTTGTCAGTATCTTTCATGTTACTGTGCAGAGGTATAAGATGAGTAATTTGGAAATTAGAAACTGCTTTTAACTTATTTGCTCTCCAAAAAGTAGCCCAAGCCACCAATACAGGAGTCAACTAGCAGGAAGCTCATTTGATCATAGGGACAAATTGGGATACACTTCTTTTTAAATACTACCAACATCTCTTCCAAGCAGACCAGAAAGCAGAAAGTGACATGAATGAAAGGTGTAGTAATTATTTTTTTAGAAGGCATTTGGAATCTTGCAATAAGGTTTCATGGTAACATCTTAACAACCTTTGCTTATGATAGTAAGACTCACTTGTTCTGGCAGCCTGGGAGAGTAGCAGTAACCTGGGGGACAGATCCAGTCTCTGATCCATCTTTCACTCTTGTTCCAGCTTACATGTGTCATAGCTCTAACACCTCTTGAGTTGCTTCCTGTAGTTATTTTAAATTGTATGGGGGCAAAAGAGGGAATTAAAGTGATTAAAATAGCATTTTCTTTTTCATGGTGATTTGGGTTTCAACATTTTAATTTTGCTCGCATATTTTTGCTTCAGTACAGTGCCAAATATATGGTCTTGAGGTATAACTTTTTTCCCTAATAAACCTATGATACATGGCTCAATTTCCATTTCATCCTTTCTGGTCATCTGTGTCAAGTAATCTAAGTGACAAATTGTTAGCTTTCAAAAAGTCCTCCTCGGGACAGGACTAAGTGTCAACTTTTTGTAAGGGACTGGGAGTGTATGCATGTGTTGTTCTCTTTAGAAGATGGTTAGCAGCTAGTGTGGAGTTACCAAGGCCAAATCATGCCTGACCACCCTGATCATCATCTTGGTGGAAATGACTGCTGCTGTGCACAGGGGAGAAAAGGGAATGGCATTGTCTTATGTAAAACACTTGGCATGATCTCCCACTCTCCGCTTGTAGCGAAACTGGTGGAATATGGCTTGGAGAGTTGGTCTTTAAGGTGGATGTGAAATTAACTGTGTTGGGAGGCTCAAAAGGTTGTGATCAAAAATAGCACAAAGTCCAAATGACAGCTGGTTGCAAGTGCCACCCCCAGGGGCCAGTACTGGGTCCAGTATGGTCTAATGACCTGGACAGCGGGATGGAGTACATGGATGGAGTGCACCATCAGCAAGCTTACCACTGATACTAACTGGGGCTGGGGAGTGGTTTATGGGCTGAGAGCTGCTCAAAAGAGAGACTTCTGTGGGCTGGGGAAATGAGATGTCAGGAAACTCATGAAGTTGAGCAAAGGGAAGTGAAAAGTCCCACATGTCGGTCCTTGTGGCAATACAGGCTGGGATGACTGTCCAGAGAGCAGCTTTGCAGAAGAGCTGCATTATACCTTCAGAGAACACAGGTAAATTCTGGTTTGTTCATCTGAAGAGACATGGTTCCTTCATTCCCTGCTGGAAATACCTTTGGGGTGATACAGTCCCATTCAGAGATGTCACTAGGGGTGAAGATCTGAGACAGTGTTTTTTTCTGCAGCCTCATCTGAGGAGGAACTGGGTGGTGCTGGGGTAGGGTGCAAGGCATTGTGCGCTCTTCCCCTCCAGTGTAAATCTTCTCTGAGGCTAAACCAGCCAGGGCAGAGTCAGCAGTAGGACACAGTAGGGAAACACATGAAGTGCAATGGTATGCAGTGTGTTGCCTCACTTTGAGGTCTGGATAAGTCCTCTGTGCTGTATGAGGTGATCTGATTGACACATTTGCATCCTTTGCCCCTGTGGGAGAAACGTATTATTGTGATACCAGGTGGTTTCTTGAAGAGATGATGCTGATCTTGCGCTTTGTTCATCTAAGAGGTGGTGGGATTACAGAGGTGACTAAAAGCCGTGGGGGTCAGGAAAGCCATGTCCCAGTCCAGATCCTCTCTCCAAGGCCCTATCAGTGTCCTGAACAATGAGCAACCCTCCCCTTTCTTCCCCTACTTCCCTGCTGTCCCCATGACACTCTGGTCCTGCCATGCCAGCATAGGAGAAGCAGCACACCTGCTTGGGAGATAAATTGGCCTCTCAGCTGAAGTAGCTGTGCAGCTTTGTGGCTGCCCTGCAGATCAGGGAGTGTCACAGGACTTTGGGTAGTGCTAATGGGAAAGGAACAGGACTTTTCCTCTCTCAGCTCTCCTCCCATGCCCCTCTTACTGGCAACACCACATCTGCATCTGGTTTTCAAGCTGTTGGCGCCAGCTCAGAGAATGCCATGTCCCTTCAGAGGCTCTGAGGGGTGTTGCACCACCCCTGCTTTCTTGTCTAAATGACCTTGAGGGAACAGGATGGAGGAGAAGGAGGATCCCCACAGAGAGAAAATTCACACAGCTTGGGCCTGCATCGCCTCTGGTGCAAGTCTCTCAGGGGTGGAGGGATGCCAGGGCCCTGCCTAGTGGGGAATTGTACAGAACTGAAAAAGAAAGGGATAAAAACACAACAGAGGAAGGGGTGGGGAGGAAAAGACAAGCAAGCTGCTCAAAGCATTGTCTGGCCTGGTCAGTTCCAGATGCTAATCTCTGATCACTGTACCATATTTTTGTGAGAATTGGGATTTCTGCCTCGAAGGCAGCAGGAACAATTGCCAACATGTGACAAATGCCAAGGGTTCTCAGGGGCAGCCAAAGCCCTGCATGTGGACTCAGCATGTGAAAAGAGGAACTCTTTGGTGATGAAGGAAGCACTGAGTGTCACTTGGAAAGATAATAGAAGGCCTTTGTGGGAGGTAACCCAACCCTCTGAGCAATGTGGAATGATCCTTGCAGTCCCTCTCTACAAGGAACTTTACAGCTCTCTGTCTGCAGAGCCCATGTCCTCTTTTCTTACCAGGCAGATAGATGTTATTCAGAAAGAGAGGAGCTGTCTTCCTCTGGCAGAAGAGGTAAATGCAGAAGGGAATGAGGTCAATGTGGCAGCAGCCCAGCTCTGCTTCCCAAGGCAAAACTGGCATCTATGGATGTTTAAAGTCCCACCCAAAGAGTCCTGCCAGCCCGCCTGAGGGCCCTTAGCTGTAACATTTGAAAACAAAGCTATGCCTTGTACTGCTGTTCCCTTTCTCATCATGCTTGTGGGTCCCACAAAGCAGGAAACACTCCCACAGGACTTCTGCCACATCACTCTGCCAACTGCATCACAACAGTCAGTGAAATGTATGACCCTGGTGAGAATGAGCACTCGGAGAGAGTAACGCCGGAATTGTAGCTGGGTGCAAAAATCCTGGTGTCAACAGTGCCGAGTCAAGTGTCAAAGGCAACAGCTTTGGGGCCAGGTCCTCAGGTACCAGCAGCTGCTTACATAACTCCTCAGGGCCAGTTGTGTCACCTGTGCCAGTGTCACCCAGCTCCAAACATGGCCTGACCAGCCGAAGAAGAGCTGGAGAACCTCCACATGTCACATGCCAAGGAAGCACATATTTGTGTTAGTGAAGCTGAGCCACAGACCGAGCTGCATGAGCAAGACACAGTCAGTGGGCTCAGGGATGTACTTCTCTCTTCAGCAGAGGAGAGCCTGCACGTGGAGTATCTTCTGCCCTGCTGTACAAGGCCAGCTGGAGGACATGAATGAGAGGCTGACCATGATGGTTGGGGGACTGGTGCACAGGACATACTGGGTTTGTTCAGACTTGGGAAGGGAAGGCTTGGCTGGCAGTGATTTGATATCTCAAGTGGCCTAATGGAATCATAAAGAAGGTGGACCCACACTTTTGAGAGTGATATATACACTGAAAGGCTGAAGGGCAATGGACACAGACTGCAACATGAGAAATTCCAAGAAATATTAAGAAAATGTGTGTATCGTCAAATTTATCAAGTACAGGGACAGCAGCCCAGAGAGGTAGGGAATACTCCATCCCTGAAGGTGCTCATAACTGGCCTGGACAGGACCATGAGTAACCTGATCTAACTTTGCTTCGCTTTGAGGTTCAAGTTGGATCTGATTTTCAAATCTTCCTCCAACCTGGAGAATACAAGTCTAAGAATGATACCAACTACTGTATTATGCAGCTAGACAAAACAAGAACCAAAATTTCACAAAAACCAAAATTCAATCTCCACACGTTTTCCACGGTGGATTTATTTGACAAAAATAACCATAAATGCACAGAGTGGCTGAGATGGGAAGGGACCAGTGAGAAACATCTAGTCGAATCCTGTTGAAAGCCACGTTAGCTATAGCAAGACCATGTCCTCTAGCATTTTAAAAATCTCTAATGATGTAAACTTCACAGTTTCTCTGCAACCTGGGTCAGTGTTTAACCACCATGCCACAAAAAAAAGTATTTTTATTTTGTTTAAATGGATTTTCCTGTATTTGTGTTTGTGCCCATTGATTTCTGTCTGTGACTGGATACCACTGAGAAGTGGAGTGGAGGTTCAGGTTAGATATCAGGGAAAATATTTTTCACCCAGAGGGTGGTTGGGCACTGGAACAGGCTCCCCAAGGCAGTGGTCACAGCACCAGCCTGACAGAGTTCAAGAAATGTTTGGACAATGCTCTCAGGCACATGGTGTGACTCTTGGAGGTGTCTTGTGCAGGGGCAGGATTTGGATTCAATGATCCTGATGGATCCCTTCCCATGGCGGACAACCAGCACTTAGGGCAGAAGGACAGTGGAGCCACAAGCAGCACTGAGGAAGGCTGCAACAATTGCCTCTTCAGAGGGCTGAAAACTTCTCCCCTCCCCTTCACTGCAGCCCCTTATATATTCCATCTCACATGTATTTCACCTGTGTGCCTTCTTGTGGTTGGCCAGCACTTGGCTCATTGCCTTCAATACCAGGCACCTGTCCTATGGAGCTGTAGCCCATGAGGGAGGAGGCTCCACCACAGCCCTGCTCCCAGTTACCACAAGCTGTGTGCCTACAACACCTTCCAACTCAGCATATTCTGTGATTCTATTCTGTGTTCATTCATCATTTCACACACATTGTGAGAAACATCTTTTAATGAAGGCGCAGTTTGGGTTCAGGGGCAGCAAAGTCCATTCTCAGGTCTTAGAGAGAATCTTCAGGAAGTCTGTCCCTCACAAGACAAAACTTGCAGCCTGCTCTGTCTGAAGCTTTGCAAGGCTGTAAGTTGAAACAAGTATGAAAACACTGGGTGATCCCACTGTGTTTTCACTGGTCATAATTTTCCTAAGGTTGCAGGCAGCGTGATTTTCTCAGGAGTGCTGTGGGCAACAAGAACCAGTTTATCTTGCAGTAGGAATAAAAGCATTACTGACTGTTTATAGGAGGTTTTCAAAGTCTTCTTAAATGTAATAGCAATAGTGTGTCTGCCCACCTAATTGCTTTCTACACTTCCATCCTTCCAAAGGTCTTTGCTATGTGAAGGTCTTCATCATTTAAAATATGGGCCATGTTGGTTTAAGCTGCTGATAGAATTCCAGAAGCTTTTCTTGATTCTCCATCATTTACTTCTATTTTTCCCTCTCATCTACTTTCTTCCTTTCCTAATTGAGATTCTTTCCTGGAGCTGAGTGTCTTTCTTGAAGCACTATACCTTGAAAGTATGATCTAAAGTATATCCAAAAATATGTCACAATTTCACTCACAGGTTGGTGTTCCTCCCTGGCACCCATGGGCATGATCTCTACTGTCCCACTCAATACCTGCTAGCAGATGTTTAACCTGCCTTGCCCACACATTTCTCTTCTGCATAAACACAGCAAATCTTAATGCCACAAACTCCAAAACAAAGGAGCAGCATTTCCCCTTTCCCTCTGGTCAGTAGCAATATGAGGGAATAAAACAGAGGCAATAAAACACAGAAGAGAGCCTGGGGTCAGATCCTCTCTGCTCCTCCACCTAACCCAACATATTTCTCTTCATGCTGGCCCCTGTCTTGCCTGCTCCAGGCTCAAAACCTCTCCTCCTTGTGCTGCCCGTGGGTATCTCCCCACTGAGCAGGAGTGCCTGCACTGCAGGTCTTGCTTGGGGCAAGCTCATGAGCTGGAGTCAGTCACCAGTGAGTCACCTTCTCCCGGACTACAGTGCCATGGCAATTGGTGATGAGGATCATTTTGGGTAGCCTTGGAAGGTCAGTATTCACAGATCAGCTTGGGAGGGGAGGGGCTGCTCGAAATGGCTCCTCAGAGTGTTGCAGCTGCTCTGCTCTTTGGTTGGCACAACCTTGAGAAAGACAGAGCCATCTGCACAGCTGCACCTGTCACCCCAAAGGGCATCTGTGGGCAGATACTGGGAGTCCCTTCCCCCAGGGAAGGGCAGGGTGAGAGCCCCAACCTGTGCCGTGGTGACCCATACAGATAGAACTGCCCAAAGGCAAGAGCATACACAGGAGAGGCTGCCCAGAGCAGATACACTCTGTGTTTTTTTGTTCTCTACTGTAACAGCAGAGTATGTAAATACAAGTCAGCTGAGGTCTGTTTAGTTTATGGTGCTAATCAGCAGTGAATAAACAAGAGAAAATTGTTCCAAGCTCTGAGTATATTACAATTTCCTCTCCCTAAATGTGAGAAAAAACAAAACCTACAAAATAAATAGTATTGTCAACAACAGCTTTAGGCAGTGCAACCTAAACAAAACAGAGAAGTAACCAACAAGAATCAGGATTTGTCCATTCATTTCAAACAGCATTATGGGTTATTATTATATCTACTGTTCATTTTTTGGTACTCTCCTGCTCTGAAACTTTGCCTTGCAAAACTGCACACTGATGGTCTTGTTCACTGCACTGCATCAGCCTGGCTCCTGCACAGATCACCCATGGTGAGGCTGAACCTCTTTGCTCTCCTTCCAGGTACTATGCTGGCCCTCAGTCTGCAGAGGCTCAAAACCGATCTTGCCAACAAACATGGAATGACTTTGGAAATGATGGGGAATTTTCCTCTGATGGGAAGGCTGGTGATTTCTAGTTTTACTGCTTGCTTTTTTCACAGAAATAGTCTAGGTTAGGTCAGGGCTGACCAACCATTCCCCACTTATGTTTACTGTTGCTGCAGCTCTTATTTTACATTTCAAGGTTATATTCTTTTTCTGGATTTTCAGCTCCCCTACTAGAAATACGCTGTAACATCTTTTATTACAAAGAGAACTCTGCTTTGGTTTCTTCCTTTTCAAATTTTCTTCTGAAAATTATTCTGGAATTGTGCTGAGAAATCGGCTTGGACTGTTTTTCCTTAAAACACCAAAGGTTCAAAAACCAGAAAAAAACTGTGTTGCTCAGTGTAACTGACATGCCATTTATTCATACAGTTAGTGAATTCTTATGTTTATTATGTAGAATATTATAATATTTTATACATCAATCAATATATCACAAGACATTTGCATAACCTGCACTGAAAAGAGAATTGCTTCAAAGAGACAGCATATAAGATATAGGGACAAAATGTTTTATAAGGGTTGTTTGAGTTGCATCTGAGGAGAAAAATGTATGGCATTGAAGGATATAATACGAACAACACATGGTATATAGCAAATTCTTAGTGAGTTCTAGAGATATGCTGATGTTTCTAACAAGTGGATTAAGCAGGTATCAGAAGAATTATGATGCTTTCAACTTGGAAAATTCTGAAGACATTTGGAAATCTTTCACTGGTTCACCTTTTACAGCACCCTCAGGAGGCCGAATGTCCCTTGGTACTGCCAGTTACTCCAAACAGCTTGAGGTTAATTAAGCTGAGTGATCAAAATATGATGCACTTTTCGTGATCCCTCAAACTTCTGAGTTTCTCAGGCCTTGGCTTCCTTTGCAAAAAGAAAGGCAATCTGCCAATGGAAGTGTTCTTGGTTCAGGAATCTTTGTTGTGTAGCAAAAGCAAGCTGCTGAAGACAGGTATATAGTTTTTCTGTGCTGGGGACTGTTCCTGTCATCTTGGTGTATAACTGCAGATTTCCTTTCTCGTCATCCAAATTTTCATTTTTACAAACATTCCGTTCACCTGAAAGGCCGAAGCCCCGAAGAAGAGCTTCAGCTTGTGAAAAACAATCTCTTGAAATAGTTTCCTGTAGTATGTCACTGGGGAGGTAAAAATGTTGTGGTGTGGGTTAATATCTGCACCATGTAGAATGCTGAGGTTTTTATAGCTGTTGTGTAAAGCAAGTGAGATTGCCTAATTTGCCTCTCACCCTTCAAGGCTTTGGTTGTTGGCTCCATTATTGTGGAGGTGAGCATGCTTCTACATGGTGGGCATTCCGTTTTCTATGCTGTTATCTTCCACCAGCCACATCAAAACCAACACATTTGTTTTCCAAACAGAAGAAGAGGCAAGAATCAGTATGGTGGCCCAATGCCCTCTGGGGTTTTGCTGACTTTGCCAAGTCTCCCTAGTTCATCCCTTGCATGCAACTAAGCCTGAGGTCTCCTTAGGTTAAACACTTTGCATTTCATTCAGCAGCAGTACACCAAACCGATGTCAGTTTGATCCTCTCAGTTCTCACTCTGCCAAGGAATAACAAGAAAGGAGATTGTGAGAATGTCAATGGAACAATCTCTGAGGGTTTTCCTCTACAAGAAAACCCCCTGATAAGTATTATCCTTGTCTTGACGTTGCTTCATGGAATTATGGAAATATAAAAGGGACTCCTGATGCTTCACAGGACTGGACTTCAGATATCTTGGGGATCTCTCAGAACGGGACAAAATTTGGTCATGGGTTTCTCCAAGTTTCACTGCTCCGTAGAGACTTGTGCATTGTTTAGGAAGCCCAGTTATAGGAAAAGACCCTCAGTATGGGGTCTTGTTTTCAATCTTGCATCTTTTCCACAAGCTTTTGTTTCGGTTGTTGTCACTGAGCCTAAAAAAACTTTGTAAAAAGGCACTTTGGGACAGACTCCACACATTTCACACACATGGGTTTGTAGTTCTTTTCAGGGTCCCAACTAACAGCTGGAATTGCAACTTCCTCCTTCATTTGGGTCATAAGGGTGTGGGTTAGCCAGCTGCCAACAGCTGCAAGGAGACAGTGTGGAGCTGGAGGCTTCAGACCAGATGATTAATCCCCACCTCCTTCCCTATATTGCGGTAGAAGACCTTTTCACCTCTTGAAAAAGCAAAATCTGCCTTCTGAAAAGCTGAGGTTTCCTATTTTAAAAAGGGGCATTAATTACTAGTTAGTTGACTCAGTACTGGACTGGGGACAAGCTATAGTTACGTTTCAGTTGTTGTCCTCCACAGAAGAACATTTAGAAATCTAGAATTTAAATTGGTTTATAAAATTGGACAATTAACTGTTTACAGATGCAATAAATTGAATGCTTTTTTTGGTCTCATGTTGTAGCTTCTGCACCCATGTACTGGCAGGAGAGCAGAGCAGTTGTGACCACGAACTCCCGCTGTGGATCAGCAGAGATGCCTCTGTTGAACTTCACCTGAGAGGGTCATTACTCTGAGGCCAGAAGTGACTAAAGAGAAATTAATATTTTAAAAAGAACGTACAATGCCACATAAGGGTCTGTTTGCCATTCCCCCCCTTCCTGACTGATTCTAGGCATCTGTTTTAGTCACACAGCTAATGTGGCTTTCTCTACATGAATACTATTGCTGTGTTTCCCTATTTGATGAGAAATATTTATTTGACTACTGTTATGTTGCTTTGTGTTTTATAATGTTGAACTGGGAAGTGGTTCTCCTTCAAGATCTGAATAGATCTAATGGGAAATAATGCATGCCAGAACATAAAGGCATGGTTTGACAGAAATCAATCAACCCTCAGATGAATTGCAGTTCTTGCACTTAGGTAGGAAATGGACCTACAAAGAAGCCAACAGAGCAATGCCAGGTTTACATTTGGCTCCCTTGATATGTGGATGGTCTAGCTGATGTCTGTGTTGACATGGACAGCTTAACCCACTCTTGAATTCCAGGAAGCACTCAAGGAATGGTGCGTCCACATCTGAATACGTCCTGCTTGCTTAGACTTGTGTTCTGGAGCTGTCAACTTTTTGTACAGAGCTTAAGTAGCCACATTCAGACACATGAAGTTGCTTATCCAGTTTGTCCTATGAAGCTAGCAGAAGCTAGCCAGCTGTCAAGGGGCTGGGAGCCAGCTGCAGAACAGACTCTACTGTTCCTGAAAACAGCCAGTCAATCAATCACATGCTTCTTTCAATGCTGTATGATAAATACTTCATATGAACCAGCTACAGGGGAAACTCCATATAATAAATGTTGGCATCACTACCAACATTTGATATTTTCCACTTGCAAATGGTCTTTGAAACAAACTGCACTGTGCTTCCAGAGTTTCTGAGCAAACATGCTCAAATAGTAACTAACTATAATCTAGAGCTGCAGGAAAAGGAAATGGAGGGTAAAAATGCTTTCTCATCCTCCAGAAAATAAAAGGAGCGCAAAACAAATTAAAAGGGTGAATGTGGGTGACAAAAGAGATCTTTAGGAGGTCTGCCACTAACAAAGAAGGAGATGTGAGCTAGTGCAGTGCTGGGGTTGTGTCACAGGGAGATGTAAGAGTTACCTGAGAGCAATGGACTTTGTTTTACTGTAACCTCTCTATGTGCTTGACACAAGGCAAAAGAGCTGCCAAATGCCAAGACCTTCACCAGAATTTTCTTCCAGTGGCCAGAGAGTTTCTCTCCAAGCTGGTAGCACAGAGGGTAGTGAGAAAGAGAAAGAGATTTAGGTGTGGTTAAACCATATTCCCACAGGAGAAACAGATGAAAACAAGGAGATTTGAGTGTCCTTCAATGGCCAAAAAAATTGGGACAGGCTCATAGCAGACTGCAGCTGTCCCAGGAAAGATTTGGAGATGAGAAGAACACAGCACAGTCCAAGGACAGGATAGTTAAAAATCCATTGTCCTTCTCTTGAGGTTGGTATGAAAAAGAAGTCGCAGATACCTCGGTATCCAGTGTGTGGAAAGCCAACTTCTATGAAAGTGGGAGGAAGAAGAGTTAATTGCTGAGGGAGAGAAACAGAACTACTCATTGGGAGGTTTTACTTATTTTATGGGGCTTTTTCTGAGCCGTAGAACTTTTATGGGTCTCTGAGGCAACATCTGAGCTAGCTAAAAGTCCTGCTGAGCTGGAAAGAGCATGAAAATGCAGTGAGTTAGAGATAAGACAAAATATTTAAGTCCGCTTATATTTCCCCTTTTTGTAATCCACACATTATTTGACGCTGTCCCGGGCTAGCTCCGTGTCTCGGGCAAGCCGCGCCGAGAGTGGGGAACCACAGGGGCAAGGGGTTTGTGCCCTCTGTGGAACCTTAGGGCGAGAGCCCTACCAGTGGGGTTGGTAGCCGCAACGATAAGCCAGGTAAAGAAAGACGAGGAGTCCTTTTGGAGGTCCCAGTTTAATAACCAGATGAAGTAGGAGAGGCAGTGGGCGGAAGGCAGCAGGGCAGACGCAGGGCAGAGGCAACAAGATCCACAAGGAAAGGCGGCAGGGTAAGGTAGCAGGACTGACAGGGTAGGAGCACAAAAGGCCGCAGGGTCAATGGGGCAGGAACACTGAGGGGAGCACCCACCAAAAGGCAAGAGAGAGCTCTGTGCAGAGCTTTTTAAACCAGACAAAATACGGAGGTGAATACATTACAACAACCAATGAGGGTACAGTAGAGTGGAGGCACTTAGATGACCTAACTAAAGAGGGACAAATAAGATCCAACAGGTGGGATAAAGGGGTCACTAAACCAATGGGGCGTCGAGGGAGGGTTGAGTGACACTGGGGCGGAGAGGTCAAAGATTGGTCTGGGGCAGGATGGACAGGGAACAATCGGGAACATGGGGCAGGGTATACGTGACAGGCAGGCTCAAGGGGGCTGGGTTACGTGGATTGACTTGACGGGAAAGGGAGGAGGGGAAACACCTCATAGGGGAGATACAGTAGTGGAACATACCAACCGGGGAAAAATCATAGGGGAGAACAGGGGTAAAACCATTTGAACAAGGGAAGACATTAACAATAAAATAAATACGAACCACAACAATTATTCATATGCTGATATTTGCTCTTTCCACCCCATCCCCATCAATAGACCTTTCAAAGCACTGAAGTATCAGAATTTTTTTCCCTAAAGAATATTGCAAAGGTCCTTAATATCTTACACTGAAAAACAATTTTACATTCCTAAGCCCTGCCATTTCCAAGATGTTGGGGACAGGGATAAAAATCCATCAAGAAATGAAAAGTCATCAGCATGGTTTGGGGTTTCAGTGGTTTCACTGTTTAGCCTGTGCTGAGAAGGCATTCCAAAGTACACAGCTCCTGTTAATGCCACTGCCAGAACACTGCTTCCTCATCCATGTTTTAAATAGTCCTCCCAAATATATGAAGTGGGAGAAAGGGCCAAGAGTGGAAAGTGCAAAGCCCTAACAGAGCCAGAACATTCTGAGGTGGGTATGTTACAGCCAGACCATGGCTGGCCAGGCTGAGTTCGTGTCTGCTCTGTACTGCCAGTACAGCACACAGTGGTGGTATGGGGCAGCTCTAATGCTGTGCTTTTCCAGCCAAATCCCTTTCCTCTGTGACTGAGACATCCTATTCCACGTCCAGGCCTCCCTTGCCTCCTGCAAGTCACAGGTAAACTTGCTGTAATAAGTAGTTCCTATAACTGTAGTTCATTTTTGATTTCATAAATACAATGCTGAAACTATTGAATGCTATTGAAATGCTATTGAATGCAGACCCATGTTAAATACCCTGTTTGGCACTCTGAGGTACTATAACAAGCCCTTTAGAAAATTGTGGAGTGCAGCAATCCTCAAAAGAGCCCCAGCACCCCCATCACTATTAAGTCTCACTATGAATCCAGTGTTTACAAAGACTTGTTCTGAATGTAGCATCTTCTGTCAAGGAAATGCTGAGCTGTTTGAACACTTTTGAAATGTGATGTTTTCTTCAGAGCAGGGGTGAGGAACATGTTCCTTGCTGAGAGCCAAGTAGGCCCAAGCACTGTGGCAGGCCAGGTCCCTTAATGATGTCCAGTAATGGAATGGCATGAGCATGGAGGGAAGTCAGGTGGCTGGGGACCATAAGACTGATGTCACAGACCACAGCTGTTCCCTAGCCAACCTGGTAACCCATACCTTCCTTCACAAACTAGACCAGAAGGTATGGGGGGCTGCTCTCTGGTCTCACTGAAACTCTCTTCTGCAGGCTGAGCAAACCCAGCTCCCTGAGCTTCTACTCACAAGGCAAGTGCTTTAGTCCTGACCATACCAGTGGCCTACCACTGAAATTTCTCCAGCTTATTGATGTGTTCCTAGTATTGGAAACTTCAAAATTCCACCTGGTATTCTGCACGTGGTCTGTTCAGTGCTGAGTGGAAAAAGCAGACACTTCCCTTGATCTTCTGGCTGTGCTTCTGCTCACACAGCCCAGGGACCTGCTGGCTTTCTCTGCTGCTTTTGGACAGAAAGGACAAGAGAACAGTCCTGATTTTGCTCATGCTTAAATTAGTCACTAATTTTATCCTGGCAGGCCTGTGAGCAGAATTTGGATCAGAATAAACAGCTTTCAGCCTCAGTACTTGGTCTTTGTGTCTCATCATGAGCTAGGCAAAAGAGCAACAGAGGGATGCAAAAAACCAATTAAAAAAAAAGAAAACTAAAATACCTTGAACCACAAAACCCAGTGAATCTGCAAACTGCTAACTACTAAAACTTCAAGGGATGAATGTAGAGGAAACTGCTGTTTGTCTGATTCCCACAGCTAAATTCACCTCCCAGCCCTACTCCAAGACCTTCTGGGCAGGCACCTCCTCCCTGTTTAGCACAAGACCAAAGTCCATGGTGCTGTCAGCCTCAATCTTTAACTGCTCACCCATTTTCCCACACATCCGTGTGACTGGTGCACAAAACACTAGCCATGAGTCTTCTGGGACTTGAGGGACCTGCACCACCCCTCTAGGTTTCCCTCAAAGCTCTGCCTTGTGAGGCCCCCACGCTCCCTTGCAAATGTGTCTTATACTGAGCTGCATGACAGTACAGAATCCTTGTTTGTAGCAGAGCTGTATCCAGAATTGCAAGACACAAAATTGATACAGACATTCAGGGAGGTGGTGAAATGCTGGCTTTCTGAAGTCAGTGAGAGGCAAAGGAAAATGTTTGTATTCCTTCACCAAACTGAGCTGACTGTTTACATCTGTGACTCCTTCTTCACATACTTTGCACTTATGGTCATGGTGCTAATTGGGAAACACTTGCATGGGCTTCAGGTCAGCTGCCTACAGGATCCAGGAGGCCTGGGGGTCCTTTTGCCACCAGCCAGCAGGACAATGACATTACTCTGATCAGAAGCCTGGAGCAGTGACATGCTGCATTTCAGAAAACAAGAAGACTGAAGTTAAAAATCTGCTGAAGGGTTCACTGCACTGAACCTGGAAAGGTTGGCCATGTCTGGTGATGTATCATATTCTTTCCATCTGCAGCTACAGATTGCAATTTCAGCAAAGTTTAATTTAATTTCCAGTGTTTTTTTCTTCTTCATGATGCTCCTCTCTCTTCAAGGGTCTGACTAATAGCAGAAATGTTACAATTCTTTCCACTTTCTTACTGCTTATATTTGCAGCCAAGTATTGTCAATCCACAAGGTTTATGTAAGTATAACCAGCATTCTGCTGACCATTGCTAAAAATATCCTTAGAGGTAAACCATCTGAAACATATCTTACACACGAGCAATTTCCACAAGTGATTGCTGAGTGGTCTTGGGAATCCAGAGAGGTTCCAGCTCACTGGAAGCTGGTGAACATTGTCTCGGTTTTCAAGAAGGGAAAGAAGAGGGAAGAGGTGTGGTGAGGGGCTGAGGTCACTTGGTTTGTTCAGCTTGGAGGAGACTGAGGAGAGACCTCATTGTGGTCTTCAACATCCTCACGAGGGGAAGCAGAAGGGCAGGTACCGCTCTCTTCACTCTCGTGACCAGTGAGAGGACTCGAGGAAACAGCGTGAAGCTGAGTCAGAGGAGGTTTAGTATCGGTACCAGGGAAAGGTTCGTCACCCAGAGGGTGGTTGGGCACTGGAACACGCTCCCCAGGGCAGTGGTGACAGCACCAAGCCTGACAGAGTTCAAGAAGCATTTGCACAATGCTCTCAGGCACATGGTGTGACTCTTGGGGTGTCATGCACGGGGCCAGGAGTTGGACCCGGTGATCCTGATGGCTCCCTTCCAACTCAGCATATCCCGTGATTCTATGATTTATTTACTTATGGGCATTTGCAGGATCAGAACATGAAACATTTGTATTTAAGAAATTTCCAACTTAAATGGAGGAGCTATATCTTCATGGATACTGGAAAATGTTTCAGGTCATTCAAGATAAAGATTCTGAACTCTTTTCAGGGATGAGAATCCATTCATGGACAAGAACAAGCACATATGAAGTACTGACTTAATTTAGAAGAGAGATTGGCAGTAGAGAAGAGCTTAGATAACCCTTAGCCTTAGAGTGTGCTATTTAAATATTGCAACTCACACAAAATCACCAAGCATTAGTCTACTTCTCACCTCAAAGATAGTTGTGTAAATTAAACTTTTTTTTAAACAACAAATTTAGGCTTCTCTTCATTTACATTTTTGAATTGGAGCATTTTGCTCTCACAGTGTTTCCTATGAGATTGCAAAAGCTGGGCTCAAGAAATGGAATATGTCTGATACACTTCTGCTACTTTGATTTCAGAAGTTGGAGGGCAAGCAGAACACCAAGCACTGCAAGAATTGTCCCCAAAGATGGCAAACTTGTCCCTAAGAGCTGACAGTGCTGCATTTGGGCAGCACTGTGCTCTTGCATGACAGCTCCATCTTCCACTGAACTACCTGCATCTGTCATCACTGTAGGGGTAGAGATGGCTCAGTGATCACAGAAAGGACAGAGCTGCAGTGTGTTCCCTCTTTGGTGCCTGCTCCTCCAAGTCATATAAATTACAATTATAATAGTCATGTAAATTACAATTAAACGAGCCTGAACTACTGACTGCCTTCAAGTTCAGTCCAGAGATTAGGTGATTTATGTTTTTACAAGCTGGATGAACTGCAAACATCCTGGCAGGTGTTACTCACATCCCACCAGGGTAGCTCTCAGCACCTGAGTGCAAGCTGAGCTGTTGCCTTTTTAGCTCAGCTTGTTAGCACTGATTTGGGAGATGTTACCAGAAAGGAGCTTTCTCCGTCTCTTAACAATGACAGCTTAATGTTTAACTAATTGTTAGTCACTTCCTACACACTAGTTTCTGTACTCACAGATGTTTTGGATGGGTTGGATCAGCATGGTTTGCTCTGGCTTGTGGAAAAAGTAGTTGGAGCTGAACACAGTTAACGTCTCAATAGCAGCCACATCCAGCTCTGCAGGATCTTTTCACTTCTGGTGCCATTGACACTTCCTGAGCAGCATGGCTGTGCCTAGGAGCACTGTGGTTCTGTCTGCTCTAATGGGGGCAAAGAGGGAAGTTACTCTGCTGTCCCTGCACTACAGAAACCTGGGGCCGTGCTGACACCAGCATTCAGTTGCAGCAGTGTCACAGCCATTTTATAAGTTTCTTAGATGGAAACTTGCTGGACATTTTTCCTTCCATGGGAAAGCTGACTTCTCTGCAGATTTCTGTAAAAACAAATCTGTGTCTGTGTGTAGATTCAAGGACAACACATGCATTCCTTTGCCTGTCTCCTGATATAGGAGATGTAGTTTTCTCTTTTCTAGCCAATGATATAGAGGTTGTAATCTCTCTGACTTTGTAAATATTGGGGAGTCTTGCTCTGAACATGGTGGAGGAAACATGTAACTCTGAACGTGGGCACCTTAGCCCTAAAACCTTCTGAACAATGGAGTCATTCTAATAAATCATATAAGCCTTCTGATACTGGAGTCAAAGAGTCTTCATTCAGCACCCAACGCAAGACCCCACAGAAACAAACAGCTTTCCAGGCAACAGATCCTTTTAAAACAACACAGCAGGAGTGTGTTTTTGAGGTATCTGCTTTCCCCTGCAAAGATCTGTACTGCAGACTGGTCTCAGGGAACTCAGACTGGCAGGTGAAATGAGGCTGAGAAGAGTTCCTGGGAGTCCTTGGAGTATGTGCCACGTCTTCATGGGCATTGGAACCAGGCTGGAGGAGAGCTGAGTGATGTGAGGTGGGTCCTCAGCCCTGACCCACTCCCAGACCTATTCAGACTGTGCTGCACTGCATGTTGTTGCAGACAAAGTCATGGCCTCCTCAAAAATCCACCTTGGTTATTAAGCACAGAGTTTTGAAAATAGCTGAACATTCTTTGGAATGATTACATACAGCAACAGGAAAGCTAGGAAATAATAACTCAAAAATAATCCTGCACACAGAAAGTGAATCTAGGAAATCTGGTTTGGATAAAGGCAGCAAAGCCCTGAACTTTCACCGAGTTTCAAGCTGCAGTCTCACGCAGTTTAGAGAAATGTCTTCACCTTGCCCTCCTCCTACCTCCTCCAGAACCACTTCTACTCCTGAGAGCCTCCTGCAGCTTTTTACTGCTCTACTGCTTTAAAATCCCCTTGTGGCATCCCTGTGCAAGCATGTGATCTTTGAGGGTGTTTCTGCCCCACTGTAAGATCTCAGAGCAACTTGTCTGAATTTTGCTGTGGTGCCTGATCTAATCCAGCTAACAATCATATACTGGAGAACTACAGTCCATGGAAATATTTTGACCACAAAAATTATGGGTAAATCTTGCCCTTACTGATGTTCATAGGAGACTTTCCATAATTTTTGGCTGGGTGAGGTTTCAGCCTGCAGCATTGCTTGCCTTTAACATCACTGTGAGGAATGAATGCGCTGTCACAAGGCTTTTAGCAGACTTCAAAACTAAAATGGGAAAGAAATGCATGCTAGTCAGTGTTAAAGAAATTTGTCAACCTGATATTTATTTTAGAACAAACAAAATAATTTCCCTCTGTTCTCCCTACCTTAAATGGCTAAAACATTTCCTTGCAAAGAAGTCAATACTTCCAAAGAATTTTGCCATACAATCATGAAGAACTCCTCAATGTTCATCTGTGTGGTGGCGGTGGTCACAGCATTCTCCTAGACAGGGCGTCTCCAGCACCTGCAGCACAGCTGGGTGGATTTCCTGTGCAGTCAAAGAAAAGAAATGGACGGGTTTTGTGGAAAGACCCATCTCACCCTGAAGTGGGGGAGGGATGTAGCTCTAGGCAAACACTTGAGTGTTGGCGCCTGCTGCTTCCTAGAGGTAGGACTCAGATGCCTAAATACAGGCAGAAGTGTATCTTGTGTGGTCCTTAGACATGATCATGGGAAGCTGTGGGTCACCTGTAGGTCTGGTGTTTTACCCCCCAGCCCCACAGGGTGCCCGTCCTTAGGCACCTATATTTAGGCAAGGGAGTGAAGGTGAATGCATGGGGTCTGTAAAGTCAAAATTCTTCCTGGCAGCACCCCTAACACTCAGGGAGCATCACTGTGAAACCTGCACTATAGGTTCAATACTATATTTTGGCACTATGTTTTGGTCCTGGTAGGACCAAAATATTTGCCGTGGCTTCATCACAGTTGGTGTATCAGATGCTCAGTGAGAATAAATGCAGGGTAATTAAACCTATATTTGCCAATAGCCTTGTCAGTGAAACAAGGGATATCCCAGACTGTTGCCTCCACAGGATAAGAGAGAGGGCACCACCAATACCTTAGAAATCCCCACTTGTCAGAGGATCGCTTTTGAAATAAAGATGTCTTAAAATGCCGAGGACAACAAACACCTTTAGGCTAAAGGACAAATTGCTGGATGATTGCAGACAAAAGCTTTCTCTTTTATTTCAGAATCCAAATGCCATAAGGTTTGTTACCAGTTTCAGACTTCAGTGATTTGATTTTTTTTCTTGACTGAAGAGGAATTATGAAAACCAAGAAATTAGTAATAATGTTCTGCATCTGTTTGGCAATCAATTTCTCTTTGCTTTGAGTGTGTTCAGCAGCTCTACATCTCTGCTGAGTCAAGGAAATTTAGTGAGCAGCAAGGGTGAAATATATTAACTTCTAAATAACTCCATTAAAATTGCAATGAGAAAAACAGAGAGAGAAAACTTCAAAGCTCTAACTCTTGTATGGCTTGGCATGTTCCCCTTTGTTTATTATCTGTACTGGTATAGTGCCTGCATCAGGGAGCAATAGCCTGCTGTGCTTTGGAAAGTGGCTAACAAATGAGTCCCTGCTCTGTGGCCCCTACAAGCAAAGTCAGAAAGAGAGTGTAAAATTGATGGAATTCAGGTGACACATAACTGAGAGAAAGATAAGCTTTAGGTCAAGCTTGTGGAAGAGAGAGAGAGCAGAATCTTTGTTTTTAAATGACAAAGCTGCAGGAAATGGAATACAGTGGAAGCCATTTTCAGCACAGATTTTTCTTGAAGACATTAAACAATAACTTTTGTTCTCAGCATCTTTTTCTACTCTGGTGGTGGTTTCCTTTTCGAAGCAAATTGCTCAACTGGTTTATGGTCCAAGGGCCCGTTCCTGATATGAATGATGTGAGCACAAAAGGGCTGTGTGGGAGAGGCTCCTCCAGCCCTATAAGGACTGTCAGGATCTCACATTCTTTTCTGACCAGGAAAGAAGAAATGTTGAAGTCCTGTAAGAAAAGAAAAATTATACATAACAATTTCAAAAGGAATTAACATTTCACACTGAATGACTGGATTCTCTATTTTCCAAATCTTTATTTTTATTTTGACCTTTTAAAAATGTTTCCAAATGGTTTTTTCTTCTCAAATAACAAATTCTGCAAATGGGAATGCTATTTCAAATGCTAGAAAGGAAATCCTTGGGATGCCAGAGAGTCCAAATGTGCCAACTATTCCCCAACTTTTCTTTTTGCACTGAGCCATACAGGGGTGTGAGGACTCTGTGCAGTGGCAGCTCCCTGTCAAGACGAGGGGAAGGCTAGAGACAGGGGTTTGCCCATGGCATGGCTCTGGTGGCCAGGCTGGTGCTGGCTGCTCCCACAAAGGCCAGCTTCAAAAGGACTCCGACCCACCCCCTCTGTGGCTTCCCACTCCATGGAGAAGGTAGGTGTGAGTGAGGCTTCGCCCTAAAGCCATAAGGACTTGTCTTCCTTCCAGCAGCAGTCAGCAGTGACAGCTGGAGGTACTTAGGGTCTTCAACAGCCCCATTTTGTTCCAGTTTGCTTCTGACCACATCAACCCCTCTTAAAAGACAGGTGTTGCATCGTGTTCTTTTCACACAACCCACATGTTCACTCACTGTAGAGATGAGGGTTTCTCTGCTCACACTGGCTGCCACTGTATAATTTCAGAGAAAATTGGTGCAGAATGGTCTAGCAGAGAGCAGAACCATGTAAAGCAGAACATCCTCTGTTCCTAGGGAAAAGTAGCCACCTGGTGGGTTTTAATGATATGAAAGACTTTCTGAACTGATCCTCAAATGGGATTTCTTAGCTTTAAGGATTGCATCTCAGAATGATATGTTAAAACAATTTCATTGCTTTTATCCACCTGCCTACCAGAATCAATGATGCTCCAGCTTGCCTCCTCTGAAGTACAATTCATGACATCTTGAAAGCCCTAAACTGAGTTGCATCGCATTCCCAGCATCTTCCAGGCATCCCAAATCTGAGTTCCCAGAACCACTCTCCCCTAAATGCCTCCAAGCTGGGCTCCCTTACTCAGTGGTTTTGGCTGCCACAGGAAATTTGTGCCTTGAACCTTGATGAAGTCTGAGTTCTGCTATCAATCAAAGGAACATTTTACTGCCACTGTGGAAAAAAAAAGAAAAAAGAGAAATGGAAGAAGAAAAGAAAAAAGAAGATGGAAAAGAAAAGGAAAAAATAGGGGATAACGTAAAATTTGGAAAGTATTGTGACCTGGGAAGCAAGTATAGATAGGAGATTTAAGGAAAATATCACCCAGTTTATGTCACAAGACTTCACCCTTCTGAACTGGAAAAGACAATAATGACAGAATGAATCCTGGAAAGAGCTACTGGCTGCAAGGTATTTCCATTTCATCAAACAAGTGAAATACTGAACTGCAGTAATTTCTGTTCCAGAAAGCTTATCTCTGCAAGTGAGAGAAACTCAAGTCCACCAGAGGAGGATGAATCCCTATGGCAATCAGCAGTTTTGTAGCTCATTATCTCTTTCTTTCAGCTCATAAGGTTGTTTTCCCCATAAATATTTCAACAGCCAGGAGAATGTAGTGGGAAGCCAGAAGCCCAGCGTGCATTCAAAGCTGCTGTCATAAACTTGGTCTCACACTGCAGCTGTCCTGGAGCCTGGCCCAGCTGTGAGTAACATCTTACACAAGCTGGAGGACAGGAGGACAGCTGAACACCTTCAGATGCCCAGGGTAACTGTCTGCCTTAACCAGATAGCCTGATGCAGAGATGGAGGTTAAACCTGGCTCCCACCCCTCCATCTGGACAGCAAAAGTGAAACCTGGCGTTTGCCTGCTGCTGGTGGTGGTAAGTGGAAATAATGTCACACGCTTTTACATTTCATCCATGTGGCCACTGAGAAGCAGCAGTCCCAAACAGACTACTTCAGATGCTTAGAAACAAGCTCTGCAGCACATTCTTCCATTAAAAAGTAGCTGAGCTTTCTCTCTTTCCTTGCAGTGGATACCCTGCTCCTGCTCACCGCCTCACTCCCCTTCCTTTCCAAACTTTCATTTTTCACAAATCTATACATGCAGTGTTAGTCCTTACATGCAACAACAGTGCAACAAGCTAAAGAACCTCAGTTATGACCAGGCATCCTTCCAAGGAGGAAGAAAATTAACAACTGTGGCTCCAAAATTCTTGGAAGGGCTGTGTTGAACATATGTCTGTGGTAAACAGAAATTTCCAAACCTTAATAAAACACCTTCCTTCTTATAACACAGATGGAATTACTGGAAACTTACTGTGCTTGGTAATTGATCAAGCTGTTTAAAATAGTAAGAGAAAACATCAGTTGCAACGTCAGTGAAAAATATTTGCGAAAGTGCTGATGAATATGATTTTAATCTCATATAAAATTGTGGTGAGAAAAAGGAAATTTCTATTGGATGCTCTCCACAGTAAACCTTAGTTTTTGCTTGGTATTAATCCATCCTGAATAGCTTCTGATCTGATTGTATTTTACAATAATCTGGGAAGGCACACCAGGCAAATCATTCACTGTGCTTTGTTCAGGTAACTTTTCACATGAAAAGAGAACAGGAAATTAATGCTGGGGGGAAAAATTATATTGAGGGACTTCCCTGATAATTTTAAAACTTCCACAGTCCTAGAGGAGAGGGTGGTATCAAATGAATGGTCGTACACTGGGAGACTGGTACATTTCACAAGCAAGACCTAGCCCTGCCAAACCCTTGAAAGAGGCAGAAATTTCAAAGGATAGTTTAAGATTCTGGTTTGGTTTCTTTTCCTTGGAGGGGCCATGGGGTATAATTGCAGATTCAGCTGAGTTTTTGCAAAGCTAATACAGAACAAACTGTAACGATGGAGTAAATTCCAGAAAAGTTTAAGTCTGGCTTCCATTTTTGTTCTTCTAAGTCAGGAAATTAGATTTCCATGGGAACATCTACATAGACCTTGGTTTTTTCAGCCTAGAGAAGAGGAGATTGAAGGGAAAACTCAGACCAGTCTACAGCTTCCTCACAAGGGGAAGTGGGGGTAGGTCTCCTTCTCTCTGGTCACCAGCTGTAAGACCTCAGGGAATGACATGAAACTCTGTCAGGGGAGGTTAGGAAAAGCTTCTTCACCCAGAGGGTGAAGGCTGGTCACTGGAATAGGCTCCCCAGGGACACGGTTATAGCACCAAACCTGACAGAAGCTTTCAGGAACATGGTGTGGTTCTTGGGGTTGTCCTGTGCAGGGCCAGGAGCTGGACTCAGTAAGTGATCCTTGTGGGTCCCTTCCAGCTTAGGGCATGCTATGATTGAAGGCTGATTCTATAATAGAGACTGTAAGTACAGAGATCCATAAGATTACCTTGAGCAAGGTGGCCTGAGTACCTGTAATAGGACAGCCATTGCAGCACCAAGGTTGCCATCAATTGCTTTGGAGATGCCTGGCTCAGCTGAGGTGAAGGTGGGGTGTGAACACCTGACTTTTCTGTGCAAAGGTCCCTGGGAAGGGTTGTAATCACAGGATGCAAAGACAGCAGTCAGGTTCTTTGCTGCAAGGACTTGTTTTGCCTAGCTCATCTAAACCTTAAAATATTGATCATCACCTCTCATTTTTTGTGGCATTCCCACTAGGAACAGCATTGTTTAGCTCACTATGTTGTAAGTCCCACTTATTTTAATGATGTAAAAAGATCCATTTGCAAAGCAATTATGATTTGGGTATCTAAAGCAAAGACGAGAAAGTGAACAAAAAAAAAAAAAAGAACCTCAGCTCTCCCAGATTTAAATTCTTCTCATTTTATGCTCTGGATATGAAAAGAAAACTTGGAGGTGATCAGACTGGAAATTACAGTGTTTTTTCAAATTATAAATTACAATTTGTTTCAGGGGCACTGGAGAGACATTATCAACAGGTTGTCTATAATTTGTTGACATGTACAAAAATTTGGAATTATGTACATTTTAGTATAGATGCTCACTTTAATCACAGTGTGCTATGGGGGATTTTTGTCTGGGATTTGACCTCTTCTATGTGAGAGTTCTGTGTTCCCTAGTACTAAAATTGCTTATAAACACTTTCAGCTGCCCTCAGGGGTGGAGCTGATGGTTCTGCACAATGGTGGAGGAAAGATCTATGAAGATCCATGCAACCCTGTAGCTCTTTGACTCCAGGCACCCCTTTCCCTTCCATTAATTTTTTCACCTACTTCGGCAAAGTTTCAGTTTTCCTTTGTTATCCATTTGCAACAGCTTTTCTATAGGGAAAGAACAGAGTAGGACAACATCTCTTTCATAATGGGCATTTCACCTTTCTCCAGAGTTGCAACAGAACAGTCTGTGAAACAACTGGAGTTGTTTCTGCCAGGTCTAAATTTAAAACCTGGAGAGAACAAGGCTGTGATACTGATGCTCACCGAGCTGGCCCACAGTGGTCTGTTCAGAAGGGGGCTTGTTTCCCTCTCTTTGCCTCAGACATCAGAAATAGTTGATAGGGCTGTCCTGCAGAGACAGCAGCAAGACTTAACTCCACTTTAAAGTGCCCTGGGGCAGGGGGTGACACACACTGTGAGTGGACACATGTGCCACACTTGATCCATGCAAATTCACCCACACCCTGAGCATGCATCTGAGCTTGCTCAGTCTCTCCAGATGGATGAACTGGGGGGTGGCGACACACACAGGCACAGTCCATCCCCAACCTGCTCCCTATGGTTTTCCTCTTGCCAGAAGTGTGCTGCCTCTGTATCCCTTGCTGCATTTCATCTCTCCAGGTGCCAGTGAACCGTCAAGAGCCACTCCTGCACGCTGCTGGACATTGCTGGCTGGCAGCCCTTGGCCTTCTGCCAAGGTGTGAGCAGTGGGTGAAGCCATGCAATTGTCTGCAGCACACAGAAATCTGAGACACCAGCCCAGCTCTAGGCTGTAAACACATCCATCTTAGTGCTGTTGTCACTCACATGATTAAAAGGGGGAAAATGGAAAGAGACAAAATGTCTTTGGAAGACCAACTTGATGAAAAGGGAAAAAAAGATCAAAAAGGAGCTTGATTAATGGACTTATATCCAGGCCAAGAGATACATACACTGAGAAGTGCTTTGACTTCTTCCTGCCCGCTTCCCATTTTGAGGCACATTGAGGTGGGGCTTGACTGGCTTATGCCACGTGCACACTGACACTGAGCCAGCAGTGACGAGGAGATCTACACAGACTCATGTTGCCTTGTCATCTCTCTGTCCTTGACTTTCTCAAGAGGGATCTGCACAGGGATGGGAAGCAGATTCTGATCAACTTTGGTGTTATGTCTCCATTCCTGTCACACTAGTTTCCAGTTTCTTGTACCCCTGAAGTGATGATCCCCTATGGCCCAGGATGAACAGTCAAAACTGCTACAGCAAGTAATGAAGTGAAAACTTTGCAGTCACTGAAAACTGCTTCTCACTCACATTTAGGCATCATACTGTCTCTTTCCTAGACTTGGCAGTAGTATGAAAAAATTACATGTCCAACAGCACCTCAGCAGCGACGAAAGTGCAGAGCTCTGTGCATTGCTTAGTAAAACCTTCAGTTCTGCTGTCCAGGAGAAATTCTGAGCCTTCATTTGGAGAAGATTAGCAAAAGATAATCTCTCACCATGGACCTTCCTGCCCGCCTGGATATTAACAGCAATGGATATGGTGTGCTCTTTCTGTGTGGGATTCACTAAAGACTAAAAGCAATATTGTCAAAGAGTTCCATGGGTAAAACTTGGCTGGAGAGGGAAGGAGTGACAATCTTTGTCACAAAACTTTGGCTTCATTCCCATACAGCTGTTGAATACTTTCCTTTCCAGCTCCAAAATGTAAGGTTCTAGTTTTACTAACTGGAAAATGCCATGAGGATTTTATGCAGAAATTTTTCTTGCAGTTTTGCCTTGTTAAAAGTTTGATTTGTTTTCCAAGTCAGAAGACCTTGTTCTAATGCAGGTCTAAAGAGCATCTAGGCTGTCAGCACTAACCAGAAGCATTTTTTTCAACTTGGCATGTACTAGAAAGACTGACTTCTCCAATCCCTTCTCAGTGCCTGGGGGAATTCTGCTAGTGGAGTTAGAACAGAAGAAGGCAGAGTAGCCATAGAGTGAATGGACAAGCTGTTAACCTACTCTTCTTGCAACATCATATCAGCAATATATCGAGGCCTGTTTCACTGATTGACTCCAACCCTGGAAGACATCCAGTCATTTCTAAAAGAACATATTATGGCTTTTGCTTTTGAGAATCTGCAAATGGTCTGGATGCCCAGAACAGATGGTGAGGCTCATCAGTAACTTGAATGCAAGGAGCTACCACTGGCAGGCAGAGCTGTGAGAAGTTAACATAATGGAAAAAACAACACATTTTCCATGTAAAACTTCTCTATTAAGTAGAACACGACTGCATGGATTTTTTAAGCATTAAATAGTCTTCAAATAGCATTCCATCTCCCAGAAAAGAAGAAATATAAACAGGCCAAATGCTGGGAAGATGGAGGAGATGGAACTGGTAACTTGCAATCAGGTTGAAAGGAGACCTTTGCACCCCGGGTGACCAGAGATACTGTGTTGAGTACACACTGTTGAATTTCTTATCTGGCAGGCACAGGCCATGGGGCTGAATTCTGGCTGATGTGAGACTGGCTGAAGCAACCATGTTCGTGCCAACATGCAGAGCCATGTATTTGTACATGGCAGCTAACCTTGGCATAGCATATGTGAGAAGTCCTGCCTTCCACTCCACACCCCAAGGTACATAAAATCTATATTCTTGTAGGCTGAAACACACCTGAATGAATGAACAAATGAATGAAAGAATGCATCTGAGGGACATTGCATTGCATGGCCCAGCAAGTGACACTGTCCAGTTGATGTGACTGAAGGAAGTCACTTGGAGGACACACAGTTTCCCTTAGGGCAAGAACCAGTTTTACAAATGGAGAATATCTGACATTACCCCATAATGGACTCCTAGGGAAGTATGGCAGCCCCATTTCCCAAAGAGGCAGGAGTAGCAGAAGTGCCTTCCAACTCGGCTGTTCCCAAACTTGCTAGCACGGCAGCTTGTCAAACTCAAGCTGCCACCCACATCGGGCACAAATCCCCCTGGCTTTGCCTTTCCAATACACATCCCAAGCCTGTTTCCAGAGAAAATCCCTGCCTGTTGGCTGAGGCTGCCTGCAGTGTGGCTTGCACCAGCCTGGGTCCCTGATTATTTTCCTTAGACGAAAGGGCTTGACAGCTCTTCAGTCTGACAGCTCATTCTTCCATGGCTTTAATGAGGCCTGTAATTGTTATGGACTACAGTAGTTAATTTTAGGTTGCAGAAGCAGCCAGTAATTGGATAGGAAAAGAAGGGGTATTTATATTGCCTGTCAAATCGACCTTCCCCTTTCTCTCCCTCTCTCTGCTCCCACAGCGTCTCATTTGCGACTTTTTCTACTGCTCTCCTCAGTGGCTGCAGGCACCACCTCATCTTCCTGCAGAGGTCCATATGGCTTTCCCTGCCTCCCCATAATGCCCAATTTCCCCTACACTCTTTCCTAGTGGTACCAGATGCCACCTCCCTCCCTGCCTGGTGCGCTCCCCTCCCAGCACAGCCCCAGCCCAGGGCATGCAGTGGTGGCTGGGCGCCGGTCACACCATGGCCAATGGCCCTGTCTGCAGAGCCAGGTCAGCCAAACAGGACATGACAGTCTGAGCAGATTTTTAAATTGCTTTCATTTTCCACTCTGACTGAATTACACAGGCACAGTTCCACAGCAGAGAGGACTCGTGCTGTTAAGCAAGCAACAGCCCAAGGAAGGCCAGGAGCCTTCCCAAGTGCAGAAAACAGTTTCAGCTCAGCGAAGCCATTACAAAAATACTTCAAGTCAGAGAAGTGATTAAGTGCTCTGCAGTGCCAGAGCCTCAAATTCTGCCACTTCATGACAGAAAAGAAAGACATCTCAGCAAAATGGAGCCAACTTTCTTTCACAAAACTTGTGACATTCTGGATACAGTCTCAGAGAAAAGCTGCCGACTATGAGGACATATATTACTGTGTGTTGATATCAATATACTTATATATCAAGCCCATTCCCTCATGGAGTTTGCTTGCCCTGAGATGATTTTTAGAAGTGAGAATTCTTCACAGGAAAGAAAAATTTCAATTCTGCTTGAAGCACGTTATCAGAGCAGAAAAGGTAATTTCACATGCAGGGTCAACTGCCAAGCTATGCTTTACTCTGCTCTGGGTTGGCAAAATGAGAAGCAGGTCTGTGTCGAGTTTGGGGTTGCCTTGCATCAAAAGCCCTCAGGAAAGCAGCTGGGGCAGTGCTGAGGCATGGCATGGTAGGCAGAGCTGAGCACAGGGCTCTCCTCTGCCATCAGAGGCCACAAAGCACCCACAGCTTTCACGGTGGGCTGGTGTGCTACTGGTCTTATTGCTGGTTTTAGTCTGGGAAATCTGATTTCAGTCTGGGAAATACTGGTTTCTGATCCTGTGCCAATCGCCTAGTGCTGTATTTTGCTGGGCAAGACAACATTTTAAGGCACTCTGCAAATTTCTTTGTTCAATCATCCTGCCAATCTCAGTGCTGAGACCTGTTGATAGTTTGCTCAGGCACACTGAACTCAACTGTAATGATTGCAAATGCACTGAGAGGTTACTGCTTGACACAGGTCTTCAGAGACCTCCAACGTGTCTACCAGGCTGAATTAGGCTTGTGCAGGTGCCTAATTTTTATTTTTCCTTCTGGGCCTTTTATATAATAACAGTGTAATGAAAATATCCCTGTAGGGTCCGAGGCCCAGGCAAGATTTTTACATTATAAGCTCCTACAGCTTCAGAGCAAGGAGGTTGCTCTGGAGGCTTTGAGATGAAAGGTGCTGGCTGAGCTGACAGGTGCAGAATTAATCATGTTCAAGCCCCCAGCACTTAACTGTTCTTAAAGGTGCCTGTTGCAGAACTCACACTCAGTGCTGCATGATCACATGGCCCTGGTGGCAGTACTGGAGTCAGATCACTGGTTTCCTAGATAAATATATGCATGGGTATGTCTGTTTAACCTGTTTTCTTCTCAGCCTAGCTGGTACATAGTAAGCACTTTTCTGCCTTCATCATGTCCTGTCAGCAGATTCACTGATCTCAGTTCTGGAGAGCATAATTGGATTTGATCTGTTAATTTTTCATGTTTTTTTTCCAAATGGCCCACAGTAGAGAAACATGACTTCTTCCAGTTCTCCTCACAAGTATTTTTTGTTGGACACATTCAATTATGGGCCAATAGTTATCCCAGCAAGACACCCCTGGATCAGACACATGAGGCTTGGATTCCTCACTAACAAAGGATGCTGGTTTTTGCAGAGGTGTTTCAGCATGAAGACAATCAATACCCAGCCTTTACATTGAGGAATGGCTGGTTTCTGGATGAGCATCACTTTTTCCTGTATGCTGTATTCTCATAGCTCCCAAGCAGACAGGAAAGTTTGGACTCTGGGAGTGGAATATTTCACTGCAAGGAAAGAAGTGGATTAGAGACACATGACATTGGATATCAACATGTAAAGGGTAAAACATTAATTTTTGTTTTAAAAATGTGCTGTTAGAAATTGCTCTCCTAGCAACAAACCACCTCAGTTTGCCAAATGCTGAACCTTAACAACACCATATTTGTGCTAATTCCATCTGTTTCAGTTCAAGACAAGAGTTACTAAGTGAATCAACAGCAAGCAGTACCACTGTAATAAAAAGTATAATATCATTTTTGTGTAACCTATCATTTCTTTGAAAAACTGAAATGCAGTGATTGTCCCAAAGCTTCTGGACCACAGGGAAGAAGCATTTGAAGGAGGGGAACACTGGTATGAAGGGTTACTGAATTTATGCTGCTCACTGATACACTGTTGGACTTAATGCAGCTACATATCCCCATTTTTATGTACTTCCCCGAAGTCCTGGTTAATGTAATCAGAAGAGGCTGAATGGTTATATGCACAGAACAAATGTTTTCCTCATCTTTTTACAGTGTTTCTTTAAATAGCTTTGCATCTCTGCTAGCTACACATGCTTTCCTCAAGGAGAATAGACTGGGCTACTGGTTTCTAAAGCCTGCAGAAGTGAACATCTCTGCAAGTAGCTTCAGCTGGGGGTGAGCCCATTCTTCATTGCCTACTTCATTGGGAACCCACTGCAGCTGAGGGGGGGTTTGATCTCACCAGAGACAATTCATGTTTCGTTTCTTCCTTCCATCTTCTCACAATTTCAATTGCTGATTTAATCTACCAACAAGCAACTTCCTTTTCTTGCTCTGTAGTGACTGGTGTCCCTTCTTAAACTGCAACACATATTGTTCTGAAAAGAAATGGGGATGGAGTAGGAAGGGGCTTGGATGTGTAAATTTCAATTCTGATTTGGCTTTCCTCTAAGGCCTTGGGCACATCTTCTAATGGTTCTCTTCATATTTCCTGTCTGCTGGATGGTTTCTGACACACAAAGGCATAATGAGGAACATGCTGGAAAAAGTTTTGAAGAGAAGTGTCAAGCCTCTGGATAGATCCATTGAGGACAACAAGGGTCTTCTTCTAGGTCTGTTCCACCCAGATGCAGATTTTTCTCCTTGGGGTAAACTCATGGAACCAGAGACACAGTGGTTGAGGAAGATCTTGGGAATTCTTCACTGTGAGGATGGTGAGGCACTGGCACAAGTTGCCCAGAGAGGTTATAGATGCCTCGTCCCTGGAAGTGTTCAAGGTCAAGTTGGATGGGGCTCTGAGCAACCTGATCTAGAGGAAGGTGCCCCTGCCCATGGCAGGGGGGTTGCAACTAGCTGATCACTAAGGTTTCTTCCAACCCAAACCGTTGTATGCTTTTATGAATTTAGTTTGAGATGCAACACAAAGCACCTCCAGCTGTAGCACACCTTATGCCTGAGCAGCCCATGTCAGCATCAGGTGATGAGATAAGAGAGCAGAAAGTGTCTGAGTACTTGCAGGGCTGAGGAAGGGAGTGCATGCCTGTGGCATATCCAGAGGAGCAGATTTCACTGATGGTGTCAATTATAAACTTATGTTGTTATTGTTGTTTGTTTCTTTTAGAAGCATAGTTTACAGGGAGATATTTAAAAGCAGCAGGAAATTATTATAAGCGGAAAAGTTTTGCTTGAAATTGTCAGTCTCCACAAGCAGGTTCAGATATTCCTCCATCCCTCTTTCCTGTCATTACATTTCAGTAAGAAGTGGAAGTTTTTACGCAGAGCTGAGTGTGTGTCCATTTGGTATGACAGGCCTCATATAAGCAGTAGAAGAAGGTGCTAGGATCAACTCTAAACCCTATTCTCGTTCTCACTGAAATTTACTTAAGAAATATTTGTAAAGTAGACAAAATCATAGGTCAGGTAACAATTTTCAAGTGTTTACACATCACATAAAGTGAAGATCCTTAAAAATGCAATCTTTAAGAAGTATCTTTTTCCATAGGAAGATATGGTTTGGGCTTATTTATTCATTTAGAACAGACATTTAGAACTATACACAGCTGAAAATGTCAAGAGTTTTAGGACTGTGTGAAATAACGTTGGTCATGGCAGAACCAGTAAAAACATCTCACCCAGCAGAAACAGACTGCAACTGGCATAATAAAATAACCACAGTTATTCTCATTCCAGATGAAGCTCAGTTTAGTCATAATGTTAGCTGTGCCTTCCATCACATGGGCATTAATGTCTCCAAAATAATATTTGCAGAGAAATAAAGCAAGCAGCAGATTACAAGGAAATTGGTTCATATGTTCTCCAGAGAGCTGAACTTCTGAGTGTGCTCAGTGAGCACTGACTGCAGGTCACCTGGGTTTATATCAGTCTGATCCCACTGATTTCCACAAGAACTGCATCTCTGCTCTGCTAAAATGCCTGCTCTGATATCCAAAAGCTCCTCAGTAGTTAGCTGAAATGCAACAGACTGTAAGCATTTTCACTCTCTCACATTTCAAATAGCTTAGAAAAAGTTTGTCAGGAGAGCTGGTTCAAATTGCCATAATTATTTCTGCCACAGGTTATTATACAAACAGGGTATTAAGCATATCATAGAAATAGAGATAAAATTAGTTAAAGGAACATAATCTAAATCTATTCCCTGGTCTAAAGTGTTTGGTTATATTCATCTCAAAATGAAGATGTAGAAATGGGCTGCAGCCATTTTCAGTGGGGACAGCTTGTCATGACATACACTGAGGTGCATTGCTCAGCTGTCAATGTGTGACAGCCACAACAGCCAGCATTACACAGGTGGGATGAAGAATGCTTCCAAAAAAGCATTCCAGCTCTCTGAGCAGGAAAACAACTCTTCCGTATATCAGAAGGCCCTCAAGGCTAGATCCAAAAGGGATTTAAACAAAGTCACACATGGGCTAAAAACCAGCACAGGATCACATGTTCCTATTGAGCAGTATTTCAGTTTTGTAAGTAATGGGAGCTCTTCTGAGTACCAGCCTGCACTACTGATCCGACAACTGTCTTTTTCCACCAGAACTTCTCAGACTTTAGGCCCTTGAAATAAATTTTCAGGTCTTTCCCAGATGTATTTCCCACTTTTTCTTGGAATTTTCCTTTGTATTTTAAAGCTGTTTCTAAGGAATAATTCTTTCCTGTTTTCTCTCACTTTGTGTCATCACATAGTGATTAATACCAGTGTCCATAAACTCCCCTTTCTAGGTTACTTTATAGCCTACATGCTAAACTTCATACCAGCTGAGTTAATAGAGTGCATGTTTTTTCTCTCATGAGGCAGCTCCCAGTAGGTTGTAGGCAAGTTGAAACACAAAAGATTTGTGTTTCACAGTATGATGACTTCATAAGCATCTTTTTAATTGAACACTGGTACTCAGCAGAGATCACTCAAGACTGCTCATTTTTGGCTGCATGGCATTGCAGGAATACATTTTTCATTTATTCCCATCTATTTCCAAAATCGTTTATTCTGGAAAAGTGATAGGGGCTTTAATGAAGCCTGTGAAAGGTCAAAAAAACAACATCTCTAATTGAATGCACTCTTGGGAATTCACTTGGAAATAATCCTCTTCATTTTTCTGACTCCCTTTCTGGCTGCCAGTGTTGAACCACAGAGTTAATAGCAGCCCTCTAAAATAAGCTGGCCTGTGTGTTGGGTCAGCCACAGTCATCTCTCTCTAAACCTTTCCATTTGCTGATACCAGAAGAATAATGGAGCATGCAGCTGTGGTGGATATGAGAAATGCCTTTCTTTTGGCAAAAAGCCCCCGCAGTCCATGTGCAAAGACCACAGAGTGAAAGGGCAGATGGTGGTTGCTTCAGAAGCTCTGCAATTTGCTCCCCTACCTCATGCTCCCAGGGTACAGCTTTTCCTCCAGGTGTCCCTGCTGGTCTCAGGGTGGCCAGGGTGGCCTCAAAGGGAGAGAACATGGGCAGTGCTGTGACTGACTGAGGCTGGGCTCATCCTGCTTCTATCAGGAGCACTCAGCTTGCAGGACTGGTTTAGAGCAGGCTGCCAAGTGTGCCCAAGAGGCTGCATAAACAGTAATTAGCACCTTCCCCATAGCTTAGCTTACAGTGAATGGAAGGGGGCCAAATCCCACATGATTTCCTGCAAACCCTCATTTCAACATCTTTGGTGCTCCTCCAGCTAGTGACAGCTACTGAATGGTCCTCCCATAACTCCAACTCCACTTCAGTGATGAGCTGAGTTCCAGACATGAGGATTTTGTGTCATCTGCTGGCAAGTCCCTTGAGACACCCTGTCACCCGTAGGCACAGCCATGGAGACGCCATCCTCTTTAAATTTCAAGCTGGCAGACCAGGAAATTAAATTAGAGCATTTTAGTGTGCTGCCAAGTTTTCTATAAATTTGAAAAACTTAGCTCTGAATTAATGAACAAGCATCTTCAGATATCAAAATGGATTGCATAGTACTTAAGACACCTAAGGTCTAGAGAAACCTTATTTTTAACATATTTTTAAATGGCCTGATGTGCTTTCCTTCAGGCAGTTGGCTCTCATTTTTAAAAATATTTTTGAAAATTTTGCTGGCAAACAGGGAAAGACTAATACTAAAGGAGTATTATGGCCAGACCCATAAAGGCCCACAAAATAAAAGAAACTTTTGTTAATTGTAAGAACCCAGGGATTTATATATGTAAAGGCTGCTTTCTTGTGCTATAAACATAATGAAATAGCTGAAAAATGGTCTTCACAGCCTTGTGTTGCTTTAATGATTCCGTTCTGTGGGGTTTTATAGTCCACTGGTCCTAGCAGCATGGGAATGGTTTACCATTAAGAGCTGTAAAATGAGAGCAAGTTGTATTAATCTCTTCTGAGCCACCACAAGCATTTGGACAAGCAGACTTTTCCTCATCAGGAAATAAAAGAATTCTTAGTTTCTACAATGAGGTTAAAGCTGTGGTGTCTGTTCTGCATGGCAGAGCTCTTGCCACCCCGCAGAACATAAAATCTGCTGTTCCAGAGTTTCCTATTTGAGGATGCTGACAGCCCAATGCAGAAACACCATTCCTTCAGAGTGTGATACAGCACTTGGAAGCTACTCAGCCAGGCATCACACACAGAGAATCATGCTATTTGCAGCATTTGTTTTTGGTGTCCCATTGGGAGCTTTCAGAGAGCCAGCACTTGGCATTGCAGCCTGCAGTTGGGCTCTGATCATACAAATGTTCCGGTAGGATTTAATTGCAATAATTCATAATTCACCAAAAAAGACAGTGGGACAAGTCAGACTCTGGACACAAGTAATGGAGAGCAGCATCAAGTGAAGATTACAGCCAAGTAGTCAAGGCTCCATTGTGCATTTTCTTCAGTGCTGGGTCTGCCCCCTCTGAAGGGATGTGACAGGAGGGATGGGAATGTAACAGACGTGGCGCTAATTGCTTGCCATCCCTTCTCCTTCCCCTTTTCTCTCCTGTAACAGGCATGATAAGGTCTCGTGGCTCCAGACCTGCCCCTCCTTCTTGTGGCAACCACTTTGAATTTTTCTCCACTGCCAGGAAGCCCCGCGCAAGCTTTGGCATGAGTAGTTCAGCCAGTGAAAATGCTGTCTAAGCTGATTTGCTCCATCTCTACAGCTGTCCTGAGAAGGTCAGTGGGGTGTGCAAAATGTCCACTTTAATTTCTCTTGAAATGTCAACTAGAAAGATACCTAAAGCCATGTATACACCTGAACATACCTGTGAAGATTTCTAAATTAATACAATCATACTTTAATGGCAGAAGCTTTTCTCTTTGTCCAAAGCACAGATGCAGCATGATTTGTTTGCCTCTGTGCAGGGAGAGATGGGAAAAATTGTCTTTTTTCAATAAAATCCAGCTGTTGATTTTATCATGCTGTCAATAGCTCTGCAACTTCAGGAGACACATGTCCTTGCTGCAACTGCTGGATCCACAGCTGCTCTCTTAATGTTAACCATTGGAATGTGGGACTGATTTAGTCCTGGGAGATCAAGCCTGACAGATGTTCATCACATCTGCTCTTCACAGCTTCCAGTAGACAAGATCCCACCATCTCTCCATCTTCACTCATATTGATCCAAAACGTCCTTTGTCACAAATCAAGTGGATTTCTTTTTGTCCTCTGCCTTAAGTTATATAGGGAACTTGTGAAAGAGAAAGTGTTATGAGGCAGAAGGGAAATGCACAGATACAAAGAGGAAAGCATTCAGCCAGGCAAGAATGTAACAGAGAAAGGTCAAATAGCTACACACAGTCAAAAATAAAAATGAGTCTAATGCAATTTTGGTACTCTCGCCCTTTTTTATAAAAATAATTTTAGATTTGTTGCCTGCTCTCGTCTGTCTTGTGAATAAAATTCACAGGAGTTCTCTCTATGCCAAGATCCAAATAGAAAATAGAAAAAGATACAGATCAGACCTTAGGATTTCCTTTTTGAAGATATCTGTTTCATTGGACAGCACGACACGCAGATGACTGCTCCTTTCACATGGTTCTAAAACTCGTAGTGCATGATGGTTCAACAAAGATTATTTCACTTTCTTTCACAACAAGAAATCAGGATGGAGAGTGTAAAAATCTCAAAGCAAGAAAATTTTGCTTGTTTCCCCTTTATTCTCCAGATGGCTTATCCCTTCAGAGGAAGAAACTAGATTGGTCTGAGGCAGCCAGTTCTTGACAAGGTCATGCTGATGCTTTTATATCCCATCATTCTCTTTCAACCCTTATTAATTGTTTTGCTAACAACCATGGTGGGATGGACATCATGGAAAGTCTGAGTCATGAAAAGAGCATATGATTGTCTGCTTCCCACTGCTGTCCTTTGATGAAGGGGTCTAGGTCCTCTGGGTCTAAGACAACAGATGGTTGTGAAGCACCTGCCAAAAGAGCAGGAGGGGATAGAATGATGCATGTGGTCGTATCCTGCACCAGAAAATTAATAAAACCCAGAGCATGACTGTTCATTACTTCAATATAAAGCCACAGCTTAAATGAACATCAGAGAGGATCTTAACACATTCTTGAGTGGCATCCCAAGTGTACTGTGAGTGTCCTTCCAAACTGGTGAGTTCTCTCCAGAAGGATGCTGTCTTGGGCAGTGTCTCTCAGTAAACACAATTTTTCATGCCACAGATGACATATTCTCTGAGTCACCCCAGTACAGCACACTTATCCAGCTCACCACAATATCCACTGCACTCTTCATCCTGATCTGTGGGGAAGGCTCAGCATGCTCGTGGCCCCCATGCTAAGAAGGAAGGTGAGGAGCAGCTGGGCCACTGGCCTCTGCCCTCTTTCCAAGCAGTAAGGTTGTCCCTCAGGTGACTTTCCCTTCCTATCCCGCTGGGGTTCCCGGAGGAGCTGGGAGGGCAGTGCAGGGATGACTCCTGTAACAGGAACTGCTGAATGCATGTGGATGGGGCTGTGAGAGTACCTGTTTCTGCCCAGGTTCTGCCTGTGCCCTTCTCTCAGACCAAGGGGAGCTTGTAACACAAATCTGTGTTTACCAGATTTGTAAATGCCCCTGGGCTTGACCACTTGGGAACATTCCAGACTGCAAGGGACTGCTTCCCCATTCACCACAGAACAAGACCTGAGCAATCTGCTCAGGTCTTTTTTATGCCATGCAAAAAAAATGCTGTCTTGGTCCTCACAATTTCCCTGCTTTTGTGCCCTTAAACCCAGTGGGCTCCCTGCTATGGGAGGTTTGGACCCCCAATGGCTTATTGCTGGAAAATAGTCTCTGTCACTTGTTGTTTGCTGAGGCTGGACAGTGAAGTTGAATGACTGGTTTTCAGGATGCCAGCACCTAGGGAAAGCTCTCAGAGGATAAAAACCAGAAACAATTAATAACTGAAATCCAGACTTTTCAAAATGACTCACAAGCAAATGCCCTCATGAGTGTGGAGTGAATGGGAAGGGGACCTAGAGAAAACAAAAACAAAACAAAAAAGATGTCTCTAGGGAAGGTGCCAAATTCTGCTACCGGGGGCTTCTGGAGACATGTCTCTACAGAGTTCTCTAAGATTTTCTTGATTTATACATTCTCCGACGCAGATGACTGCTCCAGTGTCTTTCTGAGAGGAATACTAAAATGAGGACCACTTCCAAAATAAAATTGCTGATCTTTCAAACAGTAATTTTACTAATGTTCACTCATAATTATTTAGTCATGAAGAAGCTGGAGGTCCAATTTATGCTTGGAGATTTTTAAAACCGTTGCTCTGAAAGTGTTGCAATACCTTTGCCCTCAGGTGCTAACATCAGCATATAATAATGAGACCCATTGTCATCAAGGTACCCAGCCCCCTGAGCTGCAAGACAGAGACAGGGAGCAGAATGAAGCTTCCACAATCCAGGAGGGAATGGTCAGTGAGCTGCTATGCAACTTAGACAAACACAAGTCCATGGGGTGGGATAGGATTCACCCAAGAGTACTGAGAGAGCTGGCAGAAAAGCTCACTAAGCCACTTTCAATGATTTGTCAGCAGTCCTGGTCAACCAGGTAGGGGCCAGATGACTGGGAGCTGGCAAATGGGATGCCCATCTATAAGAGGGATTGGAAGAAGGATCCAGGGAACTACAGGCCTGTCAGCCTGACCTTGATGCCATGGTAAGGTCATGGAACAAATCATCCTAAGTGCCATCAGCAATCCCATGAAGCACTACAGGCTGGGGAATGAGTGGCTGGAAACCTGCCTGGGGGAAAAGGACCTGGAAGTGCTGGTTGACAGATGGCTAACCATGAGCTAGTGCATCCCCAGCTGGCCAAAAGGCCAATGGTATCCTGGCCTGTGACAGAAATAGTGTGACCAGCAGGACCAGGGCACTGATTGTTCCCCTGGATTTGGCACTGCTGAGACCACAGCTCAACTCCTGTGACACTCCTGGGCTCCTCACTGAGGCACTGGAGCGAGCCCAGAGCAGGACAACAAAGCTGGGGAGGGGTCTGAAGCACACTTCTTTTATGAGGAGTGGCTGAGGGAGCTGAGGCTGTTTAGCCTGGAGAAAAGGTTAGGTCCAGGGAAGACCTTGTTGCTCTCCACATCTACCTGAAAGGTGTGTGTCAGTCTCTTCACTGAGGCAACTAGTGACAGGACAAGAGGAAATGGCCTCAGGTTGCATCAGGGGAGGATATTAGGAAAAAAATTTGTGAAAAGGGTTGTAAAGCATTGGAACAGGGAAGTGGTGGAGTCACCATCCCTGGAAGTGTTCAAAAATTAACGGATATGGCATGTAAGGATGTGGTTTAATGGTGAACATAGTGGTGGTGCTAGATTGATGGTTGGACTTTTATGTCTTAAAGGTCTTCTCCAATCTTCATGATTCTATGATTCTAACTTCTTGAAACAGTTTCAGGGCCAAGTTCTCCTCTATTTACATCATTACCTGTTCTATTAACTTTATTGGGTTGGAATGGGCACAGTCTGGCAAATTAAACCAAATTCAACTCTTGTTTTCAGAAGACAGACTTTGAAGAACAGAGAAATGCCAGTCTGTCATATTGGCAGTTCCAGCAGTTCAAGACAACCACCCACCTTGAATGTTCAGACATGAACAAGGCATGCACTTATTCATGTCTGAATAAGTGCATGCCTTGTTATCACAATAAGCATGGTAAAACCATGGTAATATTTAGAGAAGGCTGGGAAATTTGGAAAGCAGATTCCAACATGAAATTTAAAAAATCTTTAAAGGCAATATTTAACAACAAAGGAGGATTCAATAATTCATTCCAGGTCATGATGTCCTGAAACTTGTGAAATTACCAAAAAGTTGTTTTAAGTTTTTAGGCAAACTGGAATAATATAAACTAACAGTATAAAAATGTGGGTGAGGTTTTCAAAAATACTTGAACAGGGTTTAACAGAGCTCCTTCCTGTATTGCATCACATTTTGATGCAAGACAAGTCAGAGCCAGACAAGGATTTTGAAAAGTCCTTCATCTTTTCTCCAGCCTTTAGTTTCAGTGCTCCTGTGTAGGAAAATAATACACTTTCTTATCTACAGACTGTAAAATCATGTATTTTAATCCTACTGATTGAAAACAAGCCTATTTTGGCTGAAAATAAAGCCTATCTTGCACTTCCTACCACTAAAGCAGATGCTGGATGGAAAAGATGCTCAGATGATAATTACTCAGCATTTTACTTCAAACTTAAACACAATTTCTGAAACATAGCTTTAGCTCACCCATACTGCAAGACCATCAGGGGTTCATACCTCTGCTCCTTCAGCTTCTGCTTGTGGCACTTGAAAGGACAAGAAAGACAAGTATCCATTCTTCATAAAGGCTTTTCTTACAAGGTTTTTCAAGGTGCATTGCTGAAAGCCCATTGATGAGAGAATGCATGTGAGATTGGCAAAGGAGGTTGAAAAGGAATATGTAAAACCTGGGGTATTATTAAAAAAAATTCAAAAAATCTGAAACAGAACATATTTCCCTTTTCTAAATTAAATCGAAGTTTGCACCTAGTTTTTGTGCCACAAATGAAGATAATCCATGAGTTGGTGGGAAATCGTGCCAGTGAAACTTGATTTGCTTCAGATTGCTGAGGCTCAAACTTGGACTTTCTGGGATCTTTCTAGTAAGGGAAGGGCTATACTGAAGTCTTGTCTTTTTTGGTGGCATTAATAAATTCATTCAGCTTCAACAGTCATGCCTTTCCCTGAAATACGAAATTTATGTCTGCATCTCTTGTCTGTCAAATCTGACAAAAACTGGCTAAAGGATTCAAGACTTATTTGGGATAAATATGGAAAGGTATACACCTATACTGCTATGAATACAGAAGCCTTAGTTCATTATGAACACAGGTCAAGAGTGTAGAAAATTAATTAGGCTGAAACCAAAGCTGACTGAAGAATTCTTCTAAGACTGTGGTCAATGCTAAATCTATTATGATTTTGTTATGTTTCCTAATATTGCAGTCACTGGTGAGGTGAGCATGTGCTTTTGACAGTATTTGCTGCAAGCCAGTACTAATTAATCATGTTAATACAATATTTTCACCCAGGATTGGCTGAAGAGACACGCCGTGCCATGTGACTTTGGCTAACTAATTGTGTGGCTCAAATATTGGAGCTCAGATACGTGAACAAATAGCTGTGGTGAACAACTTGTGAGCCAGTCACAGACAGATGTTTACTTGTGGAAAAATTTCAGCTAATAGTACATATTTCTGGAGAAGTCATAATCTGTTTACAGGCAATTTCTGGCATGAAAGGACTATATTCATCAATTCAAATGTTTCGTCTGAATTGGTTTCCAACTCTAATTGAAACTAAATGAAGAACTGACTAATCTGATTTGCAGCACTTTTCTTTTAAAAAGCTCCAAAACATATGCCTCTTCTTGATGTATTGATAACTATGCATGAGTTTGTTCAACTTTATCTTTTCTCAAGGTGTGGTAAGCATGCTGCTTTCCTTGACCTTCTGTGCTGGTTGACAGGTTCTTGTTGAATGAGAAGGAAATCAGTAAGAGCAGGAAACTGCAGCTTGTCCAAATAATGCTAATGATATTGCACAGGTTTGCCAAACCGTGGCAACTCACAGCTGATCACAGAGTGGGTGTTCAGTTTGAGTAGGAACATCCTTACCTTGTGCTTTCCATGGAAGCTTCTCTCTAACAGGAGCCTGGCTGGGGCTCCTTGGCAGGCTGCACCACTTGCTCTGCCAGCAGTAGCTGTTACCCAGCCAGGGAGACCCTAATTTCCCTGCTACATTTCTCCAGTTTCTGTTGATGCTTTGTGTTGTGAAGGACAAAACTCATGTAGCCATGTAATAAAAATAATCCACTGGATTGCTGGTTGGCTGCAAAATCACTGTAAATAAAAAAAGAAAAAATGTTGCTGGCAGGAAGAGCCTTGGGGTAGGAGGGCAGAAGACTCTGCAGTTCATGGATGTTGCCAAAATTCATGGCTATCCATGCAGTGAGAAGCCCTTTGTAGATCTGCCCTGAAAGAGAAAAGGCATTTGGGCTATGGAACAGAGGTGAGAACATCACCAGAACTCTCAGCCCACCACATGGTATTCTTCACTGGAAAAGTCCAAAAGCACTCCCCAGGTAGGGCCAGAGTGGGGCAAAATGAATGGGTGCCCCCTGCTTGCTGCTCTTGTTTTCATGCAAAAGGCCTGGGTCAGGTGGGAGACAAACTATGCCCTCTCAAGACAGTTTATGCCACTTCTCATTTCCCTGAAATGATAACTGTAAAACAGAGCTATCAAAGGTTCATATAGGCTGGTTCAAATTAGTAGCATTGCTGAAGCTAACTATTGTGGTTGCTCACCACTGTGATTTTCCAGGCTTTTCAGAATGCTGGATCAGTCTATAAGGGAAATGTGACACACTGTCTCTTAGTTTTGCTGTTGTTTTTGGCAGCATGGAAGTATCTTCAGCATGCTTCATTACCCAATACCAGAAGACACACAACCTTCTCATAGATGATATGGTTTCAGCTTGTATCTTACTGTGTAATGAGCAAGACAGACTTGAAAAATATTACATTTAATGCCAGTTTAACTGTATGTACACTCTTGGGAAAACATCAACAGCAAAATTGAAAACAAATATTCGTACTCAAATATCTCTAAAACCATGTAGCTTGTGACTGGAGCCAAGAAATAAAGCCAGTATTCCCACTCTGTGAGGATTTAAACAGGAGTCATTTGGGATCCATGGGTGTTGACCAGGCTGTTGCAATGATAGAGGGTGCTGGACTAGTCACAGACAAGTTCATGTCTCATAAAACAAAAACTAGTTGGTGCTTTTTGGATAAATTTGTTACTGAAATGTTGGAAACCTCTTTGTCTTCTTTGTCTCTTGTTTTAGCTGGAAAGCCAGTTGCAGCAAATTGGACAGGTTTGCTGGGTGCAGATTTCAGAACAAAGGTTTTCCTTTTGGCCAACTTTATTCATGCCAATGATGACAAATACCAGAGGTCTCAGCTGACTAGAAGAATGTGACTAACTTGCACAAATGTGTCCCTCAACTCCACAGTGAAAATTTGATAGAGGAAGAAGCAGGAGCAGTGACTACTTTAGTGCAATATACTATGTTATTTTTCTCAAGACACTGTTCTGTGAGACTGAGGGAATTCTGGCCTAGGTGTTCATTAAAAGGTGATCCAGATCAATGCAGGCTAGTAAAATACAGTCTTGAAACCTCAAAAACCCTGAGGCAAGGAAACAAAAGCAAACCACCACATATATTATTTCTGAATTCCCATCTCCTGATCTGACCTAGGACTTATGGGCACTGGGGCTTGGCTGCAGATCAGAGAAAGAAAGAGAAGAGGTGGCAGAAGGTGGTTCAGTTCCCTGGCTGAAGTTCCAGTGAAGGTGGCTTGGCTGCTAACACAAACAGAGAGCAAACAACACTCTGAGCCCCTGCTGGTAAATGGCGTTGACTTACGCCAGTGGAAAGAGCAGACCTGAGCTCAGCGTACACTTCTGTGTGAAGACAAAAGTCAAAAGCCTTCCAGGCAGAACTAGTAAACTAAGGAAAGTCAAAGAGGAAATTCTTGTGGGAGTGCTGTCAGCATACTGTGATGGATGGTGAGCATGGTCCCAGGCATGGGCCCCACACAGCTCAGACACAAACACCCCTCAGCCAAACTCTGTCCAAGTGATGGTGCCCTGTGCCCCTGGAGAGCCCCAGTGGCTGTCCATGCAGTGGCTTGCCTCTACTGGTGTCCCAGTCCAACATCTCCATATCTACGGGTTTGTGCAGCCACCAAAACCCTGCTGTAACCCAGAACTGGCCAGGGGTATGGCTAATTAGGAAGCAAGGCTGTGAGTGGGCTAGAAGAGTATCAGAGAAACAGCAGCTCTTGGAAACCTGATCAAGATTTCTCAGTGTGCTGGCAGCTCTCTGAGATAAACACAAATTACTGAGCCTCAAAAACTTCTAAATTATATAGAATAATTGTGAGATTGGAGAGTCCAGCCAAAACTAGTTGCACAGAGCGTTTTCCCAGAAAGCTGGAAGTGTGTGTGTATGTATGTTAGAGACTTTTCTCTCCTTCAGAGCCCCAACACCTTCTTCCTCCTCAGGCTCAGCAGGAGAGATGTGAGGCTGAATTCAGTTCAGGTACAGCCTGTCCCTTAAAGGTATCTGAAGACAGGGCATGCCAGGGGAGTGCTGCACAGCCTGTGCTCCATGTGCTTTCCTGTCTGGCACCAAACACCCTCGTTAGTTTGAGCGACAGAGGCTGCGCTGCCAAAAGGAGATAGTTTAATTACTGTTTTCCTCCCTCCTCTCTTATGAAGTGGCTGTAAAACTACTCACTGCTGAACCTGAGCCATCCCAAGGAACTGACTGAGTGAAATATTTAAGAGGGCTATTTATTTAGGCGTCGGCTTCACAGGCTCCCTTCATAACTGTCTGTACAGCTCTGAAGCTACTGAGTATTTCCATAGCAAATAATATGATTTATGAGGACTGTCTTGGTTCCTGTGCACAAACTCTCTCAGCCATGCACAGATGGATGGTGTGGAATGGAGTCAAATACCAGATGAGCTGGTTCAAATCAAGGGACCTCAATATGAGGCCACCCCTGACCAGAAGGCAGTCAGACCTGGGTTTCTGAACTCCCCACCTCTAGAACACCACAGCTTGCATGGAGTCTTCAAGGGTGGGACAAAACGGGATTGGTTTATTGGGAAATAGGAAGTCAGCTTGCATGTACTTGCTCTGAGCACTAGCTTGCTCATAGCATCTATGGACGTTTTTCCTTTTGGTAAAAAGCCACTTTAGCTGTTGGGAGATTGTAATTCCCTTGTGCCTCCTGCCAGCACACAGCATATGGGATATGCTGGTAGCCCTTCAGCTGCGGAGCCCCACAGCAAGGAAGTGCGTGGGAGTAACAGAGAAACAAAGCAGCAGATGGGAATAGACAGCATGGAATCCACAGACCACCAAGAGAGATGGTTGTCCAGATAAAAAAATTCTGAAGGATTACCACAATGACTTGGGTCAATTTATTGAACTTTGAAGGGGTATGGTAAAGTAAAAGGAAGGAAAGCACTGTTCTTTCTCCTATATGGGGTACATGAGCAATTAATAGAGATATCTCAAAGACAATTTCAAACCACTCTACATCCTTTCGAGGACCGAATGACAGGTCTTGAGAAGGAGGTGAAGCACAGATGCACTACATCATGGCTTTGTAAGGTTTTCTCCTAGTGTTTTGCAAGACATTCTTATAAGACAGCTTGGGAAATAGGAACCAAGTGGTTGCAAAACTGTTTTGAAGCCATATACAAGGAGTAGTTGTCAGTGGTGCAATACAGCATTAGAAGCTGGGTACAGAAATAAACCCCTCCTGTGGACAGCACTATTCACTGCTTTCCTGAATGACCAGAAAGATGAAAGAAAGAGCATGCTTATTAAATTTAAATCTGGTGTCAACTTTTCAAAATACTGGAAGACAGGTAAGAGTTCACAATTATCTTGATGACTTGGAGCAGAGGTGTGAACTGGTGGAAAAGGGGAACAACTTGGGAAGCAAAAAGTAAACTACAGGGATGGACACAAATCTCCTGTTGTTTCAGGTCTAGCTACAATTAACCAGCACCTTTCTAAATGCCAGGATTCCTGTAGCTCCTAAAAATATTGGCAAGGATTAGCACACATCATACAGGGCTTGCTGTCCCAGATAGCTGTATGATCTGCTCCTTCTCCAACCAACTGCTGCATATAGCAAAAAGTATTTTTTGGTAAAGCAATTGCTGTAGGAAAAGAGTTTAGGTGATTTAGATCTTCAGTACTTTGTTTTGTAAAAGGTGCAATTTCTTCATTTTTCATTGAGGAGGTCCAGAAAGCTTTCTGGTTTGTGTTTTAAAATTTCCTTTTCATGGGGATCATATGTTCTTATCAATGCCCCTCTACTCAGGATGTTTCTCATGAAAACTGAACAAGAAGTTACCTGCTTCAGAAGCCAAGAGTGAGTGGGCAGTCCTCTCCATACAACAACACTGAAGGGCCAGTGGAGACAAGGGCATCCAGGTGACCCTGCCAGGGCACTGTGTCATGGGACAGACAGCAGGTGGTCCATGGTGGTGCAATGCCCTGGGCTCTGCATGCATCCAAAGCATCCCTGAGAGAAGGAAGCAGGAACAGTGTAGATAGTCACAGAAGTCTGAAGGCTGGATGTGATCCTTGTGATGGGAGATCAGCGTATTCAGCCTTTCTAGTGGGGTGTAACAAAGACCAATGGCTGGAAATTGGAAGCAGGCCAATTCATACTTGAAATAAAGAAGTCTCTACTTTTTGAAGCAAGAAGGTAACTATAGTGCAGATTTTTTATTGCCCAACTTCTTGAAGGAGAGATTAGGTATTTTTCTAAGAGATGTGCTTTGATGCAGGATAAATCTCCTGCCATCTGTGTGTGCAGCTGGTTCAAGCCCAGCAGTTAGCAGTGTCACAGACCTGCTACAGACCCTTCTTGGGAGGAGTGCCCTTCCTTCATGGATACCTTCCATGCTGGCCACCTCTCGCTCCATGGACATTTTTCCAGGGCTACTTCAGCTGTGGGATGGGTGGCTGGCAGCTCTGGATACACAGGCAGATGGTTGTCCCAGCCTCCCTGCAGCCCACGCCACAGCCACCAAGGGGTGTTTCTGTCCATCAGTTCCTCACCTTTCTAGCTTCCCTTGGAGTATGGACCCTGCTGAAATCATAGCCCTTACCATGAGATAAATGAGTGAAAGGTAGCAAATGGCCCACGACACACGGGAGGACAGCGAGTGTCCCACCTGTGCTCACTGCGCTCTGGAAAGTGCACTTGAGTTGTGGGCAAGCCAAACATAATGAGTGCCATCTGCTGGCAGATGGGAATGAGGGATTGGGGATAATACTGTAATATGCGGGCAGTGGTTCAGATCTCCTAACTTGGCCCGAGAGCTTCTTTACATTGCTCACTGCTCTGTTTTAGGCCAAAACAAAAGGGAATTTCAGACTGCACATGGAGGTGTTTATGTGGTTTCTATTTGCTATACAAAAATCAAATCATACACAATCAAAATAAATCCATTGTGTACCTTTGTTGGTGAAAACCTCAAAAGATAAGAAAATACTGGTCACCAAGTATCAATTTTTTGTGCAAATTCAGAGCTATAATAATGCAGTAAACCCTAACTCTTTGACAGGCAGAAGTATTTCTGTGCAGGCACTTCCGAAACAAATGCCATTGGAATAGCATTCTGTAGGAGGTGTTTGCTAACAGATGTGAGCACTGAGCAGCACTTGGAGGGGTCATTTCTGTTCACTGACAGGATGGTGCTAATCCCACTAGAAAATAAGACAGCCATGTACTATCTATGAGATAATTTTACTCAGTGATGGGAGACAAAGCCTAATTATACATAACTTATCAGCTAAAAGAGCTGAAGTGTGGTGTTGACTTAGAGGGGACTAAACTGCAAAACACTTTTTTCTGTTAATTCTAACATGCACTTATCACCCTTTTTATCTGGCAAATACTCGTTTCCTTCCTGCCAGTTTTTTAGGGAGGGTTGTTGCTATGCTTTCTGCCTGAAGATGCTGAAAACTTCTCAGAGGATAAAAACATGTGCAATGCATATGAAAACTCCTGTTCATAGTTTTCAAGTGAGTTACCTAACATGAGCATGGCTTCTTTTTCCAGAGCAAGTAATCACTGGCGCTGGTATGTGACTCCACCAGCACTATGGATTTTTAGATTTTTCTTGCTTCAACTATGCAATGAGATTTAAGATTTAAGACCTAAGTTAAAGAAGGTTGTCAGCTTCAAGGACCTCAGTTAATCTTGCAACACCCTTTGGGTGTGAATGTGAAAGCTCTGAAAAATGAAAACCATGAGCAGAATTTCTACTGTTTGGCTTGAATTCTCACTGGAATGTTCATTCCACATATTTCAAAACAGAACAAATGGAGCAAACACTTCCTGAATTCAGATCTGCAATGGACTTCTGAAGATGTAACACTGATGAAATATGGAAAAGAGGTTTTTGACCAAGTCCTTCAAAGGCCTGTTTAGTCCTCTGCCATGTTAACATGTTGTGGGCAGTACTTATAAAAATATTTCTGCCACAAACATATTTGGATACTTGGCTTTTGTAAGATGCAACAATAAATTAAAATAATAAAAATTTGGAGAGGGAAAAGTCAAGAAGTTATGTATCACCATACCCAGCAGAGCATAGAGCTCTGACCTGAGCTGAGGTCAGTGGAGGTTTTTCCTTCTGACTTGGGTGGGTATCCCATGCAAGTCCATTGAGAAAAGGGATATGATATAGAGCATGCACATTATGCCCCAGTACAGACCTTGGCTTTGCTCAGGGGGCTAAGCAAGCTCTGTAAATAAAATATGCTTTACACAAAGGTTATATCCACAGGTGCACGTTTGCACATGAGATCCCAGCTGAGAGAGGAAAGGCTGTTGGTGCCCTGTGTCTGTCCTTGCTCTATGGGATCTGTAGTTATGGAAGCATGAGGGATTGAGAGAACAATTTACCAGTTGTTAATGTCATAGCCTGTTTCAACCCAATTTATTTATACTTGAAAAAATAAGAATGTAAACTTCGTCCACAAGACAAATATTTACTGTTTATTTTTACTATGTGTGTTTTTATGAGAAGTGATCAATCTCCAAGTGAATTTCGTGATTACTGGTTTTGTTCATGTGGTACAGACACATGCAGCAAAGGCAGATGCCTTGTGGAGGGGACTTAATTCTTTGAGATGAGTTTATAAGCAGCTCAAAGAGAGCAACTCACTGCTTCTAACTGAGAAGGACAGAGAGATCCTTGCCACATAGAGTCAATTAAATATAATCTAAATAGATTTATAATATTTTTTTAGAGAGTGTGTGTAAGCAGAGATGCCTTGTTTATAGACAAACCTGTTAATTTCAGAGAAACATGCATCTAGTTTCAGACCTGTAAGGTTTCCAGAGGTTTTTGCTGTTGCTCTTGTGATCTCATGTACTTGAAGTGGCACTCAGTTTCCTTCTCCTCCATGCTTAGAATTTTAAATAATAGCATAAAAATCTGAAGTTGTTGAGAAATAAGAATGAGCCAAGTATGTTGGACTGGGTTTTCTGCAACACATTTCCTCCCCTTGGAGTCTGTGCTGGTTGAAAGCAGATGGACTGAATCCAGTGTAACATGGATCAATGTATGCAAACTCCAGCCACAGTTTTTAGGAATCAGATGTGAAAAGCTGGGCTTTTTGACCTGTGTTTCTTTCCCCTTGCCTTGGATGTCCACAGTGCATTTTCCCAGAGCCAGCCATCTCCGTTTTAGGAGGAGTTAAGCTGTGCCCATTTCTCTCTGTGTGAAGGCAGCCTGACCAGCTTGTTCAGCTCTTTGGGAAGTGGATCCTACCCCCCTGTAGTGCACAGAAGGCCTGACTCCAGCAGGACCAAGCTCCATGCTTGCTTGGCACCACTGGCTTTGGACATATCCCAGACAGGTGACTTTAGTCCGGCTCACTGTGGAGAAGAGTGAGTTGGGGGGCAGAGCCTGAGGACCCCCCAAGAAGGCACAGAGGGTTCAGGCAGGCTTGTAGAGCCTGTGCCAAAAGTCACCCTGCCCTTCCAGCCACCATCCCCTGCCCCATCAGAGAGCCTGGGAGGCCTGGCTGTGCATCCTGCTGGGGGAGCCGGGGTGTGGGAAGGCAGTGCAGCCCACACACACAGAACCCTGCTCTGCACTAACACCAGACCCTTCACAGATGAGGACACCCTGCTGTTCTTGGTCTTGGAAAGGCCTCTTTTACACATCTCTCCCTGGAACAGTGAGAAACTCTTTCCAGACATATGGCCTAAGTTTCTTTGTCCACTCCTCCATTTGCATGTAGATACCCTCTACCCTTCCTCTATCACTCACACTGTTCTTATTTTTGCAGGAGCAAAAAATAGAAAAAGATAGTTTACTTAACTTTGTAATGGATAGCTGAATTTTCTGGAGGGATGAGGAATGTGGGAAAGAAAAGTTTGTTTTTGTTTCAGGATAAATTTTTTTGGACCTTGTTACATTTTCTGTCTTTTCACTATAATTCTTGGCAAAAAAAAGACTTAAACAAGATGAGGATAAGAACTCCAGATGAATAAATCTGTGTGAAATTAAAGGATTGTTGATTTTCATTCAACAGAGGCTAATGAATTAGTATATTGGAATTATCTGTTCATGGTGTCCTTGACTTCTGTTTTCCAGACACTCAGTTCTGAATGCTGGATAGCACCTTTGTACAGAGGTCCTTGCTTTGAAGACTCCAGTTTTCTACCTAATAAGAAAACTGGGAATATCAAACATATTGTAGTAATTTTCAGTGCAATTTTTTTTCTCAGCAGAAGTCTGACTGTTTAAAATGAGCATATACACTTATGTTGTAAGCATCTTCAGCTTACAAAGGGGAACTTATATAAGATAAAAGGAGAGATGGATTGTGTTGCTCCAGTAGTTCTGTGAGCAAACCTGACACAACCCCTTCTGTCAGCTGACAGGCTCTGCTATACTGGATAAACTACCTCTAGACTATTCTCTTGAATATAACACTGTTTCTTCACTTGGCTTTAAGAAATGTCATCCAACAAGAAATGTGGGTTCTAGACCTGCTATATAAAACAGATTTTAGAACCATAATGAGGAAAAAAAGGAGGCAAGGTGTAATAAAAAAAATGTAGATGAAGATATAAACTCCAAGTATATTTGATAAATGAAGTAAAAATAAAGTCCACATCTGGCTGTGTACTGAAACCTGGGGAATTCTGGCAAGCAAAACCCTTAAACAGTCCTGTGTTGGCTCTTGGAGATAAAAAGAAGATAATGTTCATTCTTATATCTGAACCACTTGGATGCTGACAAGTCACACTAACAGAACTTGCAGCTAAGTTGCCCTTTGGACAGAGCAGCATGAGATCAACCATCAGTGAGGTGCTGGCTGCCTCCCTTCTCTGCTGACTCCCTTCTCCAGCTCTTGGGCTCACCCACAGAGAGCAAGGGAGAGCAGCAGAGATACTGCTCAAAGTGTTAGCACAAAGTCTGGGGGGGGAAATAAAATCCCCTTACTGCAGATGTGGGGAAGGTTCAATCAGCAGTGCGTGAAAACAGAGTGCACAGGTGGTAAAGGTTCACGGTGTATAAGCACTGGGGTATGGAGCTGCTTAGTGATGTGGAAAGGAAATGCAAGGATCAGGATCATGAAGGATTAAATTCAAGTCTCCTTTAAATTAGCATTATTGAGCAGGGATGCATCTGTGCACATGATGGCTGGGACTGACCTTTTTAAACAGCCTTGTAAATTTAACATTACTGGCAGTACCCTTTTTTAAAATGTATTTTTTTCAGTTTGCTCTCATTTTAACTATACAACTTTTATCATAATTTCCTAATTAATCTTTAAAGCCAAGTGAGTTCAAAAGCAACATGAGGTTTAGCACTGTTACTGGAGTTGCGAGTTTCTTTCAGGATACATGCAAAGCTACTCATGGACCTCTGAATTAATATCAGAAACGGGTACTTGAAAGCAGAGTTGGGGACAAACAGCTTCTGTCTTGGGGTTATTGATTTTTAACTTCTTGATGAAAGATTAGATTGAGGATCCTGCTGACATAAAGTGCCAAGTGAGGACTTACAGTGGAATGAAAATATTCTGAGCTCTCACCCTGCTTCTCTGTCCTTCCCAGCCACTGACACTGGACATAGGCACGTAATAGTCCATCTGTGTAGGTGAAATTTGGGTCTGATCCAGCATGTCTACTGATGGTTTTCTACCACAGTTTAATAAGGAAAATGTTTCATTAACTTCAGACACATAAAAGTACAGGGGTCTGAGACACGAAACACCCAAACCTCTGTTCCCCCAAGCATTCTTCTATATGCAGTGAAGAAAAAAAAATGGGTTTACAGGTGCTTTAAAGGCATGAAGAATTACATCTGAAGGAGGTATTTTCTCCCCTGGAGACTTGAGGGGACTGACCTGGGCTTAGATGGCTAATTTTAGGTACTTAAGTGAGGTAATAGAATTTCCACCCATCCTATTGCCAGGTGTAGAGAAAGGTCTGGAGGACTTGAGTAAAGGTTTGAGTAATAACAGCTTTCACTCGGATCACAAGAGCTCTTGGCACCCAATAAAAAGAACAGAGTATGTTTGAATCAAAGCCTTCCCCTTCCACCCCTATTCACTTGCCTTTTCATTTTGAATGTCCCTGCCAGGATCTGAATAATCTGCAACATACTGACTGGCATGGTTCCCTCCAGCTGAAAGACAAATGGGAGAGAGAGGGGAGATTACCTCTTCAGCTTGCCAGCAGGCTTGCTTTTTAAACTAAAGCACAGTGTTGTTGCAGTGGTGCTCCTGTAAACTGCTGTGTGTGCAGACAGGAGGCACAGCTGGTGCCAGCCCAGGCATAGCCAGATGTGCCACTCTCCAGGGAGCAGCAGTGGTGGAAATGCACTGCTCCCCTCTGGCCTGCCTGTTCAGCAGGCAGCACACAGCAACCTGGAGTACTCTAACCACATAGTCAGTGGGATTGTTCACATTCTTAAAATTAAGCACATGTTTAAGACCTGACAGCCCCACCTTATCCCTGTGAGGGTCTGGATGCTGCTCAGGACTGCACAGCTTTTATACTCTGAAGTGTTCATTGCTCTGCAAACTGATGATGCTCAGCTTTACTGTCCAGGCCACTTTCCTGGAGTGCATGTCTCTGCTTTGCAGTCTCCTCATGTCTCCAGAGGCCTCCAGACAGGATATTCAGTGATCTATACCTTCCAGTGCTCAACTCTGAGCACTCCCATGAATTCATTCTCCTACAACCTGTTGTGATCACTCTCCCAGAGACCACAGTGTTCTGGCAAATTCATATCATAAAACTGGCCATGATAAGGATGCAAATCCTTGTCATAAAACTATGCCAATGAGGTAGCCAGCCTTCTGCTGGCACATCCTTTTAGTTTTAATGAAAAGTCACACATGCAGTTTCACTGGACCAGAGAGCCTCCTTCAGCATTTTGTCTTTAAGCCAGGCAGTGCTAATGGAGGAATTAAACTCTCAAATCAGATGTACAGGCACGTGTTCTGTACAACTACACAGAAGGAAAAGCTATTCCCTTCAATAATAGCTGTTGCATTTGGTTAGACTTCTTCTATCCCCCAGAAACATACAGCAATTCAGCATGTCTGCCAAGGGTCTCATCAAGTCTGGAGCAAATGCTCTTGACAGTGTCCTCAATGAATGCCAAGCCAAAAACAGCAGAACAGACGTATACAATCTTTGGTCAACCCCCATCATTTCAGGGGGCTCTTGCTGAAAGGAGATTGGATGGGTCAAACTGGTCTTTGCCCCAGCAGAGCCAGGCAGGCTGCCTTCCCAGAGGAGCAGACAAACCTCTCTGCTCAGATCCAGCAATGTTATTTGGCATCAAGTGGGGAAAAATGCACAGTTTCTGGTAGTCTTGGAGAATTTCACATTCTCATGGTTTCATCCATTGTGAGACATATATTCAAATACAAGCACAAATTGTTTAATTTTTATTTTAATTTTTATATAGTATAAACTACACTACCTTCTTTGCTGGTGGAAAATACTATAACTATGATCTAAGCTATAGGGTGCTTAGTTTTCCATCATTTGAAGATCCAATTGTCTGAGCCAGCCCTTCTGAGACAACAATTCATTCAGTACATGTTATGACATTATTCTGTTGGCACTTTAAACTTAAATTCAGTAGCTAAAATAGTATAAATGTATAAAAAGCCAACAGCTGGTTTCTTGCCCTCAAGACCAAGATTGCTGGGTATAAATACTAGGAAAATAAGAATATAAATACTGAGAAAAAACCCTGACATCTCTCTCATCAATCAGCATTTCTTAGAGATTATATAGGAAAAAATACCTAGCTGCAGGTAAGAGCAAGATAAAATCTGAGATGTGGGGCCATATGAAATCTGCAAAAAAAGATTTCTTTAGGATAGCTGCCTTCAGAGATAATTTTGATTGGAGGGATGAAGAGAGAAGAGGATAAATAAAACAAACTACCCATAAATGATTTTAAATGTCATTTTTTATTATATCAGGTATTTTAATATAATAGGGAATTGTAAACCTTTCTTCTTTATCTATCACAGCCAATATTTGAACAGTATGTTTACCTGAAAAGTCACCTACCCTGCATATTTTGGTTCATAAAAAAAGATTCCATTACAGTTGACCTGTATACATTTTCTTGTTTTTCTGAATGCGATATTTGTGTGCCAGATGATATTTTTGACTGACCAGTGTGAGCAGATGAAGGGCATCCACAGGGATAATCTGACTAGCATGCTCAATCCATCTGGATCACATCAGCTTTTTTCCCCTCACATAAGGACAGAAAAGAGGCAAAGGGAAAACCTGATGAATTGCTCCCTCAGATTAGTTGGCCACTTACATAAACTTCAGTCTCATTTCATAAAATATGGCCCCAAGTCTCTTCTAACCTCACCATACTTCATGATTTTCAACTGAACCCACTCAAAAGCCTATTTAGAATCTATGATGCTTAATCAAGCATGTGAGCAAAATTTCCCTAAGGATCCCATCACACAGAATGAATCTAGCAACTTCTAAAGAATACTTATTGACTTAGCTCAGCTACTTTAAAGTTATGTTTTACACTCATTAAAATAATCCTCTTGCTTATTCAGGACCTTTTCAGCAATGAGATCATTGATGAGAACAGCACATGAAACCTCTGTCCTATTTGTTTCTGGAGGAACATGTGTTGCCCTTGTAGCAGGAGAGCAGAATGACTGTCCACTCCATTCCCATACCCTGGGGTAGGGAGAGCTAAGTAATGCCTGACTGGCACTTGTCCAATCCCTTCCTACAGACCTGAAGTGATGGAAACTCTATGGGCTCCAAGGGAAATATGTTCCAAAGCTTCACTGTCCATTATGCTGCAAAGTTATTCCTAATGTCTTTTCCTAGTTAAGTACTGAACATCTTGGTCAAGAAATAGACTCAATTTGTTTTAAATCATTTGAAAGATCCCCAAAGTAAACTTTCTGGGATAGATTAAGTCATTTTTTTTCTAACAGTGAGGAATGTGTTGTTACATTTTTATAGATATTCAAAAGAGCAAGTAGATACTTGACCAGACACATGAAAGTGCAAAACTTCTAAACTGCATTCCATGCACAAGCTGAACCTCTAAAGGTTTCAGCAGCTTTGTCTGCAATTAATATAGTGCCACATTGCTTATTTCTTTGCTGATTAAAATATGTCATAAAATCATGGGTAATGTTTTCACGATGAACAGCAGCAATGAAAACTCTTCATTCACCAGAAGCCCCATTTATTCAGTAACAGCTGTACCTGTCCTCCTCTGTTTTATTGGGCTTTGTCGTATCAGAGGATTCCTACAACACAAGATCACTTTTCTCAAGTGTTTCCCAAAACACTCTTTCCTTTAGCATACTGGTAGAGCTAATTTCTGCTCTTCTTCTGTGTTGCCTTGTGTTGTGGGAGCCTGTCATATGAGCCGGGTTGGGACATTTAAATTTATCTTCCTCTGTGAAGACAATACTGCAATATCCAGCACACAACCCACGGGCTGGGTGCAGTCATCCAGTCTTTATGGTCGTTGCAGTAGTCGTGTGTTTTGTCCCATCAATAGGATTGTACATGTGGGAAATACTGTGAGGATCACAATTTAACCCTCAGCTTTGGGATGTGTGACAAAATATGTTCTTCACTCTCCTTCCTGCTTCTGCACAAGAAAGAAAAAAACACAGTTTCTTATTTTAGTGGGCAAAATTACAATTCCCAGCACTCTAGAAGTAGGATTTTCTTATGTAGAAACTCCTTGCTGGCCGAATGATTGCTGGTCCCTTCCTTCTCCTGCCTATCACGCACAACAGCTGGGACTGATATGTCAGAACCCATCTGTGTCTGCTCTTTGTGTACAGAGCTGAAAGGAAAAAGCAAGCTATAGGATTTGGCTCTCTTTAAACAGCAAAACACAGCTAACCCCTGGTCTCATGAGACCAAGAGAGCTGATACTCCCCATCACAGGATGCCTCAGGAATGGAGATGATGTCTAAATTGAAGAGGTCTGGTCCAACATGTTTCCAAGAAGGAAGAATGAAAACTGATCTGCGTGAATGTTTTCACAAGAGTCAATAAAGCTGTACATTTCTGGCCTGCTTTTTACTTGCTGACCAATACTAAGACTTTAACAGTGTGGGATCAAAGCTCATCCTTAGGGAGATGGAGTTCTAATAAGCCTGCTGACCTGCCAGCTCCAGCCCTTTTGGGGGTGACAGCTGCCTCCACAAGCCACTTGCCCCTCTCCTGCTTCCTCTGCTTTTTTACCCTCCCTCCCCATGCTCTGGGGTGTATCATGTGCTGCTCCCCAAGTTGCTTAAAACACTCTCTTCGTATGGTCACCTCTACCCTAAACCTTCTCCTTGCAGAGGTGACAGAGGCAGGTTCATTATTGTACCTCTCCCCTGATGTGTCTCCTCAGGACCTTGATGCCCCACGTGCCACTTCCTACTCACTGACTGGTACTCCAAAACTGCAGCACCAAGGAACTCCTGCTTGTCCCTCTCCTTTCTCCTTCATGTAACTCCACATGGGATATACTGTTGCTAGTACACCTGAGGAGTGAGATGTGCCTCAGTGATGGACCAACACTGACTGAAATCTGTTGCTTTCTGAAAAACAAATGTCAACAAGCATGGGTTTGCACACAGTACTATACATTTTAGTTTTCTGTGTCAACAGAAAGCATCACACAAGAAGACAGATATATTCCCACAGCACTTTTTCCCAGAGCCCTGAATTGTCTGGACATAAACTGCCATGCAAATTATTTATTTTCTGCTTTCCCATCTATTATACAGGACTTTGAAACTCAGTGAAGCAATGGTGACCTGCATATGACACATTCTGCCCACAGGAAGCAATTATTGATTTAAGGCACTGTGTGAATGAGTCTGGACTTTGGCACCTATTAGTGAAACACCTTTAGGTTTCGAGATTTTCTCCTGTCCTTTCTAAATACAGAATGTGGGGCTCCCCTCTTTAATATGGTGTGCCAGTTCCCATTGGCATTTTCTAACTGGACTGATGGCTCTTTCTCCAGCAATCAGATTGCCCTCTTGTACAAGGGAGGCAGGACAGCTAAAACCTTTATGAGGCCCTGGTACAGAAGAAGACCAAGGTCTCTATCCTGGATTGAAACCAGAAAACCTGTGCCAAGGGGTGGCTGCAGGTTGCTCATGAATGGCAATGGTGATGGCTGGCAGAGCCAGGTGTGCTTTGGCAGCTCCAGGCCCACGGAGAGGGGAGATAGCAGATGTGTGAGCAGAGGTTTGCCAGCCCCCTGATTAGTGCTGGAAGCCACTTTAGTCTCTGACTGGCTCTGTGCCAGAGACAAAAAGGTGTCACAGCACTATTTCTCATCACCTACAAATAACTCTGTCCTTTGCTGCACTCATCTTAGGCCTAGTCTGATAAGGGCTGAGCCCTAAGCATTTCTCACAAGGAAAGCTGGTTTGTTTTAGTTTGTGTATTGAACAGCAGCTCTTGCTGTGCCGAAGGCTGCTTGTAGCAGTTGATTATTTCCACATGGTTATCAACAAGCCCGAGCAGTCTGTGATGCTGCTAGCTTCATGCCTGGGAGATAAGGCACTGATGGGTCCCACTGGGACCAGGCTGGGCTGCACAGGGAAGGTGACCAGGTCCAGAAATGGTGTACAGGGTCAGAGAGCACAGACAAAACAGGGAGTCCACAAGGCTACTCCTGTCAAATCATAGTCTGCTGAGGCTGGACCTTTCCTACAGGCGAGACCGGCACATCACACTGCGGATGCTCTCTCTCTCTCTCTTATTTTACAGATGTCAGCTAGTTCTGAAACTACTGAAGATTTCCTAAGTCTGTCTTAGACAAGTTGCCCAACCTCTCCATTTTTTCCTCCCAAGGCTGCCATCAGGGGGAACTTTTCTTTATGCTACACAGCCAGCGTAGCAGTATACAGCCAGTGGTCCAGCTACAGAAAGACCTACAGCTAAAAGAAGACACCTTCTTTTGGGGATCAGGGATCTCAAGTCATATCCCAGCACAAAAAGGCAGGGCCAGTCAAGTCCCAAAACTCTGCCTGAAGTTATTAGTTTGTGAGGGGATGCTCTAGTCTTTTCTCCCTTCTATCTTCTCCTTGCCAATAATGGTGTGGAAACTTTTCTGCTTTTCTCCTCTCCATGAACATGTTATAGTGCCAAAACTCAAGTTAAGAACATGCCTCTGTCAATGTACTCTGTAAATATGTCTCAAAATAGTCATGTTGGTCAAAACATATTTCAGTACTTTGATTCAAATGCAGATGATCTCATAGGGGGAATTGCAATGAAATGAAGCTATTTATTAAAGACAGAAGACCTGGGAATCAGTTAAACCATAAAACTAAGGAAAACATTTTTATATACATCCATTCAACACATATTTTCTTTCAATTTTTCCAGAATCCCTGGTCTCTTGCTAAGACATCACTCAAAACACTGATGATGTTTTCCTGTCTCCATTCAACATAACAGAGGTCAAATACTGGAAAGTGGTATTTTTTCCAGATTCTATGTGGAAATGGGTAAGTAAAAGATGGCCATATGCATAACCTAACTTCTGATGTTTCATATTCATCTTGACGAGTGCTAAAAGATGCACATTGCTGTCAATTACAATAATAATAGATTTATAAAATGGGACTTAACTACACCTGGCACTGCTTGGAACACAGCTTGGTATTCACTTTAAAGGATGACTAAACTTAGTAATGTAGAAAGCTACGGTGTGAAAAGAGTTAGTTACCCTACTTCTGTAAAATAAGTATAAAATTTACCAGAGCAAAATCAATTCAATTCAGTCACTTTTAAAGCTTCAGGAATCTTTTTTCAATTCCCACCCTCATGAATGGGCAAAAAGAGGAGGTTAGAATTAAAGTAGCCTAAACACTTTGCAAAGTCAAATGCAGATGCAATATTCACTCTCAGGCATGAAAATTTATTCTTTATCATCTTACATTCAGTCTAAAGAAAGGACTGAAAAATGTCTTACTTGATGTGGAGTCAACAGGGAAGTAGATATTCATTTCATAGTTCTACACATGGGAAGAAATCTTGTGAGGATTGTCAATTTGTGCATCCATGCCCCCAGAACTCAGATGTATGCCCAGCTGCATAAATGTGAAAGACCACAGAACTGAGGAAAGCTAGAAAACCTAATCACAGGCTGAGGAAATGAATTCCTGGGAATCACTTTGAAGAGAGTGGTCTCTCCCTGAGGGCCAGGGAGTGCTGCTTGCTGAGGAGGAAGGGTTTCTATCCCAGAACACCTGGGTTCCACTTAAATGATCTTGGTAATAAATATCATGAAAAACCATAAATTATTCCTACTTGAGCTGTGTGCCTTAAGCAATTGACATTTGAAAAGCACAATGAAATCCTTGAAATGAAAGAAAGCACATGTGGTGCATGCAATGAATTATGCCATCACCTAATTTCATTCCAGAAGAAAGCTCTGGCTACCTGGAATTGCAGTGTGTGTGCTGCAAAGCACAGATAACATGTGGGACATTTCCTTTCATGATGAACATATTTTTACCAAAATAAAATTCACCAAAAGAGTGTTGTTCTCTGTATCTTCGAAGGAAGACTAAGTAGACATCTTCCTTTCAAACAAAGAAAGACTAAATCCTAAAATTCAGATCTGTCTACAGATCATGTGTTGGTTAATGCAAGGAAGCTGTTGTGATCTTACTGAAATTCACCAGTCCTAAAACAGACTGAAAAAATTATCTCATTAGCAGTCAAATATAGCTAAGAAAGGTTAATGTTTGTTTCTATGACAGGGGTTTCATACAATCATAGAATAGTCTGAGTTGGAAGACACCCAGAAGAATCATCCTGGGTCATCATCATCAAAGTCCAACTCCTGGCTCTCCTCAGGACACCCCAAGAATCACACCCTGTGCCTGACAACGTTGTTCAAATGCTTCTGGAACTTTGCCAGGCTTGGTGCTGTGACCATTTCCCTGGGGACCCTCTTCAAGTGCCCAACCTCCTTCTCAGTAAAGAACTTTCTCCTAATATCTAAACTAAACCTCCCTGGACACAGCTTCAGGCCATTCCTTAGGTCTCCACAGAGAAAAGATCATTGTCTGCCTCTGCTTCCCCTCACAAGGAAGTTGTAACTGCAGTGAGGTCTCCCCTCAGTCTCCTCCAGGCTGAACAGCACAGGTGACCCCAGCCACTCCTCATACGGCTTCTCCTCCTGGCCCTTCACCGTCCTCGTGGCCCTCCTTTGGATGCTCTCTAACAGCTCAAAGTCTTTCTGACATTGTGGCACCCAAAATCGCCCCCAGCACTGCAGGTGAGGCTGCCCCAGCTCAGAGCAGAACAGGACAATCCCCTCCCTTGCCCAGCTGGCCATGCTGTGCCTGATGCCCCCAGGACAGGGCTGGCCCTCCTGGCTGCCAGGGCACTGCTGACTCGTGTTCTGCTTGTCCCCACATGAATGTGGACACCTTGGTGAGACGTGGGTGTCCCCATTTCCCATGACCTCAGGGAAGGGAGCATATTTCTCCCTGACAAAGTCCATCTCCTGCCCTGCATGTGAGAGCTCTACAACCTATGGTCAAGCTCCTTCAACATCAATGAACAGGAATACCTGAAAACAGTATCTGAATTGCTTTTTCTTTTTCAATAGACGCCTCTAATCCTGCATATTCAGGATGAAAGGTTCTGGTTCTCACTTGAAGGTAGCTGATGCTGTCCTGAGTCTGAGCACAGCTTTCAACACTTGCCTGGGGGAATTGAAAGGCCCTTGCTCTAGCCCATGAGAAGTGCTTCCAATAGCTACAAGAGGCTCTGAAAAAATGTTGTAGACATACAACATTTCCCACTGGCCACATAATATTTTCCGGGAAGATGATGGGTTCTTTTGTCCATGCGTGCTTGAGAGAGCGGAAAGCAGGAAAATTCTGGGGCACTTGTATATCATCAATTAAAATGCCTGTCATGGGCTGGAAACAGAAGCATCACAGCCAGGGTGAGATGAATTGAACATAACATGAAAGATGAGGTCATCTAGGGGATTTGCATGGGCTGTGCTATTCCATTTCATAGTTCATTCCACAGTTTCTCAAGAATCCACCAAAGTGCTAAAAAACCCAGCCACCTGGTCGACACTGCTATCTGACTAGGCAGGAAGTGACACTGCTATGGGACAGACTTACGAGGGAGCCTAAAGCTGTTTTTGTTCCAGACTGGGAAAAAGCCAAAATGCTTTCACAAAGCAGGATGAAGTCACATCTTCTGTCTTCATATTATTTGTCTTTATCTCAGTGCCTCAGGAGTTTTCTGTCAAAAATACATTTGCAAAACATTTTCACCCTCAAACCAGTATCTGGACACAAAATAAAAACTGCCATTGAAATGTTCAAAGCAGCTCTTCAGTGTAGGTTTATCTGACTGCAGGAGAAGGTTCTCCTTTATAGTTTGTGATTCTAAACACTTTTTCCCCAGACATTGGACTGAAAAATGCAGAACACTTTATTGTTGGAAAAGCACTTACTACTATCCACATTTGGACACTGCAAAAGCATGTGACTCAAGGAAATGCTTCTCAGAACATTTTTATTTAAAATTTGTTTTATTGAAAACCAAACAGCTTTGCAGAAGCATATCAGTATTGACCAACCTTGTCTTAAGTCCAGGATGGAGTTTTTGCTGGAGAAAAGCTGTAATGCCAGAATAGCCTGATAATTATCACATACTCTCCCTCTCTGATAGGAACTCAGAACAGACAAGACCCTACTTCTGGAGGTCCTGCTAAGGATGTCTATCACTTGAGAAAACATCTCTGTCTCACTTGAGTGTTTTTATTTAAAGTTTCAAACAGACTGGTGTTCTCAGCTTTATTACCACAACAAGTAATTAAAAACCCAAAACAGAGTTATTTTCCCTGCAGTACATAAGCTGCTGTCTCTAGAGAAGGTCCTGGTTTCCCACCACAACCAATGGCTGGGACAGCAAAGACCCAGCATGTTCACACTTGCTCACAAAAGCCTTTTGAAGCAGAAAGCTGCAGCTTGAGACAACAAGACCCTTGCCCTTTGCTGAGCAAACACACTCACTCACTCGGCTGCCGCTGCTGGAGGCGCGTTTCCTGTCCCAGCATGACCGTGTCATCTCCGTTTATCTCATGTGGCTTGATCAAGTTAGTCTTTGATAGCTCATAGGGAAAATGGGGCCTCATCCTCTGTTAGGCTGTTGACAGCAAAACAAGATCTGTTTCCTTTGGGCTTGTGGTATTTTGGTTGAGTTCTTCTTAACTTTCACATATCAGTCAAAGCAGCAGCCTCAAACATGATACTCCAGCAGTTCAGTGCAAGAAATTAAATATCTGCTGGTAGAGATGGCCTCATGCTGAGGTTGAAATTGGCCCTATGGGTCTGGGAAGAATCCTCTAGCTTGCTTTCTTCCCATCAAAACAATTAAAAGAAATCTTTGGGGGCATTTATGGTCAAACTTCTGAATTTTGCAAGGATCTTTCTTTTATATTTTTGAAAGCTTATCGCCATTTGGTTTAAATAAGCAAAATTGTTTTGAAAACAGGGGCTCTCACCTGTCAGTTAAACCCTACTAAAATGTCCCCTTCTTCAGAAGAAGAACTTCTTCAGAACTTCTGAGGGAGTTCTGGCATCTCGGTGTACAAAGGCATCCCGGATTATTCATGACACCTCATCCAGGTCCAGGTCTGTGACCAGCTGTCTGTGCAAGGTAACTCTGTGGCAGATCAACAGGCCTCTCTGCCCAGGCTGAGCAGTGGTACTTACCCTGTGCATATCAGCAGGAACTGCAAGGTGATGACATTCATCCTAAACATTTTTCTCCTGGAACTGTACAAAGATACCTCATTCTCTCTGCCATGCTCCAAGAGTACCTGCAGGACTGTAACCCTGACACAACAGGCAAGTACCTTAGTCCTAGTGATTATAATTTTTTAATGAATTGGCTGTTCATTAGGAACTCATCTGATTTAATTTTCCAAGCAACTGTATTCACTAAAGAGTGAAATTGATAACCTGCTTATTCTGGTTCTGCTGCCATAGTTACTAGCACTGGTTTTATTACTATTATTGCAATTATTTTTTATTTATCAAAGTACTGCCAAGGAAGAAAGCTGCCCTGTTCCAGTAATTTATCCCACAGAGGACACTGTCCAAGTAGATAATGCAGAAGAGAAGAGCTGAGTTACATATGCAGGCGAATTCAATGGTGTGGTGGCAGTCAGTAACACATGAACATCACTGTGTGCTGGCTGTCAGCAGGGAAGGCAGTGAGTTACCTGCAAGGGGTTGAGCTGAAGGGGAGAGGTGGTGGGAGAGGGAGATTTGCACTGGTAGGCTTTTATTCATACAGTCTCTCTTTCCATGAAAGCAAATTTTGATGGGAGAAAATGTAGAAGTTTCTCTTCCAATCCAAACAAAACTCATTGAACTGAAATTTGTCCAATGATGGTGTCAGAGCAGATAAAACTTAACTCCTTGTATGAAGAAAGAGCATAACTAAAAATAAAACCAGATAATTTCTGATCGTGGTATGACACCCGTTCCTCAGCAATCAGGCACTGCTGAAGCACTGTGAGAAATTTCTGAGAGTATGGGGAAACACCATCTGCTTGAATTACTTGTTGGTTCTTTAGTTCTGGTTCATTATCATTGATCCTTTATAAAGAAGAGGTGTTCCAAAAATACTTCTGTGTAGCAAACCTCACCATTTCCTCATGGCTTGGCATCACAGCACTCAGCTCTGCACATCCCCCCACCATGCTCTGACACTGCTGGGACAAGCTCAGTGACAACTGCTGGGCTCTTGGTTAGCAGACAAATTACCTTTTTCAGAGACAGAGAGGAATGTGATCTCATGGGAGGGGTTTCTTCAGTACCAAAAGGGAGCAATCCTATCTTAAGTGTCAGGGTCCAAAGAATCAGATAAGGCCCCATCCAAATGCACGTCAGGACAAGCTCAAGACATTTTTACTGCCTTTGTAGCAAGTGCCCCTTTGTGCAGTGGAGTATCCAACAGCAATCATGGCTTCATGGCAGGTCACGATGTTGTTATCCAGATATACCCCACAGTAACTAAAACTTAGCTTAGTTTTGTTACCAGAATAGGGGTCTGCAAAACCCACCTGTGAGAAGTGGAGAGCAGACAGTCATATCTCTGCTCTGCTCTGCCTTCCATGACTCTGTGTTGAGCTCTGCCAACCCAAATATGACCAAGGGCTATCATTAGTTCAGAGGCTTGCCCAATGACAGGCAGCACACCCACCCAGCATCAGCAGCAGAACATGGGATGGATCCTACAACACACATCAAGAGAAGACTGTCAAGGATTTCAGTTGGCCTGTTAGAAACTCCCCAGAAGTTCATGGGATTCTTTCTACAAAGCTGCTTGCTGCTTGCTGGAGCCCAAGTAGAGAGGGGATGGTTATATAGACAATTAACTTTTCCAGCACGTCAAGTGCCTAAAGTAGTGCCCAGAAACACGAAACTGAAGGACATGAGAGAAAGAGAAATCAATTTACATGTCTGTAATTCCCCTTGGGCAGAGCATTTATTTATTTAGAAGAAGAGCTGTCTTTGCTTAGCTTCCCATATAACAATTCTCTGCTCAGTCTTATCTTGGAGTGACTCATAATATGGGTCAAAAGGTGAGAGAAACTTTATGGTAACCTCTTCATAACCCTCTTGTAAAGTCTGTTTTCTTTGGCTCTCCATTTGTATTGGTAATCTGTGGGCAATTTCCCCTCATCTCTATTTTTTCCACCCTTCTTTTTTTTAATTGAAAACTTGGTGAAGTTAAGGCTCCTTTTTTACCAAAAATGCACCCCCTCCCTTCCTGCCTAGTTTGTCATGTGCATTCCTCCATTTCCCCTCAGGCCATATCCTCAGCTAGTGAAGAATAGCAAAACTCCATTGCCTCCTAGGTCAGTCCATCAGTGATCCAGGAGGGCAGCTATCCTGCCCCAGGGAAGAGCAGTGCTGGATGCAGTCCCTGGGGGCTCCTACCCTGCCTGTGCATTGGGTGCTTTCCAACTTCCTCCAGACACAAAATCACTCCTGCTTGAGATAATGTGTTCTGATACCCTGAAATATTTCTCAGCCTGGCTTTGGGCTGGAGAGGTTTGCAGTGAACAGTAGATTCTCTCAAGAAATCTTGGGAAAGATGGCAAGAGCTTCCTAGCAATGCCTTTGTCTCCATTCTCTCTTTAAGCAAAAGTAAGGTCTCCTCCCAGCCATTCAGCCACCAAATACAGGTCTCAGAAAGTGCTCTTCCATTCCACTCTGCACATCCTTTTGCTAGATGGAAATGACCACCATCCTTTCAAGTTAACCATCATGACTCTGAATCACTGCTGCTGACAGAAGAAGAGCAACTACCCAGCGAGTGTGACACCTCCAGCTCCCAGAGTCATGAGACACTCTTCTGAACATCCATCAGCATGCATCTGATTCCCAATGTGGGCTTAAAGACCATTAAACCTAATGGAACAGAGCATGTGGATATCATTAAACTTGTGCTTCAGTGCTTCACTGATAAATTAAAGCAGGCATATAAATATTTTGTTAAACAGAGGCTTGTGAACACCAGCCTAGAAGGACATTTCTGTTTATTTTTCGAGTACTGAGGGTTGTTCTTAGTCATACAGAAGTACAGCAGTGTCTGCTGCACTGGACACATACCAAAGGGAGAGAGAGATGGGCAGAGAAAGCTGCTTTCCTAGCTTTTTTCATGTATCAGTGGCCAAGCATGTGCAGATGCCTGGGAGATGAGTCTGGAAAATGCAAGCAAACAAACGTGCAGAGTGAAATGGAAAGAGTCATTGCTTTTACAGTTACACAGAGCAGTACCACCTCAGTGCTAGCACCAGCAAACTTTTCCATTCCCCATCTGCTGGCATTCATTTTAATTCCTGCTCTAGTATACTACGGAAAATACGGGGTCAGGGAGTCTTTGCTTTTTTCTTAACTCATCTGTTTCTCTTTTCACCCTTAGACAAAATTTTTCTGTTCCTACAGTATGGCCATTTTCAATGGCTTGGGTTTTTATATCACCATAGAAATTTAAAAAAAAAAAGGAAAAAAAAAGCAGTAGATTTTTTTGTACAGACCTAATGTCTGAGTGAGGAAGAGGGCAATGTACCTTGTTCCAAATGGCATCAGTGTTGTGCCTTTCCAGACAGTTTTGGTTGTTTGTTTTTTTTCTCACAGACATGTAGGAAAAGTAGCATGTCAATTAAAATTAAACTTCTAACAACCAGGTAATCTCTTACAGAGGTCTGATATCTGAGTGCCAAACCCTTTGCTGCTCCTTTGAAAGATGATCTGAACAAATGGCTAGAGAAGACTTGAAAAAGTTGCACAAAAAGATTCAAGCAGGTTAATTAGGGAAACCCTTGGCATCAACAAATGGAATTAACAATGGTGACATATGGTCTAAAGTGTTTGGTTTGACTATGCAATGCCCTGCGATAAAAGGCTAACAGCAAAAAAAAAGCTTTAGATTAGGAACCTCCCACAGGTCTCCTGGCTTTCTGTTAGGCAGCAGATCCCACAGAAGTTATTTTGTTTTTAAAATAGATAAATTGTTTTCTCATGGATGATGGCAGAGAGGCAGGTTAAAAACAGGTAAGAGATGGCAGGTAAGAGATGTAAAGCTCGGTGGTTTTTTCAGTCAAGTAGGATTCAGGAACTGTGTATATGTATAAAAACTAAAGACAGCAGGTTTTTTAAAACCCCAGCCAATGCTTTTATTCCTGATGGCCTGGCTATTTTGAGCTGCATGTGCCTACACTGCAGTCCATAAGGAAAAAGGCAGGTGTAAGTGCCCAGCAAGTACAAAAGCATCCATGTCAAAATGTCCCTTTCTGAGACTTGTTCCCTCCTGCCACACTGTGTTTCCCTGGTGTGCTGCACATTAGGAGGAAACAGAGGCAGAAATAAGCAGCAATGAAACATTTTCCAATTAGCTCTCTGGCAGCATACAGCAAAAATGAAGTATATTTGAACAAGCTGGTGAGCATGCTGGAGGGACAGTGCTTGTTAATGAGTCAGGATGCTGAGCCATGTTCCTGTTGTGCTGGCCTCTTGTCAGTCACTGAGGCACAGTCCTGCGCCTTCCATCCCTGCAGCAGCCCTTACAAGTCTGAAATAGTGAGCATCCATCATTTGGTTTGCAGCAGAGTAGCAGGGAAGAGTGAATGGCATCAAATTCAAGGTTTCACCCACCAAGCCCTGCCAGGTGGCCAGTGCCACTGGACACATGGTCCAGGAACTGCAAAGAGATCACTGGGCATCCCACATTGATGTCTTGCCAGTCCAGAATAACAGTTAGGAATAGCAGGAACTAAACTGTATCTGTTACATGTCTTGCAACTAAAATACTTTCACGGCACCATATATGTGGTTGTAAGAATGATCATCTGGATGCCTACACATTTCCCAAACCGCTGCATAAATTCCAAAATGCTGTATAAACATACTTTGTACAGCACTCGTGGGTGACAGGAAAATTCTTCTCATAACAACTGGCCTGTGGTTTCCTGAGTGAAAAATGTATGCCAGAGGGAGGCAGCAAAAAAAGATGTGTTAGAAAAGCCTAAGTGCAAACTGAGTGGGGAAGCAGGAAGAAATAAAAGAGGCCAAATTAGCCACTTCAGTCACTCCCCTGACAGAAGTACAATTGCAACAGAAGTGCAATTTAACCCAAGAAATAGCCCTGACAGACAATGTTTAGCAAGTGCAGGAATTTATTTGACAGCTGCAGAATGGTTCCTTGAACAGCTAATCATGACTGTACGTTTCTGTAAGCCAGGCTTTGGTCCCCCAGCTTTGCTCCTTTCACTTTGAATTGTAAGTTGGGGTGAAATACCCAGTTATGCTAGATTTAGTCCAAGACCTCCAAGAACACCAGTGCCGAAAGGGCTGTAACCTCAGCAAGCTACTAAACAAGGTCTGTCTCTGTTTTTCTGAAGCAAAATAGGTTATTTTTTGGTTTTGTTTTCTTATTTTGATAATGGCTTCAGTAAGAATAGCAGAGCAAACTTTCTTGTAAAACTTACCCCAAAAATCTAAAAATCTCTTTGCTTTAGCTGCCTTAAGCCAAGCTGTTTTCAGATAATTTCAATAACTTGGGTTTCTTAGGTTTTTTTCCAAAATAAGTGAGGGTTTTCATCCTCCTAAAAATGTAGTTTTATATATAGTGGGGACAATGTTTCCAGTTCTGCAAGCACTTGTTATCTGGTGCTTTACTATCAAGTCCAGTCCGAGAAAAGTCCACAAAATTGTTCATAATCTTAAATATTTACAGCATCCACTTCTCAGATTTTTGGGAGGTTCCTGAATGTGTCTGTGTGGGTCACAACTGGTCTAAGGTAACATGGTCCTTCTAGACACAGAGGTTTGTTTTTCAAATCTGGCATCATTGTTCAATGAACAATAAAAATTTCCTGTGTTGAAAGTGCTCCAATGTGAATAAAATAATATTAAAACTGTATGCCTTTTTTATTGTTGTTGTTTCCTTGGTCAGCAAAACAGAAGAATCAGCACTAGACTGTATTCATGGAGCTTCTCATGCACATGGATTAGGAACACACTTTCCTCATATTTCCTCATATTCTGCATAGTCCTGTTTTCCCTTTTGTAGTTATTCACCTTGCTAGTTGTGCACACAGAAAAAAATGTGAGTACCCCAAGGTGGGCAAAACCACAGTGCCCAGGTCCCAGGGATCCCAAGGAATCACTGTGAACCACAGGGTGAACACCAGTGCCCTCTTCCATAGGTCTCCTGAGGCTGCATTTGTGCTCACTAGTTCTGCTCCTGCCTTGCCCACTGCCCCCAGGACAGGATGACTGCTTTACACACGTGTGACCAAGGAGCAGACAGGCACCCTTGACCCAAATAAAAGCTGCAACCATGAGGAGCTGCTTGGTCTGTGGGCTCAGCCCTTCCCTTTCTTGTAGTGCCCAGCTCCATGGCGCTCATCCCCAGGACACTACGGGGCTGGGCAGCCCCATTCCCTACAAAGTATGGAAGGATGCTCCAGCCCTCCTTGAACTCCAGGATCTGAAGCCCTGTGCAGACCCCCTGCTTCACAGGGAGCTGGGTATGTGTGCATGGCATGGTGTACTGCCACCTGCCTCTGGACTGCCCCAGGACTGGTAGGTGACATCCTTTCTTCTGCACTGCCAGAGGAGCCTCGTGTCACCTCCAAGAGGATGGGGACAAGTCACAGTGCACCTGCCATGCATCATGGTACACTTTCATGTGCAGCAATTTACAAAACCTGCAGAGCAGAAGAGCTTGCACTATATGAAACACAAATAGCTAAGAGACTTAACAGTTTTCAACTTAAATTTTTATGGTTGTGATCTCTTCTTCTAAATTGTGGATACACAACTTTGACGCTTGGATCACTATGAAGATAAAAACTTGATAAACAGGTGACAAAATAACCACAAAAAAGGGGGAGTGATGGCTAAAGATTTAGCAAAGTTAAGACACAGTCCTGGGTTATTTTTCATACTGAGTCCAATTACTAGCAGTTTCACATGCCTGAAAAGTAGGAAGCAATTTATTACAGAGATCAGCTTTTGAAACATGTACTTACTTTTAATAACAACTCTAGTATCAAGCTGCAGGTTGATTACTCCAACTTTGGCTCACACTCACATCCTGGATTTGGATAAAGTCTAGGAGTCATGCCACAATTTTGTAAAATTTACACAATGCCAGAAAAGCAAGACCTCCAGCTTCACCACTTTCCATCCCAGGCAGTGGCCAATGACTAACAGGGGAGCAATCCACCACCCCAGCCTGCTCAGGAAAACCAGGTGTGTTAGGATAGGAACCATCACATCTCACTGCCCTGCTCTCAGAGGGCTTTTCTCAGCCATAGCAAAAATGCTCATGTGTTGCCCTGAAGGCCAAGCTTCACCACTGCCATTCCCCCACTGAAGGGATGGACATTCCCCCGAGGGAAGCTCTTTGTACAGCACAAAAGTGTGGAGAAGGCCAACCAGACTCTGGCTAGAGAGGTCAGGGGAGGACAAGGCAATGTGCTGGGAGGTGCACAAAAGAGCAGAAAAGCCGTATCACCATGCTAAAGCTGGTGAGCAGGAAAGCATCCTCACTGCCCTTCCACCTGCTCCCTACACGGAGAAAGAGGAACAAAGGCTTATGGACACTTATGGTAGTGATGATCCTCAGACAGCATGCTGATTCAGAAGATTAATCCTCAAAATATTAGACTGTAATGGTAAGGATTTGGCATAATTGTAAGATCTTTGGAATAGTAACCTTGTAATAGTGTTAATGTCAAGCTAAATACTGCTGTTAGCAGAAGTGAAGCTTGCTGGGTTTTAACCTTCATCATCTTGTCCCATTGAAGGTAAAGCCCCATGTAACCTTAGCAGATGCAGCAGATGCTTTCAGCTGCCACTCAAGCAAGGCTGAATACCTCAGAGATGCAACCCTGATGGACTGCAGCATGCTTTTCTAATCTGTGATGGGACCAGAAACCAGTATTAGAGCATGGAAGGAGGTAATGAAAGAAAAGGATGTTGCCCATACAGAAAACTAAGGGGGCATGTCTCTCCACAGCCTGGCACCTCATCACACATCAAAGTTTATAGAGGGTACCACCAGACCAGGATGGAATGACTTTATACCTTTTGGGCACTATTGAGAAAGATGAAACTGGAGAAACACAGTTGGAGGGTGGTTTTCAAAAAACCAATATATTTGTCTCTATTCCCTTCTGTCTCTTCACCCAAATTTCTGTGAGTAGAACTGAGAATTTGAAGATCTCTGTTCTGTTCTCATCCAGGTTCTAGAGTCTCATCTGCAGCCTCACTCACAGAATGGAAGTTCACAAGGATAAAGGAAACAATCACTGACAGACAGGACATCCGACGTCTGGTCTTGTGATGAAAAAAAATAATTATTCCCCTTTCTGCATAATTCGTGTTTTATGTTCCAGGCAGGTATTTGGTTACAACACAGTTTTAGTGAGTTATTCCATTTTGTGAAACAGAAGAACAGAAAAAATGCCCTACTCAGTTACTTAAAGCACGTGATGTGCAGCAGTGAGCATTGGAAACAGGAACATTTGTTACTCTAAAAGGTCATACTTCAAAATCAAATCACAGGTTTTGTTCTGTGCCTAATGTGAATGATAACAAAAAGGTTAATTGCCTTTATTCTATAAATCAGCTCCACTGAAACCACCTCATGTTCAGGTTCTCTTTACAGCATTGCTTTAAACACTGTGAGGGGAACATAAAACTGACATCCAAACCATCTGCTCATCAGCATTTCATCTCTTTTGCCCTAATCTCCTCACACACAGGAAAATTATCCTGCTGTTTCTCTGAATACATGGATATATGGGATCTCAAACATGCAAGGATTTGTGATATTCTTTCTGTTGCCAAAAAAATTCCTGTGCACATTACCTGATTAAACCTTATCCTTCTCTGCAACAGAGAAACTACCTAAGCTGGGAGATTGAGATCATGGGATTTATACTAATAAATGCTGATCCAACTTCATGTCAAGAATTTGATTTCAACACATAAAAGTGTAATAAAGCATTTTTAGGTGACACTAAGATACTGCTCTTTCAGCCAAAGTTAACAGAAACAAAGACTGCAGAAATAAAAAATTCTTTTACTGAAAAAAAAACAACAATATAACATAGATATGACTGCTACATCACAAGTAAAATGCAGCCAAACCTGTCTATGGTGTGTCCAGGATCCTGTCCTGCCTACTTTAAAATAGCAAAAGACTTGAGTAGAAGTGATTTGTTAAGTCCTGAGGTTAATTACAGTGCAAAAGCATTTCCAATAGTACTGAGTAAGCCATGGGTTCCTGAACCTGATCTCTGCAGCTATTGCTAGAGCAAAGGGGGGATGTTCCTTGCCTTTCAGAGGCTCATCTAGCATCCCCAGTGGTAGCAAAGAGTTAAACAACAGACACTCGTGCTTCCAGTCTCAGAGCCAAAAGTTACTTCACATTCTTGGGAGTAAACTATTTGTCAGATGCACATGAGAGTAGATCCATGTGTAAAAACACAGTGCAGAAACATTCCTAATTAATGAAGGGTTGCACAGTCAAAGCACCCATACTGCCCAAGGTTCCTGCAGGACCTACCAAATATCCAGCTCACCCAGCCCAGCCCCTAGGTCAGCTACCTGCAGGCAGTATGAATGCAAATTTATTAATGACAGAGTCCTTGCTCTTTGGGCAAGGCTTTTGGTTTCTGAAAGAACCAACGCCATGGAGTGGGGTGAGGAGGGCTGTGCCCCACTTCACATTCATGGCACAGTCATACCAGAGGGTCAGACACAGGGAAGAGCCATGCTGGACCCATGGACAGGGTATGGGTCAGACATGGAGGTGCAGAAGCAGGTCCTTAGCTCAGCTCAGAGCTGGGGAGGCTGAGCTGCAGCAGGGTACTGCCCTGTGCATGGTGGGCAGCATTTTGGCATCTCTGTCCTGCTCCACTGCTAGCCATGAGCCTTCCCACAGGGATAACTGGTGTCCCTTTGTCTTCTCAGGCCTCACCACGCCGCTTTGGGTGATCCAGGTGACTGGCAGTGACTGTGTCCAGAGGAAGGGGAGGTTGGTCTGCGTGGAAGCAGTGATGGAGCAATGTCAATCTCCCAGGTGAGGGAGCAACCTACTGGATACACTTCCAGCCCTGGCACTTGTGCCCCAAGGCAGCACTGAGTTGTTGGCCAGGTGCCTTCCTCCTCCATCCATCCCCCCCTTACCTACCCACAGAACACCTGTGGCTTTGACAAGGGAACAATGAGAATTTCTCCTGCGTTTTCCTTTCCCCTTAGGCTTCATTTCTATTTGAATTTTTCTGCCTTTGATTTCCAGTCTTCAGTTCTTGTTATTCAACAAGATTAAATTACTTTTCACAGCCCTGGATTTTCTCCCTGAGGAGGAATTCACAGGCTATAAGCAAGCTGTTTTCAAATTGTTTTCCTTGTTGTCAAGTTGTGATAAATTTATTGAGCCAGAAGTCACTCACTGTAAGGGATTTGCTTCTGTACTCAACTGTCTTGTGTGTCCCTTTCCTCCAGGTATCTCAAAACCTCTGAAAAAATTTCATGCCATCTTCCAAGATGTGTCTGTTTGTCCAGTGTCCTGAGACAAACTCACCCTCTCATCAGTTGTCATCCAAACATGTTTGAGCAAATGAAGAGCACAGACAAAACATTTGATTTTTCTTTACAACCCTGATTGATTTAATGCCATCCACAGAGGCACTAAATGATCCCTGGTCAGGTGTAAAAGAAGGAAATTTAGTTTAGATTAGCAGTAATCTGTTTTGCCATAGTGGAAACTCTTCACAGTCTGCTGGGGCAGGTGGTCCTCTGTAGTCCTGCAGTTCTCCTTCAGAAGTTGCATTTCCAGGCCCCTGCTCTGCCTCAGCTAAGCCAGTCCTGAATTACCCTTTCAACAGAATTTAACTCCTTTCAGTGTACCAAATCTGATGCTCATCACCCCACCACAAGTGCCACGTGCATGTGGAACCTGAGCAGGTGGAAATGCACCCCAGGCATGAGCTGCAGCAGCAACACCCTGGTTGCCACACTTTTTGCTCTGTGCCATTTCTTTCAGTGAGCTCTTGAACTAAATCCTGACCTGAAGTGCAAGAATGCTTTTTTTTTCCATGCTGGGTGTTCCCTGAATGTCATCATAAAATGACGTTTGCAGGATTACAGTTGTAGCTGCATCAGCATCATTACTACAGCTTTGCAATAATCTCAGACTGACACAATGGCAGGGCCTGGAAGGCCCCTCTCAGACTTTGCTGCTGTCTGTGCTTGCTCCCCAGGGCAGGACTTCTTTACACTTCCCTTTGCTGAACTCATGAGGAACCTCTCAGCCCATTCCCCAGCCTGTGGAGATCCTTTTGGCTGTCAGCACAGCCCCCTGGTACCAAAAACCTACACACTGGATTAACTTGCTTTAGTGACCCCTGCAAATTAAATGATCCTAACACTGGGCTAAGACAACTGCCATTATGGGAACAAAGGCAACACCCATTCCCATTAGCTCTTAAGTCTGGGCTTCCTAATGTCTTTTAGCTCCCTCCTAGCCCATAGAATACACTGTACACAAATTTTATTCTTGCATCTTTTTCCCACTACATTTGTCTGGTAGACAGGCTCAGTGGGGCAACCTGGAGAAAATAAGTGGAATAACAGAAAATGAAGCACAAACTGAGACTGATCCAGTATTGGGGAAGGATTTTGAGAGAGGCAAGAAAGGAGAGTGGGATGTGTGGATGTTCTGTAGCAGTTGCTGGTTGTGACTCAGTGAATGACAAGTGGTGGCAGAGCTGTGCCTACCTAGCTGTGCCCCTAACAGCCTGCTGCTGGAAAGATTAAAATGCTGTCAAAGTGTTTATGGCAGAGGCCAGTCTGAATACAGGCAAGTCTAATAGCACCAGGCAAGTCCAAGCATGACTTCTCGGACTCAGTGTTCAAAATCAATCTTGTGGGACCAGCTGGCTCCTCACACATCTTCATTTCTCTTGGAGTGCGTGACTTTTTCCTGTTTCTTTTAAAATAAAGCCAGCTAGACAGTTCCCAGGGGTGCAGGGCAGGAGTCAAAGTGCTGAGCAAATGTAAATGCCTGCCAAGGTGTGTGCTGATCTGGTGGGACCCTGGTCTAGGATTCTCTTCTGCTTCAGCAGAACTAATTTCCATTTAACATTTAGGATTATGCAGTTATGCTGACTTGCACACGCTACAATGGCACCCCAAAGCTGCAGTAAGGCTTGTGACTTCTCTGGGAGAAGACTTTGAGCCAGAAAATTTAAATAAACAGAGGTTCATGTTTGCCTCTTCAGTGACAAATTTCCCCAGCAGATTCAGCATGCAACAGCATGGAGCATTGCTCAGTGTACTCTGAGCTCATGCCATTGGTAGCCAACCACATGATTTATTAATATAATAGCATTAAATCAATGGAATAATGGGAAACCCTTTCGTTTTTGACAGCATAAACCCCAGCTGATCTCATTGTGTGCTGGCAAGCAGAGCTATTAGCTATTAAAACAAAACAAACCCAAACAAAACAGAAAATTGCTACAGAATAGAAAGTAGTTTTCTAATAATCTGTCATAACCTTCAGGGTGGATGAAATTGGAGGTTTAAAGATCCTCTTTTTACTTGAAGATTTTGAAGCCTTCCCCTCTCTTTTCACACACACACACACATACACACACACACACGTACTCATATATCATGTTTCAGCTCATGACCCTGCTATTCCAAAGAGTGAGCACAATAAAGAAAACTTGTAAATGTAAATAAAAAAGCCTGTCAGAGGTGTCTGATGCCCTTTCTCTTAGGTGAGACAAAATGGTGATCATAAATGTAAATTTCTTTTCTTCACCTAAATTACTTTCTTTCTCACCAAAGTGTTTAGAGGAGCAGTTTTGGTGGTTGTGGTAGGAACATTACCTTAAGAAAAAACTTCGGTCTTTGAAAAACCATCCTGAATTCTTCACTTTCTGAAACAAAAAGAGCAAATCATGTGAAGAGCATGCCTGGGAGAGATACTCTGGGTATCAAGTGCAGAGAAAGCCCTGCTGAGGAGGAATACTTGTATCCCTTGAAGGAAACACGGTGCTCCCTTCGCTCCCTGCTAGCTGCAAGGAGGCGGAACGCCCCTCCAGCATCTTCTGTGTTGAGGGTGATGCTGCATGCTGCACTGCCCTCCAAACCCAGGATGACACAGACTTCCCAAGGCTCTTCTGTGGGACACTGGAAAGAAACTAGCAAACCTCTTTTCTTCCTGATCATGGGGAAAAAAAGACAAAAAAACCAGAGCACTTGTCAGAATTCTTCCGCTTGCAGATCCTTCAAGAACTATGAAAAGAAATCTTCTGGTGCTGCCAAGGAAACAGTCCAAGAAGAAATATGGGTTGCTTTTAAAGTCTTCACACAACTCATGCCAGCCATTTTTGCATCATGGTAGAGGACCCAAGCCTTTCAGCTTGGTTATTTATCCCAGATTTCTTCATCCTTTATGATTTCAACCTTCTAAGTCATCCCTGAGTCCAGCTGACATCAGCACAGGCATGCTTTGAGCTAAACCATCCCCAAGAGTCCAGGCAAGAGCAAGTATCATCTCCGAATCAGATAAGGTTAACTAGATTTGTGGCACCTGTTCCCCCACAGCTGCCTCAATAAGGATGTTTCCTCTCAGGAGGGAGCCTGGTGCAATGAGGACTTGGGTCAAAGGGAAGGACAATGCATCTGTTGCAGAAGAGTAATTTGGTAACAATTTTATTTTGCCAGCAAGCACGGGCATCTTCTCTGAAGGAGCAAGGACAGGTTCTCTTCTGCAATGAGAGAAATCATCCTGTGCCAGCTGAACTGTGAGAGTTGATGCTCAGGAGACAGACAATGTTACTTGGCAGAGTGGCTGGCAGCTGACAGTGCTCAGTACAGGGCAGTGGGAGAGCAGGACATGCTGCTCTAGGGATGCACGTGGAAGCTGCACGATGCACCTTGCATGTGGGATGACTGAAGAGCATCTGGTTAAGATCAGAGTCCCAGCTGGCTTGCCCAGGTGGCTGTTTGAAATAAATAAGTGCTGTATATCCCCTCACAGTGATTGCCTCACAAGCTGTTGTTGAGAGGGAAATGTAAGCATGTTGTGTATGATTTTAGTTTTCTGAGGGTTAGCTGAGTGCTCTGGCACCAGCAGCCCAAAATGCATTTGGTGTGCGTGCTTAACTTACAGCGTGGCTGTTCCAGGGCCGTGTATGTTGCTAAATAACTTTCCCATTGTTTCACTGGTTACATTGCTCTCAGTATTTGGCTTGGCTTTTGTTTTATGTCCCAGTCCCTTTAAAGCCTGTCTGATGGAAAATGCACAACCCTTTCCTGAATCAAATTTAAAAGAGCCTTTTTTGCCCATACTTCTGTGAATCTCCCACTTCCCTGGCAGTTCTGTATGTCCTGTCTTACCTGTAGAAAAATACTTACTCGTATGACTTCAAAAAGAAATGTTTAAGAAAGGACTGTAAAATGTTATAATTTTATTTATGGATAATTATATATAAAATATAATTTTATTTATACAGGTCCTGTCTACAGGATCATGGTAAACATAGAAAAATGCTGCCTGAACAATACATACAGGGATGAGCCTGGGGGAAGGATCTATAGGCAACTGAGATGATGGACCAAGTTTTCTTGGAGCCTTATAAGTTGCAAGGCTGAGATCCGGATGCGTTTGGTTTGCTGACTTTCTCCATTCCTGAAGAGGTTGCTGTTCAACATGTCCTGATGCCAGTCCTTTCTTAGGGAGGGAGAGCTCCATGTGGGAGACTGTTGTTGTGCTCATCCCTGTTGGAATTGGAGGAATCTGCTCAGTGAGAGACTGAGGGCTGCTGACTGGTTGCTGAAAAATCTCCAGGTACCTTCAAACTTTCAGTAGACCTCAGAGCAGGCAATGACCTTAAAAAAATCTCATGCTGTGATTCTGCAACCATTGCAAGGTGTCCTTGACCCTGTTTGGAACCAGAATGACATAATCTGACATAAACCCAAGTGTCAGATTCAAATGTAGAACACACAAAATGAAGCACTTTCTGTCCATTATTCTTACGGGTATTCCCTGAAGGTTTAGGCAGTAACAGCCTGACATTCCTAAAGGACACAGAAAGATGGCAGTGCCCAGAGTTTCTTGTGCTGCACTGGGTGTAGCATGCCCACTCTGATGCTTCTACACTCCTCTCTTTCCCCAGATAAATTTTAGTCAGTCCGTACAACGCAGCACTCGCACAGTTTGACAGTATGACATTCACCCCTGTCCCACATGTCACTGCTGTGCCTGGCACTGACCAGATGCCCAGGGCTGATGGTCATGGAGAGAGACCTTACCATGGAGTCTGTAGCCAAGTGTAAGGCACTCCCTACAGACCTGGCAAGGAAGGGACTTGTGGAGCAGCTTGTTTTGGCTTGGTTGGCACTTTGTTGGAAAAAACATTTCCCATAATTAGAAAACTTCAATGACACAGGCCTGTTGGTGGTGTATGTGAAAGGAAGGGGCAAAGAGAGGTGGGGATGGGAGCACAAAAGCAAACGGCAGTCCCTGAGGCACAGCTGGAATGCTGCTACTTGGAAAACCATGGGTTAGAAAGATCTGTGGTGAAGAGTTTGGATTGCCCTCCAGTGGCCAAATGGGATTTCAGATCCCAGCATAGGTCAAAGGTAATGTTTTAAAAGCCCAAGGCGGTGTGCCAGTGACAGCATTCATAGAAAAACCAGTAGAAAATACATCAGAGTCAAATCTGGAGTCAAGGGCCCTTGGTCTCATCTCATCTCCTGAACATTCTGGCACTGCTAAGAGGAAATATGGGTGCTGGTACAGTGATCCTGTTCTGATTATATCCCACCATTCATGTTGCCTTCCTCTCTAAAAGTAAACATTGAGCCTCTGAAGGCCAGCTGCACTGAGTATGAAAGAAAGACAAGACAAGTTTGGTGTGCTCTGGGTTTGTTTGGCTGCTTTTCTTTTGTTTGTTTTGTTTTGTTGGGTTTTTTGTTTGTTTGTTTGTTTGTTTGGACAACACTTGTTCCACATCAATTTTGGCTAAAGACTAAGCTTTTAACTTTTGGCTACACATCTGACCCCTGAGCATTTTTCTGCCTCTGGAATGGTGTTTCTCAAGGGTGTTCCAGCACCAAGCCCTTGGCGGGAAGAGTGCAGGACAGGGTGAGGAGACCATGGGAAAGGGAATAGCTCCAGATCCATCCTGTACTTGTTAAACTTCCTTGACAAAATCTTTCCAGGAACTGCCTCCTCTCCTGCTCTGCTGCTGCAGGTCTGATTCAGCTGAGTGACTAATGAGCAAGGCACAGAACTCTGTCAGTTTGTGAGACTTGAGTGACAGCCAGGCTGTCCTCCCCTCAGAGGGCAGAACAAACAGTTTGACACTTGGCCAGCCTGTGAGTCTTCCCAGATTAAGTCTCTGATATCTAGGAACTGACTGTAGTCCAAGGCCATGGTTCAACAAAGGTTTAAGTCTCACAGAGACCATAAATAACAGGAATAGAGAAATGGAAGGGATCTCAAGAGAACACCTTCCCTACCCTTCACATAGAGACAACTTAACAATATCTTGGCCTCTCCTGGCAGATGTAAGCCTGATCTGTCTCTAAGAGTCTCTAATCACTAGAGCAACAAGTCTTTCTAAGTAATCTCCTCCATTCCTGGATTTTCCTAACAATAGGTGGTGTTCCCTAATGCCTAACCTAAATCACATTTGCCATAAATTAAACCAGTTCTTCCCATATCCTTATGAGCACCACAGTCTTTCAGACTAATGTTTAAACTACTGGAAGTCTTTCATTATGTCCTATCTCAGGATGATTTTTTCCTAGNAAAAAAAGAAAAAAAAAAGAACCAACCAAAAAACAACCACATCCATTCCTTGAACCTTTCCTCATTAGGCCATATCTTCCAAACTTATCACCATTCATGTTGGTCTCCTCTGGCTCTTCTCCACTTAGTCTACATCTGTCATCAAAGGCATGGCCCCAAAGCAGACACACTGCTTCAGTAAAGACCTGGCCCACACTGAGCAAAGCTGAAAAATTACCTCCTGTGGATTACACAGCACATCTGCTATTAAAAACCAGCACAAGATTGGTTGTGGGCTTTTTCCATTTTCCTTACAACATCCTATTGTTAGGTTATTAATTAATGAATTTTCAGTCCTTACAGACACCCATGAACTTCACCTACTGCCCTGTAATGATGTTTAAATGTGTTGATAAATTAAGACATAAATTGGAAGTAAATCCATGCAAATGAATGGTGTAACTGCAGTAATAAAAATGATGTAATAAAAGTAGCAGGAAGCACTGTCAGGAGTAAGTCATAGACTAAATATTGCTGTACTTAGACTCCAGAGCACTAATATGCCTATTATGTACTAACTTTGCCTTTTGTAGAAATCTGCAGAGAACTTAGCCATATCCCTAACATATGTATATTGGTATTTTTATTTATTAGCAGCTCCCTCACCTAAACTTGTGAGCATCTGTAAGAGCAGGATCCTAAATCCTGCCCTCATTTGGTACAGACAGAGCATGTATTTGTGGATCACTTGAGCATATGGATGTGCAGATAGTCACAATAACCTAAGAAAGCAAGCACTGGCTTTGAAAATATAGTCCTCAGGATTGACTTGCAATGGTCTCATCTTGTAGTCATAACTAGTGTAGTAGTTATTCATTATACAGGAAGTAGAGATGCTGTGAGTAGGTTTTATGAAGTAATATTTGGCTGTCTCTTAGTTTAATGAATATTGTTCTGTAACTGCTTCCATCTCAGTCAGTTTGCTTCAAAACAAGATTTCTATAAATCTTTATAATGCAGGGAATACACCCAAAAATATTTGGGTAGGGTTTTTTCCCACATAAAATATGTTTTATATGCTGCCCATCAAAAATACCCTCAAGAGATACAGGACTATGCAAGCCATACAGGGGGAAAAAATCCTTTGTCTTTGTTATTATATTCATATTACTAGTCCCCAAAGAGCAAAACTAAAACATAGGCCTATGCTAGGAAAGTCCAGAAAGATAAGAGAAATGAATGCATCTAGACTTCAGCTAGACCAAGAAGGGAGAAAGTTTGTAAATCTGGCCAAGAGGAGGCCATTGGTGACCCTGAATATTTAGACATATGACTCATATATAAAAGGATACTCAAACCATCAAGAGATTAATAATCTGCTTCTCTTCAGTCTCCCTCCCCTGTAAAAAAGAATTTTAAAAAACACTTTCAGTGATTTTTCTCCGCTTTGCATTTAATTATTTTATTAATCTACATTGTAGTAAAGCACCAGACCTGGACTGGCAGGAATGAATAGCCTATAGCTCATAGCAGCAGATAGCAAGCAAAAGGTGTCCTTGGACACTGAAAGAGGGACATGGGATTCACTCTGCTGCTTCACCACTTCAGCAAGTGCTGGTGCCTCTGAGATTTCATAAATCCAGCACTGAGGAAGAACAGGAGCAGAGCAGATCTCAAGCAGAGAAGGTACCATAGGAAAAATCATGAAAAGGTGAAAAAACCTGAGACTAGCAATTTTTAAACCCTTCCCTTCAAAATCCCCAAGAAAGATGATACTTAGGCTCCTCACAGGAAGTGTGTAGATGGCTCAGAGGCATCAAGCCACACTGGATTTGATAGATGCAAAGGATCAGAACACTGGAAGAGGCTCTCTGGTTTAACAGAGTTCCTTAAATATCTCTGTGGACTCAGACAGATTGCAGGTTTCACCTGGATTATGCACTGCCCTGCATCCTCTGCATGGCTAATTGGCAGCACTGCCTTGGAGCCAAGAATTATCAAATGCAGTTCATGTTTTGGCTGAGAGGCTTGCCTCTTCTTCCAGCCTTTCTCTGCTGTGAAGCTGCACAGAATTTCACCCAACTGTGCCACAGATTTACCACATCTTCTCTACCTCCTGCTGCTGGACAGTTTGCTCTGCCACACATCACAAGTCCCAGCTTCTTTTGTCCAGGGAGTGTTGTTATATCAGATGAGCCTGTGCTTGCTGAGATGAGCTGTGAATAAAATTAGGCAGCTGGTCTGAATCCCCAAATAGTGCAAGCTGGGAGATACATCTTAGCTCCTGCATGCTGACAGAAAGGATTTCTTTTTCTTTTTTTAAATCAAATTTTTGGTTTGGCTTCTTAGCAAGAGTTCTTTCTTTGCTCACACTTGACCTTGGGAAGCACCTCACCAAACTCAAATAAAGAAATTCCCTCTGGAGATCAAAGGCTGATGCCCCTGTTTCCCTACAGAGTGTGGATTTGATCTGAAAGTCTGTGGGATCGCTAAACAAACGCCTCACATCCATTATGGGGAGGATTTGTTTCTTTTAACTGGGATAACCTTCCTCACCCAGCTCTTGAAGGCTGCAAAATTCAGCACCACAAATCATGGACGAGCCACAAGCATTTGGGAGTTTCTCTGAATTCTAAGCTGTGGTCGAATGGATTAGCACTAGTGACATGGTACCTCTCCCCCAGCTGCTACCAATCAAAGTAACTTTTTAAAAAAAATACAAAGAGGTCATCGTATTGGGTACTGCCCAACAGCTCTACCTGTTACTGCATATGGAAATTTGCAGCTTCCTACCAATACCAATTGATTTGCAGCTTTCTACCAATTGATTTCTTTTGGAGGAAGTACTGAAAGGTCTCTTGAAAATAGACTAACCCAAACATGGCACACTGTTAAGAGAAAAATCTGTTACAATGGTCACAGCAAGTGTTTCTGATGGAAAAAGAGTTCATGTAGTATCTCTGGCAAGTAAATCAAACATAAGCTCTTCTTCTCTTCTCTTCTCTTCTCTTCTCTTCTCTTCTCTTCTCTTCTCTTCTCTTCTCTTCTCTTCTCTTCTCTTCTCTTCTCTTCTCTTCTCTTCTCTTCTCTTCCTTTTTTCTTTTTTTTTCTTTTGGCACACTTCACATTTATTTATTTGTGAGTGTTTTATTTATTTTTACTTTGTTTGGAGAATTTGTTTCCAGGGGGAATAAATACCAAGCAAAAGAGTATTATTTAATTTACCATAAATTCTCACAAGTCACATCCATAGTCATACCAAGCAATCTGCCAATACCACCACAGGACAGGGATCCTGTATGCAACAATGAAATTTGTTGCTGTTAATACTTTCATGGAATCTAGGATAAAAAAAATTAATCTCCACATGATTAATGCCACCTTTTGCAACTCAGTTTTCCTGTACTTTGCAACATCTGTTCCCATGGTGTCCTCACTTCTATCCCACCTCCCTTTTTCCATGGTAAGACAGTGCTCTGTGTGGGGCTGCTCAGCAGTGCTGCTGCACATGAGGAAAGGGAACAGGATTTTACTAGATTAAGGAGCAGAAGCCCAGGATTTTTAGGAAGAAGCCTCTGCCCCCAGCATCCTCCACAAGCTGTCCACATCCATCATGAGTTATGAGCTGAGAATCAGGGGTCAATGGAGAGACACTGACCTACCTCCCTTCTCTCAATCTCTTGGGTGCCATCAATCCCTTATCCAAAATCTTGAGGAGTTTTAATGTACCTGGTGATATTTTAATCCCTTCCTCAGGCATATGTATTGTGAAAGACTCGAGCCATATCCACAGGAACACAGATGTGAACGCCAGGACTCTGGGGAGAGTTAGAACCACTTTGTTCTCATGTGTGTGGTCTCAGGTGACTCTCCTCTGGCAGCTGCTTTCCTTGCAAGAGAGACTTAACACAAACCCCTCCTACATGCAAAGTGGTCCAGCAGTGGGATTCCTCTGAGCTTCTTTCATCTTTCACCCAGGGAGGACAAAGATCAGTCACCACTAACAACAGATTAATTGGACTCAAGTGGCACTTCATTGTGCTCAGCATTTTTTAAAAGGCTGTAATGTTATAATTGGCTGGGTCAGGCACTGAATTTTGAGTAGGTTTTGGGGTCATTTGAGCAAAGTTTTGGGGTCATTTACAAACTTAACCTAGTCCCTCCAGCAGGAAAGACTCTACTCTGAATATCCCAGCTTTCTATTTCACAAGGCTTTTAATGGGCATATTAGTTTGAGTGCATATTGGAAAGGGTGTGTTCCTCACATATGCTGTTTATTATTTCTGCATTCCCATCATTTTTATCTCCTTCTTGCAATTAAACTGATGATCAATGAAGACAGAGTACTTTAATCTACAGGCCCACTACAAACAGTAAGGCAAAGATTTCCAAAACAAAAATTTCAAGTCTGACCCATTTACTTTTCAGATTAGTTTCCAAACTGCATTTTCCCAGTACACTTTGTTGCAACTGAAAGATGCCAAAACAACTGTTTTCTTTTACATATAGTTAGTATTTTCAAATGTTTTCTTTCTGATGATCACAGAAAAATAATTTTCACAATGTCTATATACATCAGGAAACACTGATTTTAACTGCAGGTGATGAAAAATAAATGCTTTCCTTCCACACTTTCAGACAGTTCAGTTCAGCTACCATCTCTGCAGAGCTGGTCTGACACTGATGGCTTTCATTTCTACTCAATAGCCCCCATGAATTAATCAGGAAGGTGGCTTCTGTCTGGCCTTTTTATGAAGAGACAGTTTGAAGTGTGAAACCTTCAGTGAAGGTGGTGTCAACTCTCATCAGACTGCCTCATGTATCAGGCACTTTACTCCTTTGATTCTTCAGGGGGCTGAATCCAGTTCCACTGTTCTCCAAAAGCCTCCCAATTCTCACTTGAACTCAAACCTTAACTGAAAAGCATGATCCCAGCTCACAGAAACAGACCAGAAAAGGTAGGATAACAAGGTTAGAAGCAAGTATAATTCCACTAAAACACAGGTTAAGATGATGTTTGAAGCTTTTCCTTTCTTTTAAAATCTCAGTGTAGAAGAAAACAGTGTAATGACATCTTGTGTGTCTGGCTAATGCTGTGTACAGCCTGGTTTATGTTACTGTTGAAAGCATGAATCATTTAAATGGCATCTTTACACTGAAGCATTCACCTCAATTATTAGTTTGTTTTTACAAGGTTGGAAATTAATTTTGGCACCGATGTTGCTCTGTTAGCAATGTTATAGCTTACAGACATACAGATAAATTATAAGATTTAGTAACCAAAAAACCTGAAAAACAGTCCCTGAAAACAGAAAAGCAGATACTGAGTCTGGTAGCTCAGAGAACCTCTCAATACAGTGATGTAAGTTGCTTTATGTTGGCACTTCGTATGTTTAAATACATGTTCCCCAAGGCAGATTCTGTACCCCAAATCAAGCAGCTCTGTGATGGGCCAGGAAAGTGACACTGCAAAGTTTTCTGTTAAACCCAAATGGGTGTCTGAAATGGCAAGCAAGCTTATGGCATGATGCAGGAGAGTGGGAAAGTGATCTGTGAAAGACTTTGAGACATGTGAAAAAGGAAAGAGCTAAGAAGGTAACTGAAAATTAGGACAAGATGCATCAGGAATGTGCCTGAATAACATGATATCATTTTTTTTAATAATATGGATGCCTTTCAGACAGAGGAATACAAGTCAGCCAAATCTCTCTCGACATCTGTATGGTATCACAACGGAATTATAACTAAAACTGCAAAAATGGGAATCAGCACTGAAATGGATTAGGAGATGAGGACATTCCTGAGGAGATGACAAAGGGTTCTCTCACAAAGAAATATAACAAACTGAAACAGTTTTTTCAGGAGTGAGGCTAAGCATCAATTCAGCATGATCACTGGCAGAGAAAATGGGAACATCCAGTAGTATTTATTGATATAAAACTGGTGGCATTATCAGCACAGAGAAGACTCATGACCCAGAAGGCCAGACTAATGAATCCAAACAAGATTTAATAATTTATAAAATCCAAGCTCATGCACATAGGGACAAGTTACCCAAGTGTTTGCAGTCATTGGAGTCCTGCCAGCTGAAAATGAGCATGGGAGGAGACCTGTGCATACAGGTTGTGTCAGGCACCAGAGCTCTGACCTGGCTCTTGCCACTCAGATTCTGAATCCAGACTGGGCAGAAGCTGGGAAAAGGCAGGTGTAGTACAGAAATTAAAAAAAAAAAAAAAAAAAAAAAAAAAAAAAAAAAAAAAAAAAAAAAAACCCAAAAAAAAAACCCCACAGATAAAGAGTAGTGCCAACTGGATAAGGACAGCCCTGGGGAGATCTCACAGGTCCACTGTGCACAGCTTCCTCAGCTATTTCTGTGCTGAAGAAATAGAAGCAAGGAACATGAGGAGGATGCTGACCTGGGCTTACTGGGGAGGCTGTATTAACACACCAGATGGTACAAGTCAGGATTTAGAGCCAAAGGAAAGCCAAGGCTGAGAACAGACACCACTGACTTTTGTAAATGCAGCAGTAGATTAAAAAGCAGAGAGGGGGAAAAAAGCAGCTTGAGCCATGTACAAAGTTCAAATGAGTATAAAGCAGTTATAACTATGCCTTACTCTGGAGATCACGAGCATGTTCCTCACAACTGTGGTAGCCCTGTGCTGAAGCAATCTCCCAAATGTGCAGCAAGGACACAAAGCCTCTCTGCTTCCTGGATAGACCTGGCTAAGGGCTTGGACACAATTCTGGAATGGTTGTAGATGAGATGACCAACCTTCATGACCCAGGAAATTTTTTTCCAGGCCCATTTGTTCCATTGCAGCTGCCCAGGAGTCAACAAAAGTTAGAAAAATATGCCACATGCTTAGAGATGGAAATATGGAAGAAGGACAGACTATTGAAATACATGGAGAAAGTTTTAGTGGATGGCAGTCCTCTATAAGCAATGGTATTTGCTTCAGAGAGTCTATATACATATACCTGCAGCCATAATTAAACACCACACTCTTCATCCATCCATTTTAGGATTCCTATTAACTAAAATATCTAGTAAGACAATTACAAACACTACTTCCTCCTCTGCTAATGACGTGGGAACAGAAGTGACTCTACCTGTGCCAGTTTGCATCATAGCAAATGTGCATCCTCACTGTGCAGTGCAGAACCTGCATGACAGCACCAGCCCCTGGCCTCCTTTCCCTCCGGGAAAGGCAGCAAGGATCCTTCAACAGAGCCACCTGCAGCTCACCGTCTCCACAAAGAGAACATCATGCTATGTTGAATTACAAATTGTCCCTAAGCACCTTGTGTAAAGGAGAAGAGAGCGAATAAAAATTGGCTCCAAAGTTAAAAAAAAACCCAGAGAAAGTGCAAAAGGAGCAGCACTGAATTTATTAAACTTGACCCTTTTTGTTTTTCCATTTAGAAAAAATTTTTTAAATGTCCCAGAAAATGTAGTGGGCCAGACTGCATTTGTTCCACTTGGATAAGAAGCTTCCTGAAAACCCCATGAAACTGCACAGAGTGCAGCTTTGCCTTTGCAGGAAAAAGCCATCACTGGTTGATAAAGACATCACCAAATGATTTGTACCCAGAGCTTCACTGTTTTGCTTGTAGTCTGCTTTGTCAAGGAGGAAGGGGAGGAGCAGAGCAATCTGCCAGATTGGAAAGGGGACAGAAATTAGTGTTTGCAAATCTACAGTGTGCTGAAAGTACTTATTGAACTTAAATAAAAGGTTAACTGCCAAGGACAATGATTTTTTTTCCATTTTTCATATGGCTGTTTCTTTGCAAGAACTGAACACTGAGTTGTTTGCAAGAAAAGTACTGATTTCTACTGAGTGAAAGAGGCTGGGGTTTTTTTCTCTTTTTAATTGACTTCATCAAGTCTGGATGAGGTAACTTCACTTCTGGAAGAGGTAACCAGAGAAACAGAAAAACACATGCTTTCTAGCTCATATTTACAAAATTTTATCTCTGAAACTCATGCACTTCTGTAAGACTGTGTAATACAGTAGTGCCTGGGGACTGAATGGAAGTAAGTGTTGGTGTGTACCTTGATCCCTGGAGGAAAATATCCCCTTCAATATTTTTCACATTTACTCAGAAATACCTAAACCCTTTGCACTCCTTGCATGCCAAGAAGGGAGCCAGGAACTCAAGGATATTTTTTCCTTCTCTCCAAATAACATATTTCTCTACTCAAAAGAAAAAAACTCTCATCAGTCTGACAGATTTCCAGGAAACAGGAGGATTATTTATTAGTTGCCAGGGTCCAAGCTCTGTTTCTTTAGGCACTGACAAGAAAGGGGCTCTTCTACATCCCTGTTTACATAGCTAATGAATATAAGAGAATGCTTAGCAACCTTTTGTCAAGCAGCATGAGATTCACCTTCCTAAAAACAGATTCATCAAGATGTGGTGCAGTCATTTAGCTCTGTTTTAGTCTGTGTTAATAGGGGAAATTATTGCTTTGCTTCACGTTACACAGACATGTTTTTTCCATGTTCTCAAAAGGCTTCAGGTTTTTTAAAGGTACATTTTTTAACATTATTGACCTACTTTTCCCCTTTCTACTCAAGAAGTATTTTATCTGTTATTTCCCCATTAAAAAAGAGCTTATTATTCTAAGAATATACTAAAATACATTGTATTCTCCCCGTTCTGTTTCACCAATGAGGAGCTCTTAGAGAACGGCAAAAGTTGTTGGGCTTAAGGAAAAGGAGACAGATCAAATGCAAGAAAGAGAATATTTCAGGAGAATAACAGACAGATTTTTAAGGTGCTTCATAAAAGTGAACCCAAATGCCACAACTGCCATCCCAAAACTTACCTTCCTGCAGGGACGAGCCAGCAGCCACTGTTTTCTCCAAAGGGTGTAACCAGAAGTGGCTCATATGCAAAGGACAGCGTCCTGGCACCCCAAACACGATAATCAGTTTGCACAACATCACACCTGTTCAATATGAGTCTAGGCCCATCTAGGCAGGAGCCAAAAGCAGAGACACTGAGCTGAGCTCAGTGGCCTCCCACACCTGACTGCAGCCATGAACAGTGGGGGCAGGGCTGGATTTGGAGCCTGCATGGTGAGTTTGGTCTTGCAGGGAGTTGATGGGCAAAGAGGGGATCAACTGGTTTTGACTTCTGCCCATGTGCAAACCAGCTCCCCCCAAGACACCTCAGTAGCTGCTTCCTTTGTTATTTTACATCTGACCATAGTGAAGAGCCCAGCTCTCTTTTCTATTAAAGTTTAAATTTTAAAGCGGTTCAAGCTGCTCAGAGAGGCACCTGGCCTCCCAGGCAAACTACTGAAATACTTTCTCCACATTAACTTTTCCCTTCCCCCTGAAGCCAGCAGGTGACATCTGGAAAACATACAAAGCAAAGAGAAAATTGTCATTTCAAAGGGATTAGTAACTCCACTCCATCTGTGTGGGCGCTGCAGCCCCGCTGATCTCCCATAGCACAGGGCTGGGAAGCTCTGCAGGAGCGGGGCCAGCATCCTGGCCATGCATCACTTCCTCACCACAGATAGCTCCAGTGTGCCTTGTGTCAAAGGGAACAGCAATGTCTTAAGCCATAAGTGAAAGAGCATCCTGTGGAGTTTAGCTAGAACAATTCAATTTAAGGTGCTGGGTGGTATGACTCAGTTCTAGGAGAGGCTGTTTGTGGTAAGGAGGCAAGTCAGTGTGTTGCTTGCAGGATTCTCCTCTCAATATGCTGGCACAGCGTTCTGCTGAGTGCTGGAGATGGTCCTGTCAACACCTCATAGCCAGCCACGAGAGAGCCTTCTCCAGCTCGTGAGGAGCAGGGACATCAGTGGCAGGAGGAGCACACAGCAGGGTCTTTGGTGCTGACCCCAGCACTGCTGCTGGCTCAGGGCTCTGCAGTGCTGCTGTCAGAGAGACTTTGAGCCTCGCAACTCTCTGCCTGCTTGCTCCACTGCATGGGCCCAACATGCAGATCTGCATTCTCAAATGCATTTCTGTGAAAGGAGAGAAATATAAGGAGAAGAAAGAGTGAGACAAATGAGTATGCAGAGGATACACAAGCTCTTCCTTCCAGGTCAGTGTGTCACACGTTCACACAAGCTGTGCTTCATGTCTGCATTTTGTCAGGTGTACCTGCAGTCTCACCAGTAAGGGGCTTTCTTTTTCTCTACCAACTCTGCACACTGTTAAATCACCTTTTTTTCTCACCTTTTCCTGAGTCCACTGGCCTGGGGCTGTCTAGAAGATTCCTCACTGCTCAGTCACCAGTTATTTCCACAGCCTTAGGCTGATTATTATGTTCTTGTGAACCTGTGAAATGGGGGAACATCTTTGTACTTCAAATACATAGTAACAGGTTTAAAAAAAAAAATATTAAAAGAAGATAGGTACTTAGGATGTGCAGCAATGAGTGCCATACATACACTGGAGATCTTTTATTTAGAGACAAGAGATGCTGTAGGGCTGTAGATTTGTTTTACTACATGAAGCAAATTTGGTGTACGTGACACAGAGGCACTGAATTTCCCCTCTCTGGTGGCACTTAGTGCAGCCTGGTAGGCTTAGCCTGCCTGTGCTGGCTGGCTCTCTCGGCTGTGATGGCAGGAGAAGGTAGTGCCCTTCTACACAGTCAATTCCTGCTCTTCTAGGGCTCATAAATAAGGAAAAGCATGGCATAAACAGCATCCTCTGGTCCCCACATTCCCGACAGCATGCTGTACAGGTGAAGGTAAGTAACCCCACACTTTAGGTGTAACACAGAAATGCAGCAGGCTCACACAAAAGCTCTGTGAATTTGCCTGTGTTTGCACGGTGGGAAAGAGCCAGGAGGAAAATCCACCTGTTCAATCTGCCAGTCCAAGAAATCAGCTCCCAGGGCAATGACTGCATGGCCAGAAGCAGACTGGGATGCCAGATTTTCCTGCGTTTTGGCCCCTCTGGGGATGGGGTTTGACCTTGGGCACAACACTGTGTGCACGTGGCTGGCCAGCTTCCAGACCAGAGCCAGCACTTGTCCTCTCAGCTGGGAGCAGGAGGCACAAATCTGGGAGCATCCAGCTGCACCCCGCTGCAGGAACACGTCCCTGCCTGTCAGATTTTAGAGATGTGTTTGATAGAAGTCCCAGGCTCCAAGACTGAAACAAGAACAGGGGTGAGATGGGACCTGCTCGAGCCTTGTTACCCTCATCATTTTTGGCAGATACTGAAGTGCAAAAATCCCTGTACTATGCCTAGGAACTAATTTTAAAAAATGTTGTCTTACTGTGAATGATCTAAAAACATAACACAAAAGGGAAAATTATTTAAAGTTCGCAGAGACTTGTTTGAGCAACGGAAAAAGGAAGCAAGGATAGAATCAATGGAAAGCAAGGATGAAGAACATCTAACACTTTTTTTACCATGGATTTAAAGCATGTTAAAGTAACATCCACAGCCAGATATTTCAAAACAATGCATAATATTCTCTAGCAAAAAGTTACGGTAATAATTAAATCCCATTTTCTTTCAACACTGCTGGTGTTGTTAAGCTTAAAGTCAAATTAATGACCACAAATGACTTAATGAACAACATTATGCTGGCTGTGTAATGACACAGAGGAGGATTGGTGCTGGTAGTCCAGAGGCTGAACCATTGTGACATATGGAGTGATTAGATGATGCTCGAGTGTCCCCCTCAGTCCTTCATGCCCAGACACACAGGGCTCTCTCTCTCTTTTGGAGAGAGAGCAGGCAGAGGGAGCTGATGAAGGAGATGTGGGTGAGAGCTCTCACTTGTGGGAAGGAAAAGAGTGGCTGGAAGATAGTGGGAGCACAGGCCCAGAGGCAGAAGAGTGCACAAAGCAGGAGATATGGGCAGGTACTTCAGTCTCAAGAAGCAGGAGGTAAACAGCAGGGACCTATTTTTCTTTGAACCATCATATCCTGAGGGTTCTCTGTTGCTCGTTTCCTTCTACAAGGTTTCAAGGAGAAAGCTTTAAGTAGCAGAGAAGACACATAAAAAAAATGTCCAGAGGACCAACATGAGAGACCTCCAAGGTGGACCAAAGACCTCCGAGGAAAGTGTTGCCAAACAATACCATGTATTCAGTATAAACACTCTTTCCTGCATTCTGGGAAATTTTCAGAAGATAAGTACGTGAAACATGATCTATGTTTTCCTCTCCTGATAAATCAGCAGCAACAAAAAATGGCATGTTGATTAATTTGACTAGCTTGGTTTGCTTTATATGTGGTCTTCCAGACTGCCAGGCTCACAGATGCTGAAGCAAAATCAGACTAAAAGTATTTTACCCTATGGGATACAAGGGAGGGCACAGATTCAGATTCAAACGCCAGGCTTCCCTTCAGCCTTTGCTTCCCAAAACTCTGGGGGACTGCCTAACAGGAGAAGGTAGTGCCTGTGGCAGTCACATCTGCTGTGGCTCAGGTCACAGGAAACATGAAAGATGACAACAAGGTTCTGTGAATTCTCATCCCTTTCTAGACCCTGGTTTTCTTCAGATTTACCCTAAGCCTGCCCCAGTTCTGAAGACTAGCACCACAGTGCAGAATTCACCATGGAAGTCACAGCATCTGCTGTCTCTGAACATCTCCTTGGGAAAAGGCAAGTTTTGCTAGAGCCTGCCTACTTTTATACAGCAGCTTCTCTGAGTACCTTGCATCCATCCCCTGTCACCAAGCTGTCAGCCAGGTATGAAGAATGTTATCTCTCTTTGGCTCTAATGCACCTCTAAAACAATTCTAAAGAATGTGGCTGGTCATTCTGCTTAGCAGAGGAAAATCACCCCTACCAATAGTGAAGCTGTCCAAACAAAAATAAATTTCCTGAGCTGGCACATCTCAACCAATCAGTCTTGCAGCAGCCTGCTAAAGTCAGGCTGCTTTTTCTCTTTGTTTTTTTTTCATCCAGTACTACACATATTGGAGAAAACTTGCTTACTTGGATGCCATAACAACTTCTCAGGAAACCAGAGTATAGGAACTCCAGAAAATGGAATTGAAATTGTATCTCTGAGCTGCCACATAGCCTGTGTCTTCCTTCTGTAGCATAAAGGGATAGCATAAATTAACATAAAGAAGTATTTTTACTTACTTGGGCAGGGTAAGTTTAAAACCATGGTTTCTAAATGTTTCCTAAAAAGCCAAGCTGTCCAATGCTCTTCCTACATTTTCCTGGATGACATATGAGGCCAAGGATTTCCAGTTATCCAAAAAGACAGAAATGGTGCTCAGGGTTGTTCCAAATGGAACTCTTACTGCAATATTTTAAAGACATCTATGCAGCTTCTGACCAACCAAGCTCCCTTACCCTGGAGGGCAGGCTATGGCATGGCAGGAAAGTAAACCAATGCTTTCTGTTTGCTGTCTGTGAATTCAGCCAAAAAGACTGAAGCATTACACATGCTATGGCATGTCCACAAAAACTTGCTGTGCCAACAAGAACTAACAGCCTGGAAAGCCACTATACATTGTAAAAATCACAGACCAGCTGCTGTGACCTTCCATGAGTTTATATCCCCAGAAGCAAACAAATTAAATGAGGAATTCCTTCACTTTTCACACAGCCCCCTGTAAGCCTTGACATTGAGTTATTGCTGACTAAGCCAGTAGCTGTGCTGCACACACACACACACACACCCCACGTTTCCCTGAGAGCCTCCACTGTAAGACCCTCTTGCAGTTTAATCAGAAGTTTGCCTGTCTTCAAATATTTGGACCAACATTTTCATGCTGTGAAGATGTTTGATCTCATCTCAAATTTAGGCACCTAACAAGGTTAACCTGTGTCATGGGTGGAAGCAAGGCTGCCTGAGAAGCCCCACTCAGAGGCAGCTGCAGTGAGCACCTGGTGCTGTCCTCCCTGGTGTCCCTGTTTCAAGGCTGCTGAGAAGGTGCAGCTCCTCCTGTTCCTGCAGCTGTGGTTTCTGGGTGCTAATGCCTGTGAGGAGGCTCCACACCACAGCAGAAGGATGTAGCTGTATGGGTCCCCAGGATGGAGAGGCCACCAGCCCAATTGCTCTGACCCATGATCCCCTGAGGCAGGATAGGTATGGAATACCCTCTGTCTCCATGGATTTTTTTCCTTTTTTGGCTGAAGGAGCCCACAGCTAGCGTAGCCTCATGTCTCCCTCAGCCGCTGGAAGGACTGTATCCACTTATGTTCCACCCTTAAAACAGGTCTTGCACATCTCATGGTGGCACTTGAGGGCCCCTGTGGGGCAAGGAGTGAACACAAATGAGCAGCCTGGGTGCTGATGAGGAACACAAATGAGCAGGCAGTGGCACCAAGGTGATCATTCACTCCATGTAGCCACAGCTTCCCAGGGACTCCAAGCTGACTCTTTCTTCCTGCTGACAGCTGCATTCAGATAGGCATGTGCCAGTAACCAGCCCCCTGGACTGAGGTGGAAGAAAGGATGGATATCTCTGCAGCTTGCTGCTGCCCACAGCTGAACAAGGAGCTCCTCATGGTGCCTCCTCACCAGTGCACCAGGCAGGAGATACTTGTGTAGATCAGCATTGCAGTGCACCCTCCTCAGAGAGCAGAAAGCAGCCTCAGCTGGGAGAGGCCAAGGCCAAGTATCTGACTTTTCCCACTGCTTATACAAGCCCAGTTTAGCAGCGTGTGGTGTGCATTTACCCCGTTTTAACCAAAGACTGTGCTACCAGAAAACCAGCATGGAGCAGACCCTGCGGGACACCTGCCCCCAGCCTCACCCGCTGCTGCTGTTTTAGCAGTGTCTGACAGCTTTTTCCAGAAGAGCAGTGACTCTGCAGGAGCCAGAGAAGTGTCCGTGCCCATGGCGTGCCAGGCCAGCCGCTCTCGGCGGGACAGAGCAGTGAAGGGATCTGACCCACGCGGGAGGCACCCGCCGGGAGAGAGCTGGCAGCACTCTGGGGTGCTGGGCACAGAGCCTCCTCTGGGCTGGGAAAGGCAGGACCTGGGCCTTCGTGATGGGCCAGGTGCTTCAGAGCCAAAACTCCCGGCGTTTGAGGCCAAACAGATGGACTTCACTGGGAGAAGAGGGAGGCCACCTGAGGAAGGGGAGCTCAAGCCAACACCAAACATGTGTAGGACTCCTTAGCAACAAGAGATTAGCCTCAGCATGCCATTGCATTGCAGGCCTCTGGATATGCACATGCTCTCCCTTACTCACACATGCTAAAACCCTCCCTGGACTTCAGCATCCTCAGTGGCCTTCCTCCAGCAGCTTCCCTGTGCTGCTCCATCCTGCTCAGTGGAGCCCCTGAGCCAAGTCTCAGCACTTCTTGTCGCTTTCCCACACCGAGCAGTGTAATATCAAGCACCAAATATACCTCAGTCTGCCTTTTCTTTTCACCCTGGGATATCACAGGCTCTTAGATCTGAGAGGAAGGAGAAAGTCAGCACAGGGGTTTCTAAATGGATACCATTACCACCAGCAGCACACAAATCATGTCACAGTGCTGATGCCTTGTGGACATTCGAAAATGCTGCTGCTGGTGTCACTAATTCAGAGCAGCCTAACATTGGGAGGTGATTCCACTAATGCTGTGCTCTAACTAAGCCCCAGCACCACCTCTGTGAGTTCCTTGGATGCAGTCCTTTGCCCAGCTGCACATGAGCTGTCCCACACTCCTGCATGGAGTGCGTGGGTCCCCACTGCCCATTCTGTTTGAGAGGCCCATGGCAGAGACATGATGAGAAGCAAGCCAGGGAGTCTTCTCCTGGAAAGCATAACTGGGAGCAGGGCCATGCTCAATATTTGCTTCTTTCCCATATATAAAATCCTCCTCAAGATGGGAGTGACATGTGCAGCAGAGAACTCTGCCTTCCTCTCAAATGCTTCTCCTTGGCTTGTTGCCTTTCATAGCAAAGCTATAACTCCTCTGGTGATTTCCTTTCATCATGCATGCAGAGCTTGTCCTCTTGCTGCTACCTTCCCTGGCTGTGCCAATGCCCAGGGCAGTGTAATCCTGTCCCATGTGTGCAGAGATATATAAACAGAATAGGGCTAGCAAAAAAACCCCTCTCCCTCCCTATCTGGATTGTGTGTTCAAATCCAAAACAGTTTGGAGGCATTGCTGCTCCATCTTCTGGGTCCTGTCATCAGCAGCGCACGCTCTTATCAGGACATAACGCAGCTGGTCTTTCTTCTGTGAGCTGCTCCTCGCTGTCATAATGTGATTGATAAGCAGAAAGAGCCAGACAGTAGAAAGACAATAGGGAGCAAAGAAACATGAGAGAAGGCAGTGGAAGAGAGCAGTGGGGAAAACCCCTTATAATAGTGAAAAACAGGCAGAAAATTAAAAAGAAGGAAGGCAGACGATGACCAAGTAGAGAGAAGAAGGAAAGAAAAACTAAAGAGAACAAGGAGTGTAAAACAGCAGGAAACTGAGGAAGTAAAAAAGGGAAATAGTAGCTGAGGCAGTCCCCATCCTGAAGATAAACAATATGAGAGAAAGCCTTTTGGCTAGCACATGGTAAATAGCTCCGTCAGGAGGTAGCAGATGCTGCCCTTTCTGTGGGACTGGGGCAGTCATTTGTCACAGGCAGGATCAAAGGCATCCCAAGAGACTTTTGAGGGAGTTACCGCAATAGGATCAGAGGCAAAATCTGTCCTGTGAGCTGGAAAGGGTCATTAAATCAGTTATCAGAGAGCTGATCTGCTGTAAGCTGATGTTTGGCAGCAGCATGTTTCTGTGCCCATGTCCTGCTCACTGCACCCGCCCGGGGAGCACAGAGAGTTCACAACACACCAGCAAGAAAAGTTTCTGCCTCCTGAGAGAGTGGGGCCAATCTGTGCTGCATGCAGAGATCTGTGCTCTCTTCCAATGTAGCTATCCAACTAGTTACAAAGCTGGTCTCTCACAAAATAAAAGTCTATTTGAACTCTGCTTAATATATCTTTTTCACTGCTGAGATGAAAACCTTGTCATGAAAGCCCACATTTTACCAATTTAAGGAATACTGAAAGAAAGAAATGCTGATACATTAAATGTAAAATCAGAGGAAATGAGTAAAACCCACTTTATTCTCTTTATCACCTTCTGAGGATACACATGCTACCAACCCAATTCTGACTTGATTACCTCCATGCAGTTCCACACATGGAAGGAGGTTGCAGGCGTGAATGTGGGGGCAGAAGTTGTACAAGGAGGTTGAGGGAGTTCATGGCACTGCTGCTTTTGTCCCTGTGAGGACAATTACCCTGCTGAAGCACATGGTTGCTGGCACACACCACGCTCACTAGCTCAGAAAATGCTGGAGCCCTTCCATGGACTCTTTGCTTTTGAATCTCAGTTCTCTGTGTTCAGAGTAACTAATTACACCAGTTTTTGGAAGAAGATTTTACTAATCTGCAAGACTTAGGGTAAGTTTTTCCAAAAAATCCCAAGGAATTTAAAAGCACTTCTTTTTGCTTTCTAGCAGAGTGTAGATGTCTGCACTGCTCTTAAGCACCACCACAAATCAGAGAATGCTCACCAAACTGTGCTTGTACGTCCTTGGTAACAGCCAGCAAAAAAACAAGGGAGGAGACACGAAGTGGGATTCTGGCCTCTGTGTCACTGCAGGAGGAGAACTGGGGACATAAACCAGCTTCTCACTACCCCTAGCTAGTGCCAATCATCCAGTTGCTACATTCAGCAAAAATAAAAACAAATTTTCAAAACATGATTTATGTTTTGGCCTGACATGAGCATTGGAAACACTCCTATTGTAGATTCTGTAGCCATGAAATATTTCTTCACTAAGAAGCTTCCTCAGTCACAGGAAAAATTTCTTCACTAGAGAAGTGTTCAGGCACTGGAATAGGCAACCCAGGGAGCTGGTGGATACCATCTCTTGAAATGTTCATAAAGCATGTAGATGTGGTGCTTAGGACCATGATTTAGGGGTGGACCTGTTAGTGTCAGGTTAATGGTTGGACTTGATGATCCTAGAGGTCTTTAAGTAAAAATATTCATCCTCAAATTACAGTGGATTGGAAAAGTTAACAGCTGCTGTAAACTGATATCCCTATGCAGGAATCACCATTGGCTTCCTCAGAAATGCCTTTCAGAGAGCAATGGGAATTTACATCACATGAACCTCTGCCCCTCAGCGCCCACTATGTACATCTTGAGCATTAAAGGCTGATCTGGAACAACAAAATCAGAATCTTCATTAGTGAAAAGACAAATTATCAAGACATTAAGACAGTTACAAGAGAAACACTGTTTCTGATTCATTAAGGCATTTTGGAGGTCTTGGTTTAAAGCCCTACATGAATCTGTCCCAGAAACAAAACAACAGGGAAGCAGCAATAACATGCAAATCAGACTTGACTGAACCAGGCTTTTGGTAAATAGATCAATTAGTTCAATATTTTTAAACTGTTAGTAAGGATTGGGGTTCATTCTGTTTTAGACCAGTGATGGCATAAAGGCATTTATAGGCATAAAATGGAGGAGAGAAAATTTTTTAATTGCACCAGATACAAAAACATCCTTCTAAACCCACACATATACAGGTAAAGAAAAAGTACACGTGTCAAGAAAAAAAGCCCACATACTGTTATGCTGCTGGTTTATTTTGTATATTTCTTAGATTTTGTAGATTTCTTAGATTTTGTATATTTCTTCTTCTTTCTAGTTCTTTTAAAGACTAGATTTCTTTAAAAGCAAGTCTTTTAAATCCTTTTACAGTCTTTAAAAAAATCACCTTGCACGGAGGGGAGTTCTTTCTGTTAGATAATGGTGTGGTTTGCTGCATTGTAGTTGATGGATGAAGGTGTAGAGAGGTGATGCTGTTGGGCAGTACTTCTCCAGGGCTCACCAGTCAAGGTTATAAAGAGTTCCCAATAATTCTTCATTGGCATTGGAGAAAGCAGACTCATGACCCTCCTGACCCTGAAAGCAGAGTGTTTCTCATTTTTGCTGTTTCTCATGTTGCTACCTCGTCAGTGCAGGGTGCAAGGCTCTAAGAGGGTGCCAGCAGTGCAGAAGCCTTTCTTCACCGTGCCACTTGAGCATGCCCCTTCTTGTTCATATCCATAGTGCATGTGGTGCCTTAAAGCTGGACAGGGAATTGCTACACTTCAGCATCTCAGCTCTTCCTCCTGCAAAGCCTTTTCCCTTCCCGCCACCACGTACCATCCTGGAGCCAGTATCCCATTCTGAGAGGTGCCCACTGGGATTCAGCTTTGCAGCCACTCGTACTGATGTGCTCTCAGTAACAAGTGGGGGGACAGACCCTGCAGCCACACAGACCCTCTCACCCACGTCGTTATCGGGTCCATGCTGTGGCTTGGGTCATTAACTGTGGCCGTGCCCTTGGGCTCAGCTGAGGTCCATCTGTTGGAGCAGGACAGCAGCCTCTGGGAGGAGGGAGATGGTTCTTCTGTTTCTGGATTTCTTCCTCTGGCTGTACCTTGCAGGATGTCTCTTCTTCAGGTCTCACTCTGTATCTGTGCAGCAATTTCATGCCTCAAACTGTGATGGTGCTCCTTCAGTTTTACCTCTCATGGTAACAGGTTTGTTTTAGACATAGCTGGCCAAAGTGTTAGCAATGTGTTAATAGGAATGTGAAGCTGACATTTTCTAGAAACAAACTCAGGAACCACCTAATCTATTTTCAGTGTCTAAACTGAAAAAAGAATGTAATATGTAAACATACCCTATCAACAGCCACAAGCTATTTCAAAATTACTTTTATCTTTAAATTTTAATATTAAAAGCTCTTGGTCATAAAATCACAGAAAATGTTTATTTTCTTTTAAAACAAAAGCATTTTCTGCATTCTTAGGAGATGATTTTTGTGATAACCTGCACTCAAGCCTTGAGATATTCAATCCAACATGTTATAAATGCATATTCATATAGCTCTTAATAATAAAGCTAATCAACATGTTATCCTTTCTCCAAAGGATTAACTTTTTCCTTTGTTACATCTGACTTTTGAAAACATCAGTCTCAGCACTGGGTAGACTGCATTAACAGAAAAGATGAAATCACTTTATGAGAAATACTCAGTGTACTGTTATATGCTATTATTTCAAAGCCTAACTGCAAAATTCAGCTTTTACAAGCAGGACACCGGCCAAACTGCTTAGTTACCAAATGTGTTTGCATTTGTGTTTACAAACTGAACACATCCCTCCCTTCTTTTAATTTAAAAAAAAAATCCTTGTAGTATATTAAGCTAATCCTGCACTTGGTCGCCAAAGGTCAAACAGGGACTGTACCTTCCAGTCAATCACCAAAATTAGCAGATCTCCCATCATCCCTTTGCCACACCCTGTGTCAGTGGAGACATCTCCACCCCACTCAGAAACAAGCAATCTCCTCCAGACAAAAATATGATGTATGCTAGGGAAATCAGCTGGGCTTTGGCAACTGTATATTTCTGAGCACTAGAAAAGCTCCCATGCTTCTGGTGTAAGGGGGATTGATAATTCTTCCTTATCTGACAGGATTATTGTGGAATTACTCTATTTATGTTTGTAAGAAAGTCGGATATTCTGTGCAGTCTGAAGGAGAAGAGACTGACAAAAACCAGGGACGTAGGTCTGCAGGGTATGCTGGGATCTGCCTGGGAAGTGGGACAAATTGGTCCAGCAGAAAGGACATACCAATGGGATGCAAAGGTTTAGGAGAAAGTCAACATTCATTGACTAATTTTTCTAAGAGCTGATGGAAAACTACAAAAAACCCTCCAACTCCGCCCCCCCCCAGCTAACAAACAAAGAAACCAAAACCAAACAAAAACCACAACCAAAAAAATTCCAAATCAACAAAAAGCCCCCACAACCTGTTCGTCATGTCACTACAGGAGACACCAACCAGGAGTGACTGACTGACTGAGTGGACTGGCCAGCACTGTAACATCACATTTTCCAAGGAGGCTGTGTTAGAAAACAAAAGTGCACACTGGGGCACTCAGCTGGGATTGTCTGTACCGACCCAGAGCCTTTGAAAAAAACCTTTGAAGCGTCACACGGCACTAGGACCTATTTGGCACTATGTGACAAACAGAAATGGGCAGAAAAAGGGCTCTTTCTGCTTCTTCCCTTCAGAGAAGCCTTTCCAGCCTCCTCTGTCCCTGAAGAGAAATGACACAGTATAGCTTTGGTGGAAAGCATGTAAACATGTTATACCAAATACTCATTTAGCCAAGCACTGAATTTTCCCTGGCACACATTACTACACAGTTGCAAAATTTCTTAGGAGTCTATACGGGAGATTCCTGTACTGCATGAGACAAAATTCCCACCCACTTCAGCAGGGCTGGAGTTTTACCCAGTCTCTCATTCCTCCATGCCTTTTTCTGTCTGCAGGGGGAAGTTTGCACTAATCTTTCATATCATGGGCTGATTTCTATATACACTTACACCAAGCCATGGCATCCTTCAGGTGCAGCTCCCCATCTTTATGCTCTTACAAAGAACAGCAGCCAGAGCTGAAGGAGCATCCTGTTGCTTTCAATAAAAACACTCCTGTGGCCTCAGATTTTTCAGTTTTGTTATTCCAAGTGAGTCACTTTAATTTTGTATTACTCGGCCTGTATTTCGAAGTACTTGGTCCCCTGTGGGATGGGAAGTAAATGAAAAGCTATCATAAGCTAGAGGACTTAGAAAAAGTGCTTGCACTGTCTGAGCAAATATGCAGAAATCAAGTCCACTGCGGGGTTCTTGCCTTACAGAAATCCCGCCTTTGATGTGTGATAGACAACAAGATTGCCTGCCAGACATTTATTCTTCTTTCTCCTCACTGTGCACAGAAAAAATCAGGGGCTAAACCACAGTGATGTAAGATAAGGATAGAAGTGACAGCTCAAACTACTGTAGCCAAAAGCTGGCAAGATATCATATCATCCATATCAGGGCACTCTGGTGGAAGTCCTGTGGCCCCAGATCCCTCTTCTGTTGCCCAGCACAGGGAGCTGAATGAGATAGAGGAGAGCCCTGCTGGATGCAGGTTTTACAGTGGGGCAGCCCATGGGACTGCCACATTTCATCCCTTCATTACCTTCTATAAAATCACATTTACCTCCATACTCTATTTATAAATGATCATCTGATCAGTTCAATTAAGCTGCACTTAACTGATGTTTATTGCATTGGCATGTCAGTGTTACTGTAAGACAGCAGCCAAAACTGGTGTGAAGAACAGTGAAAGCCTCAAACCACAAAAAAGGGCGAAGATCTGTTTTTACAGATATTTTTTAATGAAGTAAAATGAAAAGTATTCTAGGCATAGGTTTGAAAGGTTTTTGACACAGGTACAAAAACTACTCTCAGTGTTTTAAATTTAAAAAATTATACAGAAGGACTGCATATCTAACTGAATAAAATGCTAGCACAAAAATTAGTATTACCACAAAAAAAGGGTAAGGACAAGCAAGCACAGTCTGTAGGGCATAGGAAAGATGAATTAGTCAGTAAAGAAGCTTATGTTAAAAGTTCACAAGTATAGAAATTAGAAAGGGAAGTAATTGTAAAGAAATGAAATCTTTTTTCTACCATGTAGAGAAGGTAGAAGGACTGAAAAGTGTGTCAGATGTGCAAAATGGAGAAGGTTGATACGAGGAATAACCTAGAAAGCATCCTATAACCTGAGTTTTTAATAAAGATGCTGCTCTCGAACATGGGAACAAAGATGTAATGATTGACACAAGTTGGAGAGAGCAGGTTCCCAAAACTAGGATGTAAGTAAATTTGAAAGAAGAAAATGCATGAAATGTCAATGGCACATACATTTCTTCCCCCATAACTCTGGAGAATCTATAACTGGAAAAGGGTGAAGCCATAGTAACTAAGGGCACTGTGACAAGCGGAAAAGACAATGAAACCTGAAGTGCATTTAGCAGGGCTAACATTTTGGGGAACAGGACAACTGCTTTCTGGAAGAAGAAAATTCAAAATATTTCTTGTTTTTGACCCAGAGTAAAACATTTCCCACTGCATTTTTTGTGAGGATAGCTGCAAGTGACAGCAGACTAAAAGCAGAGAACAGACTGTGTTGGAAAGGATTGGTGAAGTTCATCCAGTGGAAATTATTGGATCTCATAGCAACACTTCCAGAAATAACCTGAATGATCTGTCACAGTTTTTCATGTGTTAATGAAATTTTTGCCAATGCAACATAGAAAGGAACTGCCAAGAGGCAAGGACTGCAATGTCATTTGGGAAAAAACTGGATGACCCTAAAGTCTGGAACAGTAGAAATTAAATTAAAAGTACAAAGTCATATACTTAATGTCTAGTAGGAAGGATCTCTGCTATATCCCAGGAGTTTGTTTGTGTGAGATGATGGAAGAGACAGACTGAAGAGTATTATTTAGGGTGATGTCAAGCCAAAAATGTGGTGCATCCATAAGAACAGCAGATGTGATCACAAGATGAAACAGATATTTCAAATACAAGGACTCGTGAATCAGTGAGATTACACAAAGTTCTTGTGACACCTAATTTGTACTGCTGTGCATAATTTTTTTGCAAAGAGTAAATTAAATTGGAGTAGTGCTAAGCAAGGTTACTGGGGGGATCAAGTGACCAGAGAAGTTATTCTACACAAGAAGAACAGAAAAATAAGGCTGAATGTGTGCAATTGCTCTCTAAAGCTGTATCAGTTAAAACACACCAGGGATGGAAAATACCATTTTTTAAAAGACAGGTAAATGACCACACAAAACCCCAAGTCAATAAAAGTGGTCATTGAGTGACAGGATTTCCTGCAGTCAGCTCTGAAAAAAGGTTTGGGACAGGTATGTAGGCTTAAAACAAAGCCTGATCCACTTATTCTACTAGTTGCTTTCAATAGGGAGAGGAGAGGAGAGGAGAGATGCAGTAAGAAAAAAGTTACCTCTGAATTTCAGCTCTTACTTCACTGTAGAGGTCATTGGGTTCCAACCCCACCCAAGGCAGCTGTGCTCGAGTTTTTCAAACCAAGCCCAAAGCTTGTGACTTTGTTTTTGGCTAAAGGAGAGAACAGAAGACTGCTGAAAGGAATTCTTGGAAGGAACAGGGTGGAAGAAGAAAGCTGCACATGATGTGCTGGTCAGGGAGGATGCAAGGGGGCATCTCAAAGGTGGAATAATGGAGATCCAGCAATGGCTGGAAATACCTGGAAATCAAATGGATAAATTAAGGGTAGCCAATATGCAGCAAATGGGCATGCAACAAGTGTGCCTGACACAAATAGCACAGACAGCCCTGAATACCTCTTCAAAGGCTTTTTATTTAAATGGAAATGAAATTTATGACTCATCTGGGATTTATTTCAATTTTATTTTATTTTGTAAGGAAATGCTCTACATTTCATCTAATCATTTGCAAATGGATGGAAAAGGTAGGATGTGTTTAGGAATCCCCAATCCATGTTTCACAAACAATCCTGCGACCCACCTCCATCATTCCTCTGCTCCGGGTGAGTCACCAGCAGACATAAAAGACAAGGAAGGAAGCACTGGGGTTAATGAAAAACAGCCTGCTTGCAGACTTAATTCTTGTGTTAACAATCAAAGAAAACAGAAGATACAGTGCTCCTTCCAAAGCAAAAACACTCAATTTGTTCAGAGCAAGCCAAAACCAAAACAGGAAAAATCTATTCCCCACAGTGTTGCAGAGGAAGAAAAATAGAGAATGAATACATTATGCATAGGAAAAGTCCTGAAATTTGTGTAGCACTGTCAGTGGTTGCAGGAGCTGTATATGTGGATAAGGGAAGCAGCTCCCAGTCATGGTTAGTCCCTGAGTGGGTCTCCATATGCACAAGCTGTGGTCACTGGGGGGCCTTGCAGATTTTCTCAACACCCAGCAGTGATGGTGAGTGTCCAGCAGAGTGGATATACACTGGATAATGCTATCAGCATTCCCATTTGAGCTGCCCTTTTAATTTATTAGGGTCCTTCCTTTCAGAGATGTGTTTTTTCTAGTTTGCCTACATCTTCTCACCCAGTAATTGTGGGCATACTGGGAAACACAGAAACTGGAAAAAGGAGACCCTGCAAAGGCAAAGGCAATGAAGCCTGACCACCCAACAAGAGCTACTGCATCCTGTGGCCTTTATTCTCATTACAGTATGTCAATCAGTACTTGTATCCTTTCCTCTGTCCTCTCCTTAGAAGCCTTATTTAGTCAGAGGGTCCCAGATAATTTCAGCAGCACAAAGAATTGCCCTTTCCAAACAGACCTGCCCTGGGAATGTATGCCACTGTAAGGATGTCAGGGGCTGCTGATGCAAGCACAACACTACCAGTTGTTGGGACAGCTGGACCCTGCTCCCCAGATGGAGCACTGGGCTGCCTTGGTGGCACTCTGCTGGCATGGTCAGCACTGCCTGCCTAAAGCTGCTGCTGCATGGGGTGCTCCTTCCTCAGAATCCCCAAATGTGGCTGTGCTGGCAGAGCTCCTTGGTGCAGAAACCTGAGCTTAACATCTCATCTTGTCACATTCCCTACACCAGTCAGAACAGGATTTCATGCAGCAGGAATAGGTCCAATACCCTGGGGCATCTCTTTCAAAATAAATCTACAGATCCTGTCTGCAAACAATAAATATCTTGTGCATCTATAGCAAGACAGAGAAGTCAATCAATCAGTCAATCAATCAATCAATCAGCATCTCACATCCTTTATCAGCTGCTCAAATGATCAAATATTCACCTGCAGCCAGGTCATTAAAGGGCAGTCTCTGCTTCAAGCCCACATCAGACTCACACCTCTGGATCTACCACCACTGTTGTGCTTCTATCACATCTGGCCAAGTGTGACTCTTTATTACACATGTTCTGTCAGAAAGCATTGCTGCTATCTAGAAAGGAGGCTCGTGCAGGTGAAAGGAAGGAATTCAGCTGCCAAAGGAATCATGCCTAGAGAAATTTCCTCAGAAAGTCTATTTCTTAGCCCACATGTCATGTTATTTGAAAACTTGATATTTATATCATCTTCAGAAATGGATAAAATGTCCTTTCCTAAACAGCAAGTTACTTCAGGGCCAAGAAGAAAGTTAACTTTCTGTAGTGCAAAAATACTTCCTCCTAAAGTTCTGAACCATGAGGCTTTGCACCCAGTATCTATTTCATTTATTGGCCTACTTAAAGGTCTTTATTGTCTGTTAGGAAGACCTGCAGTTTGCTGAAATTATACTGCATCATGGTTGCTAGTAAATTCCTTGTGCCCCTCAGCATTCAGTCAAATAAGCAAATGTGTGAACAAAAACCTTTTCCTACTTAGTGAGAAATCTTATAAACAATAGAAAAACAAATTACATATTTACAAGTACCAGATAAATAAAACTAAATCTAAAAAAAAAAAAAACCTGTAGGAACAGTTTTCTGTTCTGTAAAACTTTCTGTAGGAAATGTTACAAGCTGATTGCCTTGACAAACAATTGACAGCATTGACTCTTAAGTGTTTCACTAGACTAACAGTATGGAAAAAAGTTGCAGCAGTGGAAACTATTTCAAGACATTTCTGCGATGTGCATCAGGCTTGTTTAAGCATAACCCACCCTAGAGATGAACACAGAAACCCAGGCAATGAACATCTCTGCCTGTTCTGCTCTGTGTCTGTCCATAGGACAGAGCAGCTTCTCTCCTGTGAACAAAGTTTTTAAGTGAGATGAAACCACTAAGCCTTTGGACAATGATTAATTCTCTTTCCTTTCACACACAACTATAACCAAGCATCCACACCATGACAGGTGATGCTACTTGGACCTAGTGATTCTCCAATCTTTAAGTCCCTTTTCTGAGAGAATATGAGGCTTGGAAACAATATGGGCAAACCTTCCTCTACAGGGGTGGCTGCAACACTGGTGGGATGAAAAATGTTTTGTCCTGATTTTCCTCTCTCACACCAACTTCCACTCCAATATGCTCAGGCATCCTGGGATGAAAAAGTGGTGCCAGCCACTGAGGTGGGAACGGGAGGAGGTCTGTACAGGTGGCACCATCACAGCTGCAGGGAGGGGGACCAGGAGAGGATACATTTACGGTGACTGAGGGTCACCTAGTCATTTCCATAATATGAAACCCCTCTAGGAGAAACAGCTGAGCAGGTGCTGTGAGACATGGTGCAGTTCACCACCTGACATACCCCCATTAAGGTCCCAGCAGCTCTGTGATGCTGATAGAGAAGTGCTGACCTACACCTGCTGAAAGGCTGGCACTTTTGTCTCTGCAGCAGCTCCAATTCAGAATGATCAAAGGATCAAAGACATTGGCAAACAAAGCCTGTGTGTCCTTTTTCATGGTAGTGTTGATATTTTTGATATGACACACTGATACATCAATATCTGACTGTAGATTTCTCATCTAGTCCTGTTGATATTATAAATGTTCTGCAAGAGGACAAAGTTCATCACCTTTGCCTCAAAACCATAAAAGCAGACATAAATACATAGCAGAGAAGGGATCCACCCTGAAGTCTGTTTCCTTTATAAGTGCTAAAAATATTTGAGTAGGTCTTGATGCAGTCCCACAGACTTAAGTCATTATATGCTATTGACTTTGATGTAATAAATTTATTATTATCTACTGACATGTTTTATGATAGTTTCATACCATGATTTACATAAACCACTACAAAACCCCATATCTGAACTCAGATCAAAAGAGATTATGCACTAGCTCAGACAGATGCTTTTTTATTCAATTCTCTCAGAAATGCCTGGAATTTCTATGGCAAGCCTTCTTAGGACTTTCTGCAGATAGCTGGTCATCCACTGAGCAGTCTGCAGTTTTGCAAAGGTTGCTGCAGAACGTATGAGAGCTGGAAGGAAACTCATTTTCCATAGCTCAGGCCACATTTTTCTCTTGGAGAGCCCTGCATTCCATGGGTTTCACTGTCTGAGTTTAATATATATGACATTCAAGTTTCTAAATGTGTTCTNTTTTTTTTTTTTTTTGCTACCACAAATACTTTAAAGCCAGCATCATGATAGGAAAAACACAGGAAGAGGAGAAGTGTTAGATGATAGAAGGGTGAAGTAACAGTATCATCATTTCCCAAAGGCTGATGCACTCAGAGGAGTCTGCACAAGCTGGCCATTGATTGAGAAAGGAGAGTTAATAGCAGCTAACTGGCAATTTTTTTTTTGCTGGAACCTGAAAGTCCCAAACCCTAGTGGCCACCTGCCAGCCCTGGTTTCAAGGCTTCTCAAGGTGTGACACTCCTTCTGACACCAGAAACACCCTCTCTGTCAGGAGAGCAGACATGGAGTTTCTGAGCATATTGACAATTTTTACATTTTCTGACAATACCAATAGTCACAGGAGGAGTTTCCCGTGACCACAAGCAGCAAATGCCCTATGTCATAAGCCTGGCACACAGAGTTATTTACATCAAAATTGGATCTTGACACACATCCCCCCCTACATCCCAGTAGAGCTGGGGCTGGGCACTGGGACTCTGCAGTGACTTGTGCTCCACGGTCTCTGTGGTTGCTTGTAAAAGCCTATTACTGTCTGCTTATCAGTGGTTACTGCAGTGTTGGTGAGATCTGGCAGCAAGAAATTGCTAAATGCACAATGACAGTGCAAGACAGGGTCTTATTTCCTGTGCAATGCATGTCACCAAGTTGATGCCACCCTTGGGGACAGGGGCCTTGCTATGGCAATTCTGTGTGCAAAGCTTTGTGGCCCTGCTGTGCCTCTTGCACAGCCTTGCTGTGAGGTCCAAGAGCAGCAGAAGAGCCTTTCTTCTCCTTCCTCCTCCTTCACACCTTGGTCACCTCGGCCCCTCAGCCAGCTGAAGGCAAACTCACAAAAGAAAGATCCTGTTGCTACTCACAGTGTCACAAATACCCTTAAGTCACTGGCCACGTCAGCAGAGCTGGAAGGCAAAGCCCAGCTGTAGGAAGCTTTAGTAGAACTTGGCAAGCACTAGGTGACAGCTATCTCAGCAATCACTTAAAACCTCACCCCATTCCCAAACACTGTCACTTTGCAGATGGAGGAGGGGCAATTCCAGGCTGTCCTGTGCCTGGCCCTGCCAGCGTGGAGGGAAAAGCCATGTGCTGGGGGAATAAGGTGTCCCAGGGCTTGGATTTGGTTGTGATCCATCCCCTCCTTGGATGCAGGCAAGGGCACTGAAATAGGCAGAAGAGCAGTTCTGCCTAAAATACACTTCTTTACAGGCAGCAGTGACATGGAAAGCAGTCCAGAAACGTGATGTCATCCTTTTTATCATCCATAAATCTCCTGCTTTCTGTTCTACTAGCCAACTCTACAACATGGATCAAAGTTTTCTACAGAAGGAATAGGAGCCCACTTGTTATTTCTCATTAAATACCCTGTGGATCTGCTACAAAGTGATATCAAACACTATTTATCCAAATCTGTAAATCTTCTAGGATTTGAAGGAGCAGATGCTTGCAGCCTTCCTCAGTGCTGTTTGTGGCTCCCCTGTCCCTCTGCCCTAAGTGCTGGTTGTCCGCCATAGGTGTCAATCTGAATTTTAGGACTGGTTTCCTGTAAATGCAGCAGTGTAGAGCAGACTGAAATAGAATTATTCAGGAGACATGTTGAAGGTCAAACATAAGGCATGTCCCCAAATAAGTCTCTTTTTGTGTACGTACCTTTTTATCTAAGATACTGCTGTCAGTATCTAAGTAATTAAATCTTGTAGGACATAGCAAAAATTCATGTTTAGGCAAGGTCAAAGAGCAGTTGACCACTACATGAAAAAGGAACACCAAAGAACATATTCATCTCTGTTGCAATATATTGCCTCATTTGATTGGCAGGTTAAAAGAAACATTTGACTTGCAGTTTGGTAAAAGCAGTTTGGTAAAAGAAGTTTTCTGGGCAGTTGTAGCTGTGGGTGTGAGGTCAGGCTGATGTCTGTCAAGTGTGGGGCAGGAGGAACAAGAGTTCTGCTGCCCCTTTCCAGACTGAAGCCTGATCCCTATTGCTGGTCTTGTGGACTGGGCTCACCCCACCACATTTATACCTGCACTCACCAAATAAAGAATAAATTCAGGTTTATTGTTCTTCTTCACAATATGTGTGCACTCAGCCACACAGAAATGTACCAAATGACCTGAGCCTCAAGGTGCTCATGTATGTTTCAGAAACCCTTGAAGCTCATACTTATAAAACTAATACCCTTAAGGGGCTGCCAAAGTTATGGTTACCAACAACAAAAATGGCAGATGCTTAAGAGAAATGTGACTTTGCAGCAGGACTGGCTGCCAGAACTAACTCCTGCAAGCGTTTTCTGACTCATTGGGTAGCCTCACCCTTGCCTGTCACCATTGCCAGGCACAGCTTTCCATCCTGCAAAATCAGCAGAGTGACAGGAGCACAGATGAGGCAAACATTGGAAAGAGTAGGTGTATTGCTTGGCTCTTGCTGGGTTACCCACATCCATCCTCAGCTGGACTCTCACCTACATAAACATGCTTGCCTTTGAGCCAAGAGATCTGTGCCCTGCTATGGACCAACATCAATATGTGTAGGGTATTAGCAAAATCACATTCCTTTCCTCACTTCAGTTCGGCTTAGTGGTCTTCACTTCATTCAGGGACAGATATCTTTGATTCCTGTCGTGTTTAAAATCAGCTGGAAAATCTGTAGTGTTTATTCAATCTTTAGGCATTTAGGTATTTTTTTCTGAAGAGCTGTGCAGGACATTTTTCAGTACAAAGAAGGCAGAGATCATCCTTCAGTTCCCCGCATGATCTCAGCAGTTCTGCCTCTTGAACATTAAAACCAGGTTTTTCTTTGAAAATAATGTACCATGGACAACTCAGTCCTCAACAGGATGTGCTTATCAACCTTTCTTTTCCTGTAGAAAAGATGGAACGGGAGGTACCTGTGTTGTTACATGAAAAGGAAAATTCCATCTCCCTGCTGCAGGGAAAACACCTAAACCTGAGGTGTCTGTGATCCACCAGCATCCCCATGCCTGCTGTATCCTGCCAGCACACAGTCCTTACCAGTGCGTGTAAAGTAATTTTAAGGAAAGACTGTGTTGTGGAGGAAGAGTGCAGCACTATGCCACCATGGACAGTCAATGAAACTGGTCAGAGCTCAGTGAGCACGATCCAAAGGTGCTGTCTTGTGGGGATGTGGGGTGGGAGATGCCTGTCCTCGTGTCCTGCAGCCATTAGCAGTTTGTGCTGGATTAAATGCAGCAGTGATGTAAGGGAAGGGCACAGAAGAAGAATGTGTTGGATGCAGGTGCTGACACTGCTCAGTTTGGTTACAGCACCCTCTTCCCCTGCACCTCACCCCTTACCTCACCTAGCATCAGTGGCTATCCAGAGCCGTGTTCTCAGTCAGCTGATGGCATTCAAAATCTGCATCACAGAAGCTGTAACTATTTAGGCTGTTACTTGCTGATATTTCTTAAACAGTGTATCTGCTAATTCTCACAGCTTGTGAGGCTGGAGCTCTTCTGCTTCTTACTTAGGCTGTTTACAGGAACATCAAATTTACTTTTTGAGAAGTATAGATTATTCACATTTGTTTATATTGAGGAAGTGCCTAGAAATTCTAGGCATGGACCAATGCACAGCTTGGTAGGGTGTTATTCAAACACAGAACAAAATGATTCTCCACCCCACTTCAAGTCTGTGATCAAAACAAAAGAGAAGAACAGAGCAGGCACACATGGAGCATAAGGAAGCAACATCTGTGTATGACAAATGTTTACTGTACAGCTTGCTGGGTTTGATTGATTAAAGACTGTGAATGTAGTTTTGAATGAAACATCAGAATTAAATGTAAGAATGGTTGTGCTGGGTCAATATAGGCTGCTGAGCTCCTTCTCAGTTCCCTCCTCACCATTATGCATGATCTCCTTGCTTTTCCAAGTCCAGGGCTGGTGCCTTTGCTGGACTTCTCTGTGGCAATGGCTGTTCATGCAAGAATGACAGCACATCCCTATCTGTGCTCCTTGCCTAGAACTCCACATTTGGAAAAAGTGCATTGTGACTTAGACACCAGTCTCAGAGGTAGTTCAGATCCACACACAACTCCCAGCTTGGGAATTTCCTCTGACCTGAGTGGCTGCAACAAAGCCCAAGTTTGACCAGTGTACTTTATATAAGCTGTACATCATGGTCAGGTGATGGTGGCTTAAAACACTCTCAGAGGAATGCAGACCTTTACTGATTTACACAGCTACTCTGAAGAAAAATCCTTCCTTCCTCCCTTCCTCCCTTCCTCCCTCCCTTCCCTCCCTTCCCTCCCCAGTGAAATATCTTGCATCCATCTTTTGGCTCATTCACTTTAATGAGAAAATTTAAACACAGTAGAAGAAGTGCAATTCCTGTAACACCACTTCACTTCCAGAAAGATGCTCATGAAAACAAGATGCAGGTGTGCATTTCTGCCTGTGCCTACACATCAGCTACTCTTTCAAAGATGAATCCAACTGTTGTTCTTAGTTTTCCATTACTATTTCTTGCCCTCCCAAAGGGCTTCAAAAGTTAATAGAGCTTCTTCAAAATGATGGTAGTGTTTCCTTTTCTTGAATAACAGGAAAATCTGACACTCACAGTCATGATTTATTTGAAAAAATCTTTCCACTCACCTGCAGTTATGAGTAATACTAAAACATACTGTAAGATCATCAGTCTGAGACATCTGAGCAAAAATTCTTCTTTCTGTGATATTTTGCCATGCAACGGAGGCTAATGGGATTTAATAAAGACATTTATACAAAGTGAGCAGTGCTGGAGGAGACTATAAGTGCACTTTACAGGTGCAAAATGTCTGTCACCTGGTCACCCTCTCAGCAGATGCAGGTGGGTGGCTCCAGGGAAGGAAATGCTTCTGAATATGGCACTTTCACACCCTGAGAGTCAGAAAAAAGTAGGGGTCCATTGCCTTCCTCTCAGGCATTGTGCTTGTAGTTGTTCATTTCCTTTCTTTTCTTGCAAGTTATTGAAATAACACATTTGATCTGGAGTCAGAAGGGGTATTTCCTGCCAAACTGTGTAGACTTAGTTTGATTCTGCTTCACTGGGTGAGAAACCAGACTTCCTTTTTTACATTACTTCAATCCAAAGCCAAATAATTTTTTCCCCTCATCTGGCTTGACATAGCCTCACAAAGAACAAAAAGCACAGCCATGCCCCACACCACCAACAGCTCAAGTGCAAGGGGAGAAGCAGGAGATGAGCACAACGCTCTTGACTCCTCCTGTCTTTGAAGAAGTGACAAGAGTGGACAAAGTCTGTCCTGGTCCCCAAATTTATGGCAAGGGCTGTTGTTCCAAATGCTGCTTGCCTTGTTCTTGTCTCATCCTTTATTCCATGATGTACTTTCGTGTGGTGTCTGACATCCCATGGGCACCTGAGATGAGACAATGACTTGAAAGACCATCTCTTTTCAGATATGCTAGAGACCAAAACAAAATTGGCATACTGACTGAAATAAAAAGGATCTTTGTAGTATTTTCTGAGTTTCTTACATCTCAGTAGGTGCCCTCTATAATTTCTGTACCTTGGCATTTAACCCCATCACTAGGTGTTTCTCCCCTATAAATGAAACACATCCATCTCAACATCCACTACAGGGATGTTTCTCTGGTGCATTGATGAGGAAGATACATCTCACACAAATACACAGCAGCATGACTTGCTGCTCAGCAGATGTCTGTGTCCCAATCCCCTCAGGTGCTCCAGTCTGCAAGCAGAACAGCCTCCACAATGAGCAGGAGGAACCACAGTGGCAGCATCCTCTCCTGCCAACCCTGTTCTGCACTCCAGTCAGCTTGTGGGTGCCTCTGCCCTGGCACAGGTACCCTGGTGTGGGCAGAAAGGAGAGTGACTTCCTTCCAGTGGTAAAACTTCCCCTCTTGTGCTGGACACCTGGGAGTATCACTACAACCACCTCAGCCAGCAGTGCAATCTCCTCCAGGCTGCTCAGGAGCAGCACAGCCATGTAGGCACCTCATAAAGGGCAAGAGCAATTTCCATGGCAGTAGCCAGTCATTTCTCTCTAGAGGAAATCTCCCCAAAATGCCTGTCTCAGGGTCTGAGTGCTTGGGGTTTTGATAGATGGTGTGTAATTGATACTGAAGAGGAACAGTCAGTAAATTGAATGCTTGTGGCTAGAAGGGCAAATGGTTTGCCTGAGGCAGTCCCCACTAATTATAGAGATCACTGTAATTAGGAGGTTAATGCTGTCCCAGGAGCCTGGAAAAGGAGCTGTCCTCCTCCCGGGAAGGAATTTCCCCTGCCTTTCCTCACCATGCAGCACTGCTTTGTCCAGGGGATGTCCTGACAGGCATCCCAGCCTCCAGCCTGGGAATCTGGTGGCTAGCAGGGCAGCACAGCAAATGACCAGTGCTGAGCTCCAGCCCTCAAGGGGAACATCACAAACTTGAGACCACCATGGAAATGAGCCATGGAAAACCTTTGTCTTACACCAGAAACCACAGCCATGCCATTACAGAGCGTTATCCAGGCTGTTCCAGCAGTGACCACCCCAGCACCCTGCTGTGGCTGCCCACACGGATCAGCCTTGCTTGGCTTGTGGTACATCAGTGCTCCAGTCCTCTTTGCAAAGTCACTCTGGTTTATCCAAACAGCAATTCCAAAAAATCTCCTCTCCTTCTCTTGCCCTGGCCCTGCAGCAAAGCACCATGTGGGGAAAGTGCAGCTGAGGCAGGAGATGTTTGTCCTGCAGCTGCAGAGGTAAGTGACAGGCTCAGCCAAGAAAGAAGACACCAAGACAAAGGTCTTGTTCATGGCTCTCCAGCTTACCAAGATCTAGTTTTGGGGTGGGAGATGACAGTGAGGATAATGGCATAAGTTATCTTCAGGACTTCCTAGTCAGGTATAGAGCCATAAGCACAGGCAGATACGCTTGATTATACAGAAATCATATATGTATACATAAATATACATAAATATCTACATATGTAACATAATATAAACATAAATATAGTTATGTACTAATGATACCGTGTGTCTATAGAAGAGATCTCTGTACATGGCAAACCAGTGAGCAGTCCTACTGTTGGAGCTCACTAAGACCTTGGCTCAGATCACATTATCTATAAAGAAGTAGAACATTATTTTTCCAACTTGTGGGCTGAGGTGACAGGCTGGGTTTTCCTCCTTCAGTTAAAGAATACTGAAATATTCAGAGGTCCCACGGGAAGGGTAAATATGTTGATTCCATTAACTTCCTTAATCGTTGTCACAGCATCACCATGAAAACACATTTGTCCAGAGATTAAATTTTCCCTAATGGGATAAACAGAAGTATCTGTAAGAAGTATTGTGTCCCTTCCTCCTCCCACAGAAAGCTACATGAGAGACCAGCAAGGACAGGAATCTAATGAATCCAAAAGAGCCCAGGAACAAAAGAAAAGATCTCTCTGCAGTGGCCTAGACCCAGCCAAAACCTTCCAGCTGTTCAGTTTACTTTCAGCAAGCACAAACCTGGCAGGTAAAAATGGAGAAACACCTTGGCAGTTGTTACTTTGAGTTCAGGTCTTCCCTTCCTTATGCCCCACATTCCTTGGGGGCACACCAACAGAGCTTTCGCTTTTTCCTGCAAGCCATCATCAGGCTACATGGAAAGGAGATGACAGCCAGCTCTCTGAATTCAAATGACAGGCAGAGGCTTCCAACCATGCTCCTAAATTCCCTGTTTTCAATGCAATTACTTCAATTCTTCTTATTAGATTACCTGTCCACTGCACCTAATCAAACAGGAGAATGTTTTCTCTGTGAGTCAGGGAAGAGTTTGGTTTTGGTAACAATGAAAGATGACAAACCACATTTTGCCTTTGGTAATTCAAGATGATACAGCCCAGAGCACCAGTGAAATTTTTGACCTGCCTGACAGTTACAGTCCAAATCTTCAGCTGGGATTCTTAAAAAAAGGTGGGGACAAAATTCCCCTCAGGAAACATCATCAATGGAATTGATGTTCAATCGCACACTGTGAGATTGCTGCAGTAGAATCCTCTAAACAGAAAAGGGAAAAAAAGTAAGCTGAAGTTGCTGAGAACCAATGGACACACAGAGATTTTACCAGAAAAGATCTGAGGGATAAATGCAGAGGGATGTAGAGAACCTGCTTCAGGAGTAGCAGACATACCACAAAGGTGCATGTTAAATGAAAATAAATTGCAAGGTGAGGTGATGGAAAAGACAACACTCACACAGTCTCCAAGGGGAGGCAGGTGGAAGAGGCTAATAACAAGACTTCAGAGTATCCATATCAGGATTTCATGATATTCATGTTTCTGAATTCCTATTTCAGCCGCTGAACATAGTTGAAAAGTATCAGTCAGAAGATGCTCTAAGTCAAAAAACACATCTCATTCCAACACTTTGGCAGCAAGTTAAAAACAAGTTTGTTGTGTCAATGACACACATTTGTGCTCAAATGTTTTATTTCATCTAAAGTTCACTTTTCACCCTCAAACAGGGATTAGAATGTGAGCACTTTTAAAGCTCTAGAATAAAACCTTCTCCTAGAAACACATTCATAAATCCATTGCCTGACTGAACTTTCAGCCAAGCCTCAGCCCACCCAATAAAAGAAGTTATTAGCCAGTCACTAATGATTAACAGTATGCTGTTGATAGGAAATATTTCAGGCAAAGCAGGTGCCATTGATATTCCTGCAAAGAGAAAGCCCTAGAAGTCCAGTTGCTCGCTGAAATGTTCACACCCCTCACTGCTGTGTCTCCAGATAGGACAGAGTCTCCGCACAATTGCCACATTTTCAGCACTAGAGCTGAGAAACTTCTTAGGCTTTTCTAGAGTCTCTTATGTTTTGAAGCAACAGGAATAATTGCTCCTGGCAAGCATTCTCTCCAAAATGTGCAGATAGGTCCTATACAGTAAAAATGAAAGATAAAATTGAGGAAAAGAGGAAAACTTATAAAACAGACCTTCCTGAGAGGAGCCAAGCTAAATGTGTCTAGCAGCCTTTGGGAACCTGCTCTGCTTCAGCTCCTATTGCCCAAACAACAGGGCAATGCTAGGCTTGGCAAAACCCCAAATGCTTACACTGTTAACCTGGGGATCCTAAGAGTCTGCACTCCCTCCTGATGCACTTGGAAGCCAGCACCATCATCTTTTCTGTGACAGGGCCAGAGGCTGCCCCCATCACACAGCTTTGCTTGTAGAGCAGCACTTCTGTGTACCTCCAGGCTCATAATCTTTGATTGTTTCTAAAACATGATGGATCTATTGGAATGAGTCCAGAGAAGGGCCATGAAGATGATTAGAGGAATGGACTACCTTTCCTTTGAAGACAGGCTGACAGATTTGAGATTGTTCATTCTGAAGAAGAGAAGGCTCTAGGGTGACTCTTGAGCAGCCTTCCCATACCTGAAGGGGGCCTACAGGAGAGTTGGAGAGGGACTTCTTACAAGGGTGTGTAGTGACAGGACAAGGGGAATAGCTTTAAACTGAAAACAGGCAGGTTTACATCAGATACAGGCAAGAAATTCTTTCCTGTGAGGGTGGTGAGGCACTGGATTAGGCTGCCCAGTGGAGTTGCAGGTGCCATATTCCTTGAAGTCTTGGAGAGGTCAGGCTGGATGGGACTTTGAACAACCTGGACTAGTGGAAGGGGTCCCTGCCCACAGCAGGGGTTTGGAACTAGATGATCCTTAAGGTTCCTTCCAACCCAAACCTTTCTGTGATTCTGTGAAGTCCCATGGCCAGATGTTCCCACTGTTGTAAAGAGGATGGGGGATTGCTGCTGTACAGCTGCAGCTCCTTGAGGCCTGACCCAGCTGCTGCTGCACTTGGTGTTAGCAGTCATTGCTGAGTTAATCTGAACCATCTGGCTCCTGCCATCCTCTAGCAGCCACACATTTGCTGCATATTTTGTCATTGCAGTGCTGTGTTCTGGTGTCTTTGAGAAAACATCTGCCCTGAGGATTCCTCATTTATAATATCTTTAAAATACATCACCATCTGCTCACTCTTAAAATCTCTTCCTTTGTCCCACCACAAGTAACTAGCCCCTCAGTGACCTAGCATTTCATAGCAAGGTGCTTGAGCAGGAACACTCATTTGTCAGGTTTGGATCCACTGGTTTGTTCAGTGTACAGCAGAGAAATGCCTCTGCTTTAGCAAATGCCTCTTCTCTAGACTGTTGTTGGCTGCTCTTGCTCCTTGGCACCAGTGCAATTTCAGAAAGAAGACCTCCACCCCATCCCCCCCTGAGGCAGCCCAACTCCAGGCAAAAATTCCCTTGGTCCTTGCATTGTAACAAACCATTTTTTCCACTGCCCCAAAACCCACCTGCACCACACACCAGTCACAACCACTCTGGAATCTTCACTGCTCGCTCTTCCCCTTGTCACTTTGTTTCTCCTCTGCTGTGTACATGCCACAATCTTTTCTGCTCCCTCTAGCAGCCCACCATGTGCTGTCTCCATTTACTTTACCTATTTTCAGGCTCATTTTTCTCAAACAGTAAAAGCCAAAATGCACTGCATGTCATGTCCTTTGGACAGCACAGAGTGGCTGATTCTTTACACACCCCTGTTGAATGAACAGAGTAGTTGTTCAATTCCCTATTCTGAAGAGAAAAAAAATTATGGAAATTGATAGTGAGGGCCCAAAAGCTGTTTTCTCATGCCCAATGGGCATGGTTCCCCATGTAACTCTGATTTTACAGCCAGCTCCTAATAAGAACAGTTAATATCTGCTTTAAGATGAAAAAATTATGCCCAGGTCTTCTCCACAGCTCAGCTTTCAGCTGGAATTTTCACATGTTTCACAAAGAGAGTCACCAGGATCTTCACAACTGCTAGCAAACTGTTAGTGTTTTAGCTCCAGACTACCAGTATAAAGAAACACAACATCTTTTTCCAAAGACTTGAGAGGCATGAAAATCTGTCTTGCTAATCTGTCTTGAAACAGAGAACAAGGAGTAAACCCTCCCTTGCATCTGTCAAAACACATACTTTTAAAAGTGCTAAATGATTTGGTTTGCATGCAAATACAGAAGATTTGAAAAACAGACTTTGATTTCCTCAAGCAAGTTTATATACTAAAGATGATTGACTTAGATAATTTGAAAATGTAAAGTATGAAAAGGATAAAAAATAACACATCCTGGGCAAAACACAGGGAGGAAGAGCTGCCCAAAGAGAAGGATGTCATTGACACCAGCAAAAGGGTGACAAACTGGACTTAATACCATTAGCTTGCAAACTGGGAGAAATCCCTGAACTGGAGTCCTGTGAGGATGAAGGACAACCCCCAGACTCTGCTGGACAAGCAGCTGACATGGAGAGAAGAGTCCTCTTGGCTCCCCAGAGGGCTCTGCTCTGGCAGCTGTGGCTGCACAGCCCTCGGGCACCCCTCAGCAGAGCCTGGAGCTAATCTGTGGCAGTTGTTGTCTTTCTGCATCTGAGAGCTGAGCCTTAGCCCAGCAATCCAGCTGGTCCTGCTCAACCAAAACATTGCAGAGTTCTAGAGATAAATTCTAGCACCTTAAAGACCCAGAGGATGTCACTGCTGTCATTGGACATTATTTTTGTTTGTTTGAATGCAGCATTCTAGAGCATTATCTGTGTTACTGTGAGGATCTGAAACGGGAATCTTTGAGGTGAAAAGAAGAAATTGGCTGGTTTTTTCCTTTCCTCTTTTTTTTCCATTTGCTTTTAATTTATTAAAATACTTGTGAATTTTCCTGGAGATTCACCAGGAATAATTCCAGAGGGACTAATACTCATCATTTTTCTGGATCCAATTAAATCTAACATCCACTGCCCTCATCACTAACATATGTTCAACAGAGCTAAATATTTCATCTTATTGTAAATTGCATATAATTTGGCTTCTTTGTTTTTCTTTTGTGGGAACTGATAGCTGTTTTCTGCTCTGAATTTGTCATCAATAAACCAGAACTCATCCAGAGAGAGCAGTTAGCTGCTTGTGTAAAGTAATCTACCAGAAGAGGTTCCCAAAGAATATTTGTAATAGACATTACAGAGCGTTACAACCATTTCTAAAATGGGGAAAATGTGGCAGTTCCTGCCACTGTTCATTGCACAACTTGGCTTCTAAAAACACTGGCAAACAGAAATATGACACTGCCAACTTTTGCAATTGTATCATAGTTCCTAATAATGAACTTTCTTATGAAGTCCCCACTCCTGAAAGCATATGGATTAGATGAAAATCTAAACTTTCATTTGTTATAAACACACTGTCTTTCTAAACCACATGGTTAGAAAAACATGGGTGTCATCTCATCTGGATATACTGCCTGTAACTTGGACACCTCATACAAGCAGTCACCTACTCCACTCTACAGTCCATGAAAGAGGCTGGTCCCTCCACAGATTATCCTGCCCTCTCTACTCACTGAGAGCTCAAAGTGAGCCTGAGCTCAAGGAGGTGGAAAGAACAAGGCTGTTCTCCTCCCCTGTGTTCACACGTGTCCTGCATTGACTCACCAGTCACTTGATTCAGCCCCCCACAACTTGATTTCAAAGGAAATCCAGCAGTGGAAACAAGAACCAAATCCATGTGGCTGTGTGGCCCCTCCATCACCAGCACTCCCTCTCCAAATGGTGGTCGTGGCCCGAAGCCTCGAGTGATGCTGAGTGTTGCCTAAGTCACAAAACCCATCAGCTACCCCAGCAGAAAGCTGTAAGGAAATAGAGGTGATGGAGCTGTGAGTCAAACTGGTCCCATGGGTGCCAAATCATATAGAGGAAGACAAGAACCACAGATTGTGACTTGGGAGATTTTTCTTAATATTGGGAAAAATCTTTTCCTGAGGAGGCACTGCTGTGCTGGAGCAAGCCCCAGGTACAGGGTGTGCTTCCCTTCCTTGGGGGTTTCCCAAGATCTAGTCTGGTGTCAGTACAGAGTAAGGCTGAACTGGGTGATCTTCAGGGTTTCTGTCCTTCCTGGGTCAGGAGATTTCATTATATCCTCACCCTGAAAGAAGTGGATTTAAAGAAAACATAGGGAACAAGAAAAATGTCATCATAACACTGGTAGCATGTCTGGACACCAGAACTGGCGAGCAAACTGAGCCCTTTGGGGGTTGGAAGATCACCTGCACTGGTTTTGGGGTGCAGCATCTCGAACGCCATTAAAGATCTGCTGCAGAAAGAATGCAAGGCTAGGAATAGGAAGAAGATTTTTTTCCAAGTCAAAATTTGATACAAAAAAAAGCAACACAACTCCAGTGGAGCAACAGCCTATCCCTGTGCAGTCATACCTCTCACTTGGCATCTCCACAGCAGCATTACCTCATCTTGGCTATTTTGGTTGTAGAAGAGCAGAGGCAGAAACATGCTCCTAAGGTCACATGCAGACTTAGAAGTTACATTGCAGAGTACCTGTAAAGTAAACAGTCTCTGCCCATGTAAGTTTGCTTTCAAGTTGCCATGTGTCCAGCACATGGAGAATGCCCTGGGGAATCAACACTCTTACGGGCAGAACGTGCAGGAACACACACAAGGGAGAAGCATCAAGAGCAGTGAAAAATCCACCCTTAATCATCTGTGTGTTTTTCACAGTCTTGCAACAGAGTTTGGGGAAAGGTCGTGAATCAAAGCGATGACAGGACTTTTACACTCCCAGGTTCCTCATGACACGGCTAACTACAAGAAATGAACTCAGCAGAGAGCAGCGCAGGGCAAACACACCCTGGGGTGGCAGAGAATGGTGCCCAGGTAGATGGCTGGGCAGGAAATTAGTTCAACCTTTCATTCCTGAAGCCCCAGCATTCACATTTGCTCAGGAAAAATTACCAAGGGGATCCAAAAGCCCTTCAAGGGTTCTCATGGTCAGCCAGGACTTGAGACTAGGAAGCAGTAATGCTACCCATCTTCAACCTCAAAAAAGAGAGCTGCTGCAGCTTTGGGGGCCATTCTCCCTTTCTCAGAGGGCTTGGGCAGAGACACCCCCAGGATACCCACATGGGCTTTCCGTGAGGAGCAAGGAGGAGGTCAAGCCACCGCTGGACAACGAGCAAAGTGAAGAGCGCTTTGAAGGGTAGTTTTGGAATGTTTTTTACATTACTTTGCCGGCTGGACGGCAGCATGGAGCATCTGTTTCCAGCTACAGAACTGCTCATGGAAAATACTCTGGTGATGGCAAAGACTCCCTTCTCCCTCCCCAAAGCCTCCCCCCAAACCACACAGGGCTGGATTGCAGGCCTCACTGCTCAGGGCATTTTGCCTGTAATCACTGGCAATAGATTTAGACATGTAGTCCAATTATGTCCCAAAATTTGTGATTATAAAAGAATGATTTATGCTGCAAATGAGAGAGCTAATGGGTCACAAGACTTGTCTTCCTGTGTTTCTATTTGTTTCCTCAATGTGTTTTTTTCTCTCTCACTTTTGGGGCATTGGAGTTTGGGATTTGTTGCTGGTTTGGGTTTTTTCCTGCCAGAGGAGCTGCGCCCTCATGGCTGGATTGTACCAGGCAAGAAGGAGGAGGCATGCCAGTGGGAAGCAGTGTCTTGTACAGTTAATTGATTTTAATTTCTGAGCTGTAGGCAGACGGTGGCTGTAGCACATTAAAGCTTCTTTAGTAAATTACACATAGATTTTTCCCTCCAGTGCCTGAAAATTTTGCATCCTGAATAAAAAGTTTGACGCTGCACAGCCCAGCATCAGCACTGTGGTAGCACCTGTGTACAGCTGATGAGCCTTAGGCTCCATTGTTTTCCAGGGCTTTTGTTGCATGAAGGCAGCTGAAGAAAAGCACAAGATCTCCAACAAAATCAGAAAAGCTGACGACAACAGATGCTTGCTTCCTCTCACCCTGTGCAACACTGTCTCCATATCTATTTGGCTTCCCTGAACTGGTGAGAAACCTCAAAGGAAAAAGAACAAAGTAAAAGCAAACAGAATTTTGGAAGAGAAGAAGAGCTGCTGCTATGAATAAAGGATGCCAGATGGGAAAATCACAGCCCAGAAATGCAGTGTGAGTCACTACAGCAAGAAATATGGCTCTTCTGGTATACCTGGACCACTGAAGGCAGATGTACTTGCAGACACCGTGTGTCAGAAGCTTGGCATATACTATTACTGTTACTAAATATTTCATCACAGGTCACTTGGAACATCTGGTTATAGAAAATGTTTGCAAGAAGACTGAGCAACTCTCTGGATCTCACTGCTGACAGCTGTAGAAAGGTAGATAAAACCTTTAATTCTGCTCATGACATGAGGACTCCACCATCAGTATCTTTCCACCCTAAACCAACTTGGCATGGGATGCTGCAGGTATGAAAGTCTACTTGGGTTCAAGTGACAACTTTACACATTAATGAGCCAGAAATACATCAAGAGCTATTTCATACTCACTTCTAGCTTATACACAAATTTCTGGAGGATGGGGAAGCATCCCTGTTTGTTTGCCCCAATCCTGCACCATTCCCTGGCTTTCAGTGTGAGTAATGGCAGGGCTCATCTTGCTGGGCAGGCTGAACCTCTGTTCCTCTGTTCTGACCACTTGGCTGGTCTCATGTTCCTGTAAGATGCATTTTATGGCAAGTCTGGTCAATTATTGGTAGATAATTTCCACACCTCTAAGATCTTCCTTCCATGAAAGAGCATATCAGATCTTACCTACACAGTAGTTTTCATTGGTGTAGTAGCTATTAAGTGTTTTAATGAGTCTGATTGAGCCAATGAAAGGCAAAAAGTGCTGTAATACTCTATTTTAACTTTGAACTTTTTTTTTTTTTCATCAAATGGTAAGAAATCAGAATAAGCCACTCTTCACCCCCAGTAGCCAACACCTATGCTGTCCTATATAGCCACACCAGCTACAATATGCAATGTTAATTAATCCTGATATTTTGCATGGAGAACAGGCCTTTCTTGCAGTTCCTTGGGTATGCTTTGTTCAGCACCATGAAACCACAGCTGCAGCTATGGATAGAAATTTTTGAGAGAATATATAGAGGTGATACAATGCTAGGGTCTAGCATGTCACTCTGCATGCCACAGGGCTCCAGCAAACTCCTCTCTGGTTGTTGGGGGTTGAAATACTTCAGGATCAACACTCTGCACTCATGCCTCAGATTTGAGAAGGTTCCTTTTTTTCCCTGGAAAGGCTGCTTGGAGTAAGAGAATGCCTTCAAGGAATCCAGTCCCCATATGGGATGAGCACTTTGTTCCACTGCAGTAAGGAGATCAAACCTGACTTGGATTTTGGACTGTTTTAGAATACAAGTATAAATAGGAATTATACCCAACACATACTTCACTCCTTGCAGTGACAGAATGTGCTTAAAGTTGTTCTTTCCATTTGTCTGTCCCTGCTTCCAGTAAAATGATTCAACCTTGCACACCATTCAGAGCTTGTGGGGGTTATTTTATTTGCACATGTTTGCAGAGATGAGAAACTCTTCTGGCCATAAGACTGTGCTTGATATTTGAAACAAAATCATTTGTAAAATATATTGCAAAGAACCACACTGGGAATCTTAAAGCTTCAAGAATACAGTATTTAAAGCAGCTGACTTCTATTGAAGGACAGTGCAGAAGAAGTTGGTAAAGACTCATATCCCAAACAAATCTCACATGGAAGACGACTCCCTTCATAACCCCAGTTTGATGTTAACCAGCCTCCTAACACTACAAGCAATATACACCCTAAGGCCAAAGCAGCCAGCTTTACCAGGCCAACACGTTCAAGCCGCCCTTGTGCCCAAGAAAAGAGAGCACTGAAAGCCTCCTGGGCCCATCACAAAGAGCAGGACTGTGCCAACCCACACCATCAAGAGGAAGAGCACAGTTTTTGTCAGCACCACATTGTATAAGTCGCTGCTCAGTGCCAAGGGGCGGTGCTTCTGCCCATTGGTGGCACAGATCCATCCATGCCCTTGTCACCTGCAAGGGGGACAGCTGCCATGGCCTCCCCAGGCCACAGCTCTAGGGCGTGGGGGCAGAAGCTGGTGGAGGCTGAGCTGTGTCCCTGCTCTGGATGCAGGGAGAGGGGAGCAGATCCTGGGAGTCCCTTTCCCACAAGCTGGGTTTCCGGGAGCAGCACACTCCCCATCCAGTGGCTCCTGCCAGCACCGCTGTTTTCTCTCTGGGCTCCTCTTGGCTTCACCCTGTGCAGCTGTGCTCTCCACATCAGAAGGGACTTTTCACAGAAAAGTGAAATTAGCAAAAACAAAGATAGTTGAATGCATTCTGTTTCACCAGAGAGACTGTTTGTGGTTAGCAAATAGACATGAAATGTTATAACATAATTTCTAACAGTACCCTATAGAGATGACTTGTCTGTTAAACATGAAATAAAACTGGCAGGAAACCACCATATTGACTTAATAAGGCATAACATTAACTGACACCAAAAAGCAACTTAGTTAAGAAGGAGAAAACTTTACAACCTCAGTTATTTGAAAAATACAGAGGTAGCCCAGCAATTAAACTGAAAGTGGTCATTAGAGCAACTTGCACTATTCAGTTCACTGCAATTAAACATGATGCCATGAATGCATTGGGTTGGAATTTCTTTGACTCCATTATTCTTCTGACTAGTCCCGATCAAAAAAATATTAAAATACTAACTGCCAGTTGAAAACCATACACTGTTTGGCAATATTCATTTAGACATATTTCTAGCTGAGCCGATTAAGGCTTCAGCATTTATGGAGCACACATCTTCCCAGCCATAATGGTACATACATTCTTGACATACTCTGTGGCTCAAACTGGGTAACTAGAGATACTGCCTGGGTCTAAGTGAGTCCCAGGTATTGTTCATCCTTTCTGTCTTTTAACTGGGATTTTGCAAGAACATCTGTGCCCAAAAAAAGGAGAAAAATATAGTAAGATGCTAAGCTAGAAGGTAGTTTCTAGTTCATACCTATGTTTCTGTACTGTGTTCACCCTGGTCCTGACTTAAGTCCTTGTGCCAAGGGACCCAGAAGAGCCTCACAGTCTCCACTGTTCTGCCTGTCATGAGTGGCTTTGTGGAAAATCATGGGATGCTCAAATGGCTGGTGAGGTGGGACCAGTGTGAAATCACAGACAGGGAACATAACTTGTCCATGCTGTGAGCAAGCCCTTGGGACAGTGCAGCTGTTACTATTTTAATTGCAATACCAATTTTTAATTGCAATACCCAGTTCCTGATTGTTCATGGTGGGAATCTAGGGTACCAGATCATCTCCTGATGACTGTCAGCAAAGGGCTGGTATAACTTTACCTTGAGGCGGTGCATGATCTCAAAATACACCAAAAGGGCCTATTCCATAACTGGATGGGCCCTGACCCTATTCCTCTCTATTCTCCCCACTGTCTGAGGTGTCTCCTTTTTATCACATCTAATAGCACAGTTAGTCATTTGTTCACTTTTAGATGTACAGCTTCCCTGAGAGAGTCAGCAATTATCCCTTTTTTTTGCTGAAGACAAGCACAACCCATGTTGGGGTGTCAGGGTTGCTTCCAGCTGCCTCTTTGCTGGGCTGATGCAATACTTCAAATACCCCTGGTGGGCAACAAGAAATACAGCTACTGTAATCATATTCCCAGTACCTAGACAGCCACAGAAAGAGAGAAAGGTGGGAGTTTTTTTGTAGTTTTTTTAAAGAGTGTCTAGAACCACAGATTATAGAAAGTACCTAAGTCTCCTAAGTGGTAAAATATAAGGAAATTAATTAGGAGAACAAAGTAATTATATGGAGTAAATTTGTAAGAGCAATTGTTTCAGCCTTCTTCCTTAAACTCTAGAGTTGTGGTGCCATTTGTCTAAAGATAGAAGACTTCAAATGCCAACACACAAAGTTTTAATATGCTCTTTCCCTAAGGCTAAACTAAAGAAAAACTGGCTGCACTTTCCTGGAGTTAACAGGTCACATTTATCATGCTGCCACTTATGTTCAAGAACTAGCAATTTAACTGTTCCCAACTGGCTTGGTTCAGCCCTCCTGAAACTGGAGATGGGCTGAGGTTTTTAAGCAATCTTATCTGCTGGAAGTGGCTAATATTAGAATAACACAGGACTACAATCTTGGCATTCTGGAAAGCTGGTGAGATACTATCCCCAAATTCTCCTTAAATGCTTCTGCTAATTTCAGTAGTGTTTTTGTTATTACTATGATTTTTTATATATAGGTCCCAGATAAGTTACCCATGAAGGAAAAGATAATTGACAAATTCTCCACTAGTCTTCTGAGTTGTTTTTTCCCCTCCTGGGATCAACATTTCTTTAGAAAAAAGATGATTATTCTCTCCCCGCAGCTATAAATTCCTCAGCCAGCTCCTCTGTTACCATGCAGTCTGCTGGGCACATTCCAGAATTATTTCTGAAGTTTTCTCAAACTTCCATATAAGTCCAAAAATTCCATAGTCCTGCTCCACGCCGGCATGACAGCCGACCCTTACTGCTTGGTATAAATTCTTGAAACACTCAGTTCCGCTGGTGTGGAGCAGCCAGTTAAATTAAGGACACAAAATCCACACAGTGCTTTGGGAAAGTGCTGCCATAATAATCACATCCATCTCCCCAGAAAGCTTCAGTTCTTTGTTGCAAACCAACCTGCCCTAGAAACCATGGGGGCAGAAAGCATCCAGCCATCGCCACATAGTCCAACACTGATCACTGCCAGAGGAAGAGGTGTTGGGGGCAGTTATAAAAAAGAGTGGGGAAAACCCCAATATCTGTGCAAAAGTAAACGAATGGTACAAAACAAAATAACCCTCCTCCACTGGAAGCAAATAAATCACTCCCAGGCTTCAAGTCAAGCATGACTTTAAGCACTTTATGAAAATAGATGCAGCATTCTCAGCACGGTGGTGTCCACAGCTTCCCACCAGAGCCTGGTGTCTCAGGCATGGTGTGGCTCCCACGCCTACCACAGGCTGGATGTGCAAGGGCAGTGTCTGCTCATGGCCTGTGCATCCCAGTTCCCTGCTAAAAGAACAAATTAGCCAACAATAACAGTGTCTGTTTCGTTGCCATCTCAGTAGACGCTCTAATGGAGCTAATAGGAAAAAGAAACCTCACCAGAGAAGGGAAAGGTCAGAAGGCTAATAAAATAAATGCAGCTATTGTGAGATCCCTTGGCAATTCATAAGGGAGTGTAATTTTCTCTTTTTTCTTTCCTCAGCAGCATGAGAATCTTCCAATGAACCCAAAATGAAATTTCAACTTTCATGCAAAGTTTATTACTAACAGCATTGCAGAATTAGGAATATTAGAGATTTAGGTTTACACTTGTTTGATTCCCCCCTCATTTAATCTCTCTAGGTTTTTCTGAGTTTTTCTTCCAGCCAGCTCTGTCTATCAAAGAGAAGCAGTGTCATACATGACAAAATGTTGGCCAAAAAGGTAATTTTACACCAAAAGTCCTGAGTTGTTCCTGAAGGGCACAGCTGTCCAGCTGCTGCCCTTTAAATAGCACTGCCCATCTAGGCAATTTATGGTTGGTTGCTCTTTAATCTAGTGAGTGTTCCTCTGTTTATAATCAAATACCTGCTGAAGTGTTTGGCTGTTCTAGGGCTTTGAGTCAACAAACACAGTTTGATAAATGGTTTTCTTCCAAGCCCACTTCTCTCCAGCACTATGTTGACACCTGCTGCTGCTGGATTCGGGGACTGCCATTCCTGAGTGTCTAAGTGTACATACACACCTATATCCTGTGTCCCTGAGAGTCACAAGCGACACACACAGCTGGAATTTGATCCTCACAAGTGACACACACAGCTGGAATTAGATCCTCCTAGCAGCAGCAAAATCACTACAGTGCTGGAAAAGATGTCCCTGTAGATAAGGGATTTAAATGCAGCTGCTGCCCCTCTCTAGAAAGGATGCCCCTGTGCTCCTCTGCCTTCCAGAAAGAGTCAGCAACAGCAGCCTGGGGCTATGGATGAGTGGGCACCTAGGGAAGGCCTAACTGGTACCTCAGTGGCTGCCCTGCATCCCGACAGGACACACAACCAAGGCAACAAATCCTCCAGCACTGCCGGCCTTTGGCTCTTCTCATACCCAGCAGAGAGGGACAGACGTGACACCACAGCAAGGCAGCTGCTGTGAGGGATCTGAACACAGGCTGTGGCATCAGAAATAGCACAGCACAAGCTCAGGGAGAAAGCAGCCTGAAAGGCTGCAAAATAAGTTGCATGGGCTCACTTAAGGAGGTTTGTTCCCAGGACCCACAAGAGGAGGCCACCTGCTGCAATGACTCTGTCTCAGACCTGCAGAAGGATGCACTCAGGCCAGCCCTCTTCCCTGCTATGGGCTCCTACAGCCATCAGCTGAATCAGCAGCATCTGCAACTTCCCTAACTGCCCAAAGACATTGCCTAGTTTAAAAACCTAACAAACACAGGAGAATGCTACATCCTGGCTTCTTTTATGGCAGGCTGATGCAAGAAAACACCCAGGCCCCATGCCCTGGAAGTGAGACAGAAGGTGGTGTTTTGGTGTGATAAAATTCCCTTCCCAGGAGAAATTCACTGTACTAGGGAGAAAAACCCATCTGTCATTTCAGCCATCCATCTACAGCAGTGGAGCTTTTTCCTAGGCAATATTTGTTACTTTAAAGGGTCCACCTTGTGGCTTTTCACATCAATCATTACTGAAGTTATGTCAAGATCACAAAAAAACTACATTTGTGGTCTCATCTGGTAGATATGCTTCACAGGTAACAATATATCCTGCCTCAACTTAACTTTACTTCTTTTCTCTATAAAAACAACAGCCTGAGATTCTCCACAGAGTTAATGGGATGCTGTCATAAATTAACAGAATATTAAGCATCACTCAAAGGTGCTTTTACACTCTGCACACAGCTCTGGTGAAGGCAGGACAAGGAGAGATGTAAGTACCAGGCTGACAACCCTTCATTCAAAGGGATGCTGAAAATAAAGCAGGTTCATAGATCTGCTACAAGAAAAATCTCATCTTTGGTTGGAGTTCATGAGCATGAAAGAGAGCTCAGTTAAGCAAAGCAAAGCATGGAGACACAAAACTGGTTTGTGAACATCTTAAGGTTTTAGTCCAAATAAAAACCTATTGCTCATCATGTATAACCTGTCCTCTTGGCAACCCAGATCTCCTGCCTACATTAGTAGTGCAGCTCCTTTATTCTCCGTGAAAGTTTCCTATCCAAACTCTTTCTTCTATGGAAAAAAAATCAATTACATTACATCAGTGTGATTGAGAGGGAGATTAGTTATTGCTGCCTCTAAAACAAGAGATCTCAATTTCTTTTTGAGGCTCTCTTGTATCACAGAGAATTGGTTGCCTTGGAAAACCTGTTTATTCCATACACTTTAGAGCAGATGCTCAGACTAGCCACAGACATCCTTCTCTACTGGGTTACACACATTAGAAAGAGGAAGGCAAGGATTTGATCAAAGCTTTCAGCTTCTGCAAGGAGAGAGAATTCAGGTCCTCATCAAGGAGGAAGACAGAAAAAGTAAACAAATTATGTAGGAAATTAGAAAGGGAGGTTAAAGGTTACATTTACAGGCTTTAAAACACAAAGAGATACTGTGATCATCCATTTTGCATAAATTCCTACATAAGCCAGGCCACGGTTGATTAACTCCAAATAAATAGGTGGTTAGTTCCTCTACAGCTGTAATTACAGGTGTTTTCAGAAAAAAAACCCACTTATTTGTATGCTAATATAGCAGTATTTTACCAGCATCACCCATTCACATTTTGGGGATATATTCCTGTATCCTGTTCCAGATGCTGGATGTGAACTTGTGCAAAAATACCTCAGATGCAGTTAATACATTCACCAGGGAACCTCAGAAAAATATGGGATTTCCCAAACCTCTTTGTTGGAGAACATATATTGCTATTCAAACCACTTCTAAGTCAGCATCCCTCTGAGGAAGAACTGTCTCAGATTTTTCTGCAAGCTCTCTCATTATCACAGCAGTATTTATGGCTGTGCCTCAGGGGAGCAAGCAGGCAGCTTCATCCATCCCACACACAGCCAACAGTTCCTGGACCCTACTTACACAGAGGGTTCTTTTAATACTAATTTTATCTCAGGCCAAGGGTTCAGGCAATGACCTTCTAGACACCACCACAGCCCCAGCAATAAATGCCACATTAAATTCATAACCTTAATCTGCTAAGTGGTACTGAAAGAAGAGTGAGAAGCCGTGAGGTCACTGCTGTTCTAACGCAGCGTTATCAATCAGACCTTCACAGACCATTGTCATGTGCTGGGGCTCCTAAGGACTCCATCAGTTCCCAATGAAAAAGTACAAAACACTTCTCAAGATACTCAAGCCTTCTCCAAATACACACAAACCTGAAAGCAGCAGCATTTTTTTTCTGGTCTCTGCTGCTTATGTTCCTTCTGAAATGTATTGATGTCCTACGTCTTAAGGAAATTGCAATTGATGTTTCCTGTAGGACTTGTTAAGAATGAAAGTTTTACATGCTGAGGATGCAGGACAAGACCTCAAGGATCAAGTAGGCATGACCTCAAGGATTTCTGCAGCTCTAGAGATGTGTTGAGACTTGCCTGATAAAAAGGTCTCTGAAATGCAGAAGGCTTTTTACTCCATGACACTCTTGGCTATGAATACCACATGCGAACAATTTAACATAAATCAGAGAGAAATATATTTGTTCAGAATTCAGACCTCTACACACGGACATATGAGAGAGCACAAGAAGCAGATGGGGTTACCATTGTCTGTTCTCTTCTCTCTTTGGCCACATGGCAAAGAAAGTGACATAAAATTGATTCTTTTGTTTCTATGGAAATAAATACCATCTCCTGCTGGAAGTGCTCTTCTCTGCCTGTGCAGATCCTGGTTTAACATACAGCTGTCTGATGGATTCATCCAACTGCCTGCTCTGCTTGAGTCATGAGGATCTGGGCCATGCAACTGCTGTCACTCAGGAAAGGCTGATGTTGGAAGCTGGAATGTTGACACATCACACAATAAACCCCACAAGCAGCTACAGGCTCTTCTGAGAGCTTTTCCTTTGGTGATAAGGAGCAACTACCTCTGAAGAGAGCAGAGGGTCCCTACGTACATTAATGCTGCCTAGGTTCATGTTAGTTCAATTTGAGAGTGAAAATAATGTGGCAATAGGATATCATCTGGTCTAAGTGGGGCCTCTCTCAAAATATTTGACATATTTTTCTTAAAGATTACTGCTAACAAGATTGGGGCATGCTTGATAATCCTTGGCTGCAACCTGAAAATTTGACGGATGATGGCAATGAAGGTGATGGGTTGTTTTGAGTGGATGGAGGTAATACTAGTAACTTCTATGGGCAGCTTTAAATCTCCACCAAAAATATCCTGCAATAGATAACCAACATACAGGCTTTCTGCAAGCACCTTTTTTTTGTTTTGTTTTGTTGTTTTCCAGTTATATGATTTTTCTGATTCCTTCATTTGGGCTTTTTTCTCAGAAAAGTTTTACAAATTTTTCACCATTGCCAATAACTTTGCAAATTAGTACAAAAGACGAAAATAGAGCCTTTTCCTCTCCCTGTCTCTTCCACTGCATTTATTTTTCTGGTCAAGGTGAAGGGTAAAACCTGATTGTTCCTCCAACAGAAGGTGAGGTTATGTGGCTTCAAAAAAGAAAAGTATTACCAGTTTTCAGGCTATGGTATTTTTTTTCCCTTGAAAAAAAACCCAAACTACAAAAAACTAATGTTGGGACTTTCCAATAGTTTTCTCCCTTTGATCTGCAATCTGACAGGAGTTCTTCTTTTTCACTTATTTTTCATGTTACTGGGTCCTACTTTGTGCTAAATTTAATTTTGCGCTATATTTAATTTTGCTCTCATTAACATAACCTAAATGTCACTGCCAACTGCCACCAAGACATTCAAGTCATTCTGACTTGAGATGAACAAATTCGTTGTGAATTCCTTTGGAAAAAAAAAATCCACAGCCTGAATATTTGTGGAAGACTGAGTCTAAATTTGATCGTGACAAAAATCAGAAAATCAAAGTTCTTGTTTAGCTGCTGTTACATGTTCTCTGACTCAGTCAATAAATTTATTTCATTCCTCTTCCCCTTTCAAGCTAATAGAAAATAGTTTCATGCAACTGAAAAATGCTTTGGGCAAGACTGGGAGAAGCAAATAACTTTTTTACTGAATATGGGGTGTTGACTGATTCCAAACATCTCGCCAGCTCATCTGAAGCCACCAAATGCTTGGAGCTGAAAAGAGGATGTGGGGCTCAGTTGGTGGAACGAGATCATGCTGAGGGCAGATGCTTCCCCTTGAGCAGTCAGCATACTGCCCACAGTATTTTTTTGATATCCAGATTCTCCTCCTTAGGGGAGTACCTTGGAGACTGGTTTGGAGGGGGCCACCTTTGCCTGACTACCTCAGCTAACAAGAGTTCAGTCATTTTGGTTGCGGGAACTCAAAATACATCACCTCTGAAATGCTCCTGCCATGGCAGACAGGGCACACCAGTGGGAGATACCTGTTCAGCCCCAAGGAAGCAGAGGAAGAATTCCATGCTGCTCTCCTGAATTTTGGAGTCTCCGAAGTGTCTACCCAGACACCAGAGGCAACACTCCAGCACCCATGTCCTCCTTCTTTGCATGAACTGCACTGTCATCCCTTTTTTTTCATCCACAAAAAAATCAAAGAGGCAAGACACAAGGTCTCGTTTCCTTGCACGTGTGTGTGTGGTGTGTAAGGAAAGCAAAGCATATTTTTCCTGAGTTTCAGTTCAGAGGCTGACTGGAAGCATTCACTTTTATCGCATTCATAGTGCAGGACTGACATTTCACCTCCACAATATATCTGGGGAACTGCCAGCACAGTTCCAGCCCAAGCAAGAGCTTCTTAAGGCCAAGGCTTTAGTGATGAAGCACTAGGAGCACCATACACACATACTGCCACTTGGATTACCCTGGAAACACTTCCATGTAGACAAAGTCTAATGGTGGACACTTTCTGTCCTTCCAACACGTTGTCAGATCACACTCTGCCACGAGGGACGAGTTCCTCTGCAGCACTCAGTCCTAGCAGGGAACCAAAGCATGGAAACCACATGAGCAGAGATTACGCAGCCTCTCAAGTCTGGCAGCCAGATGTTGGCTTGCAAGAGTGAGTGTAACCAGATGTTTTTTCTGCCATTTTTTTCTCCAAACATTCAGAATACGTTAACAGAATGACACACAGAGAGATAAGTTTGTTATCATATCTGTATATTTAGACACATATACATTATTAGCCCCCTCAAAACTGTAATCCCTAGGGATTACAGGCAGGACTAGGATTTTCAGATGTCAGGTCCAGCTCAGACTCTGCAAGAAGCTCCAAGTGAGTAACAGCCAGACTAGGACTTCTCCATATTGCTGCCCTGATGTCAGGATCAGCCCAAGGGTGCAATCCATAGAATCCCTTTGCAACCACTTAAAAAACATGCTCCTGGATGCAGTACCTGGGGACAGCTCATCAGCTGGACACAGGCAGCTTTGCCTTTTTCTACCTATGCAAAACTGTCTCACAGTGAACTGCTTGGGATTTGGAATGAAAAAATACAGCAGGAAGATCACTGCACTGTTGTGATATACTGGCTGCTGATGCAAAATGCTCAGGCAAAGGAAAGAAGACTGATGGGATATTCCTACATCCCAACATGATCTAGCTGTTGGATACTTCTCTAAGGCCACAGAAACATGCTACTTTCTAATGAAGCTGACAGAGCCTGCTGGAGAGAAATCTGGGCAGGTCAGCTCAGATTCAGTAGATGCAGATGTTAATTTCAAGGATCAGTTTTAAGGCTGAACCCTCATCACACCTTTATCCCTTCCACAGTGTCTATGCCAGACAGCCCCATCTGGACCAAAATCATTTTGTTCCACTTAATATCCTGTGTTTTTCTCTATACAAGACTTGGGTTTGCCACTCACATGCTCCATGTGCACTGCACAGTCTCACACAAGCTGGAAAGAATACATTTGGGACAGCAAGGAATATCAGCAGATGGACAACAACCAACACTTAACTGCTATGACTTACATTCTAATAAAACAAAATCCAGGAACATCTCTAATTCCCAGCTAGGTAATACAGAAAAGCAGCAATTCTGGCCCTGAGCTGCTTTTAACTGACCTACATCTCATGAAGGCAAGTGAAAACTCCCATTGGAGCATTTGACCTTCAGACAGGCTAATTCCTGTTGATTGTTCCCATTTTATTTAGTTATGCAAACAAGCACCAAGTCCTACACTTAAACTTTTATAAATAATATGCCTTCATCTCCAAAAAGCCCAGGTGAGAGCTTTAGTTTTGTGACCCTTATTCTTTCATAAGAAAAATAAATAAGCAGAAATTAATGAATACATTTCCTTGTAAATACCAGTAGAACCTATTGCAATTAAACCCGGGAAGAGGTGGGGGAGCCCAGATGGAAGAAAAAGTTAAAAGTCCTTTTGACACAGGTTCCTCTCAGTGACTTGGGAAACAAACTCAAACACTCAGGGGACCCAAGAGTCAAGCTCTTCCCCTGGCAGGCTGGCCAGGCTTGTGTACACCTTTTACAGGAGAAAGAAATCCAAGACAGCTTGATGATGCTTCCTTTGAAAGGCTGCATTTCCTCTCCTCCCTACAGCCTCTTAACACAATTCTGCTAGAGGGAAAACAGTGGCTGGAAATATCCCAGTGATGTATTTAGTCAGAAGAGAGATACATAGAGAGTCAGAGAGCTTTCTTAAACAATACCTTTATAAGCCTAAAGTGTTTTGTTTGAAACAGCTCTATGGGAATGACCTTTGGAGAAGCCTGAGGCTTGAAGCCCACAACAGCTGCCCTGACAGACAAGACACCAGACTTTCCTGACAGCTGTAGGGCCTGGGGAGCTTCTGGATTCCTGGAAACACTGACAAGTTGTCAATTCTATCCAGTTTTGACCACAGCCAAATTTCAAAATTCCTGAAAACTGGGAGCCCTTGCTTTTAGCTACCTCAGATCTGAATTTCTAGAGGCAAAACAAGGGTTGCAACATCACCATTTCCTGTCAAGTTCAAATATTGAAACTGTACAAATTAGTCCTTCTCAGAATTGTGAGATAACCTTCAAATCGTGACACTTAAATGAACAGATGTTCTTTTCTCTTGCCTTCTGATTTGCAGACCTCTAATGTGTCAGTGGTATTTTCTGTCCTAAGTGCGTAAAAACTTTTAACTTTCTCTTACAAAAACAAGGCAAAACTGAAATTCCTGTGCAGTAATCTTCTGAGTGTTGCGAAGGTTATGGATAAAAGTAGCTGCATTACCAGGCTACTTCTTCTAGATCTGACCTTTTAGAGCTACAGTCCTAGTGCCAGTAGCATAAAGGACAAGCCTTTAAGATGCAGCACTATGGAGCAGCTGGTGAGAAGGAACACAGCTGCAAGGAACAGAACCATAGAGCACAGTCCAAAGCAAGTGGAGCTCAAAAAGGGACCTCAGGAGAGGTAGGGAGAAGCCAAGGAAGTACAGACTTGGTTCCTCCTCAGAAAAAAAGGTGATGAAAACAACAAAGGACTAAGGAATCGTAGTCTAACTGAAGACAGACCTAGACTTTTCAAAGTTTCTACCTTTCCAACTGGGACAGAACTCCCTCACAGGAAGTCAGATTCTGCAAGCCTTCAACCTGTCTGCAAATACCACGTGCAATAACCAGCAACTTTGGTATGTTTCCACAGAGTCCCACAGAAATGAATACTTTCAGAAAACTGTCTTTTCCTTTTCAAATTTATGTGCAACAGGAGCCCATAACTATGGGGACTGCCGGTCACTTCACATAGCCCTAATGTCAAGACTTTCCAAGCACTGTGCTGTAGGGAGTTCTCCGAGCTCCAGGAGTTCCCACCAATCCAGACATGCTTTAAAACACTGCTGTAGGACACATGTCAAAGCTGCTTCTGTGGTGTCACAGGGCTGTGTGGGTCCACCACCAGCTCCGGCAGGTCCAGCAGCAGGTTCACCAGTTTGTGCTAATTGGTCTATCCATCTCTTTAGGTGAGAAGATGCAGTGAAGCTGTAGCAGCAGCAGCCCTGTAGAATAGCACAGTTGTAACTGCAAAGCTCTGTGCCTCAGGTTGTGTACTCCCTGCAGACTTGGCTTAATTACAGCAATGTGACAGGCTTCATCCCCTGCAGTTACAGCTCTGGTCTCTGCACTTGGAAGACCATTCAGGATATCATGTACAGTGTGTCCCTACACAGACACACTTAGAGCCCAATGAGGCAGATGGGAACCCTACAAGCATCTTCATTTTAATTAGGAGTACTTCCCTCTACCTTCTGCCTGCCTGGCTCTAGTTACAGTAAATTCTATATTTGACTGAATGTATTACCATAAACTACCTTCTCCACAGCAGCATTGTCTCCTCCCCACATACTGCTCACTGAAGAGAGTCACCTTGATTATTTAGAAAGTGGAAATCCAACCAGATCCCCTCCTGAGCAGTGAGAACACTCAGCCAGGTTCCTAATCTGACTCTTGGAAATTCAACTCAGAAGCCCGAGTCAACAGAGTAAGACAGACAGACACTCCCACCTAGTGGGGAAGGCACAGCTCTGGGTCTCGGGGGCTGGAGTTGCTTCAGCTCTGCAGACTCACACACTCCTACCACAGAACCCTTTGCTTTTTGACTCAACAAGAGTAATGGGTATGACGACACCTGAGAGCATTACTTTTAATTATTAAGCAGAAGAAAAAGACAGGTTAAGCCTACCAAGTTACCAGTATTTTTATCTCCTCAGTATTAGACATGACTGCAAACACAACCCTTTCACTTTATAGTAGTGTAATGATTAACTTCTGCAAGGTCAATGCAACAGACATGTAAAATATTAGCAGAATGGCACAGTGTCATTTTAAACCTACTTTGCTACACTAGAAGGAATTAAATTCTTGAATGCAAAACAAAGACAAGTCTTCAGTAAATAAAGAGGGTTTAATACCTAGGAGAGCATTCCAGCTCACAAGCTGTGTCACTGTCAGTATTTTCTGGAGACATTTAGGGGTTTACTACTTTGGGGGGTTTTTAATACATGCTGTAGATAAAAGTAAAATAAAAAATCGTACGGTGGCAATTAGAAGCTGGAGGGGAAAAGCCTTTTTGATCTATTTCCATTTCAGCATGCTCAGTAAAGACACCCACAGACCCCTCCAGTTTCCCAGCAGGATGAAGGTGCCATCCTGAGGGCTCACTGGGGTTGGCCATGGCATGAACCCCACGGTCTGCCACGGGGGGTGACAGAAAGAGCTCTGTTTGGCTGGCCTCGAATTACTTAAATCTGTTCTGGTACAGAATGAGATACACACACTTTGTGATTCGTATTAGCCTTCAGATGTCTTTTTATGGGTCTGCAAAAAGTCACAAATGTGCACTTGCATTTACCAGCAGTGTACTGCCCTTCTGGACCCAAATGCCTGTTTCTGAAAAACATGCAGCCACCAAAATCTGCAATGTGCAAGCCAAAGTCTCTGTGTGCAGCAGCTTTGCCACCTGCAAGTATTTACTATGGAATCATTGTGATGCACTCTGTTCTTTCAGCCCATGACACAATCTCATTTCCCAGGTTCTGGTTTAGGTCCTGCGCTTTGTTGCCCTCTTGAAAATTATTCCAAGTTTTTATTTTAACATAATGTGGCCTACACACAAATTAACTGTGTCTACAAACAGGGCATGTTCATCAGTGGCATGGCTAAGCCCTGGGGTCTGTCAGGATGCAATTTTGCTACTCTTCTGTTTGGTCCAGGTCAAAGACTAATGCAGTACTGAAATTCGCAAACTCATTGCTCCTATCACTGCAGATCAAGTCTGCAAATAATTCCATGCTCATTGATGATACTCTGCACAGTTCAGGTTGGAGATGACTTTGCACACAGAGCTATTTTTACCACCGGGGCTAGGAAGATCTAGATAGAATGAACTGTTAATTTCACGTTTGACTAATGTGTCTCAGACTTGTCCAACAGTGCATTTGAGATCAGCTGTGAGGCTCTCCCTTCATGTTTCTCAATTCATGTAGGGAGAGACCTGCCCACCTCCACAGCAACCACTGTAACACAAAGTGCTAGTTCTCAGCAGCACTTCTGAGTTTACTGCCTAACACACATTAGTAAGAGGTTTACACACTTTCACTGCCCAGTCAACAGCTTTGCTAGCACACTTGCTAAACTACAGGCACATACTCCACCTCATAGTGCCACAAAAACCTCTTTTTCCAGATTTCACAGCAGTATGGAATTAAGACAGTTTAACCAAGCCCTTACTTCAAATGAACCACGTAAGAAACCTTTTTCCTTTCCAGCTGTCCACCAGAACAAGCATTAAATAATGTTCACTGCTTCACTGTCCCTACTATTTGCCTTCAACAGTTGGTAAGTTCTCATCTTCCTATTCCACAGACATTCCTTTTTGTATAGAGCTGAGGACTTTGCATATTCAGACCTAGACAGGAGACAAGGTAGGACTGACTCACCGACTGGAAGCAGGAGACAAGTGGAACTTTTTCTTAACCTGGTGCACAGCAGAAACTGAGCCTTACCAGCATGTGCTGGTTCTCACACTACTGCCTTTAGAGCCTCAGCAAATGTTGGCTGCGCTTGAGGAGCTCTCCATGGTTTAAAACCTCAACACCTGGAGCTAACTCAAGCTTCCTCTATAGCTTAAGCACCAGTCTACAGGCATATTTACCTCCTGTTCCTTTGGAGTGTGCAGCACCAAGATGTCCGGCACACACCTTAGGGCACTCGCCAACAAAGCCTTGCCTCAGCAGTCACTCACATTGAGCACTCCACCAGCTTGTTTTGCATCTCTGCTATGTGGTACTTCACCATGTGTAACAAGGAACAGAAAAAACTCCAGTTTCCTTCACCTTCAAGCAGACACCATAGTAAGCATAACATGCCAACCATTTCTTTTTCAAGACCATGGGTATCCTCTGTTACACCACAGAGGTTACTTCATCCCTGCTTCAAGCATCAAGTTTAATTTGTTACTACTACTTCAGCAACACAGCTGTGCAGAGACAACTCGTACTTGATATATGCATGGAATCAGCCCCTTTAGTTAAAGGATGGTCTAAGACACACCTGAACAGTTAAGTATGAAATGAGTGTCACAGGCTGGCATTCAGGCCCTATGTGAACAATTTGCCTGAGCCAGTTCTGTAATCTCTTGCCCAAGGTAACGCTTCCAACGCTCGTGCATCAGTGTGATACACGAAGTGATGCAGGAAGGGGCAGGGGATGACTGAGGGCAATCAATTCAGGCAGGCACAGCAACACCTATTTCACCTTTCATTTATCTTTTCAACCTTTATGAAAGCTCTGCAGCCTGTAATACAACAAATTAGAAAAGGCCTTTTTCTCTTCCAACTGTTTTAAAATCAAATAACTAGACCAGATATTACGAAAAATGAGTCTCTTGTAGGCAGTTATAGAAGATTCTTCTTTTGAGTTTTATTTGTTTATAGCAACAGTAGCACATATTTCCACTTAGGTATTTCAGTGCAACAAGGAAATCCATTAAGCTTCAGCAAGGTGACCTATGTTTCTATATGCAATAGAACAGATTAAAGTGCCTCCCTTTGTTGCACAACACTTTAAAGCTTCAGAACTCTAAGTAAATACCTTTCACAGAATTAAACAAGCAGACACTTTGCTTGATTATGAAATGCTTTTGCTGGATGAGTGAAGTGCTTTCTGCAGTAGAACAATTCATTTGTAAGCCACAGGCACTACTACAAGAGTGGTATCAGAGTAGAACTGGTGACATTTTAGTAGTCTGTGCAAGAATTCCACTCTACTTTTTACAAGTTGCGTATCTTGAAGATACATTCTCCCAGTTGATCACATTCCAGATGGCTTTCAAATAATCAGGTCGAACATTTTTATATTGAAGATAATAAGCATGTTCCCATACGTCAATGCCTAGCAAAGGAATGAGACCTGTGAAAAAAGAGGATAAATTTTTTAAATTTATGAAAATACACTTTACATGCAAATATTATTTTATATTGCATATTATTTTATATTGCATCCCCAAGTTGTACCCGGTTTCTGAGTCTAAATCTGCAGGAAGACAAAGAGCTCTGCAGCACACTGGTCCTCATTGCAGTATTTTACAAAACTGTGCTCTCAGACACACACATACACACACTCTGCATAAACTCAAAGAGCTGATTTGGGTAAACACATCTAGAAATATTCTGGAACTGCCTTGAAAACATAACTGAAACCAGATTAAGTCAATCTTCAAAGGTTTCTATCTTTTGCACAGTTATGCAAGCATTTTCATGAAAAATTACGTTATACGTTATAAAGGTTTCTTGCTATGCCAGCTTGCTTGCAATACTTTAATTACAGGTTATTTGTTAAGTGCCTAATGACCTCCTTGCTTTTGTGCTAAAATACCCTTGTCACTGAATTTTTAATGGTAAATTTTCACAGGAAGGAGGGTAGTATTTACCACCATTATACTCTATGTCCCTATACTAAATCTATAATTTCTTTTCACCCTGCTGATAGGCAATACACTGACTGCTTGCAATACATGAAATTCCTAGCTATTCTCTATGAATTCTGAAGAACATGTTTTAAAAGTATCTGCAAAATGATTTGGACACTGCAGGCAGATACACACTGATCATGACCTCTTCTCTCTGTGAAGGATGTCCAGCCTGCCATTACCACTTCCATGTCTAAGGAAGTAAGAATATCTTGGAAAGAGATCATTGCCAGTACTGTGCTGCTTGTCCAGCTGTAACACTTAACCACATCACAGACTAATTTGGTTGACACTCATTACTCTTATAAATATAAAGGAAGCAAATTAACTGCTCCAATTTAAACCCAGTCTAGATAGGAACATAACAAGAGTTGTTATGTTCATCTTCCCCTCTCCTGTTGTCCGGCCCCCACTGACAGTGCTGTGAACAGCTCCTCTGCCAGAGGGGAAAAAAAAAAATCTGAAGGCAAGAGGCTTAATTTTGCTAGATATGTGCAAGTTACTGCGGTTACTCAAAAATCAAAGGAAGCTGAAGCTAAAATATCCACCAAGCAAAAAGCACTTTCACAATATGGCACATCTGTCTTCCTTTAGCCTCGAAGGACACTTAATCCTTCTACTCTTCACAGTTTTTAAGTCCTGCTTTACAAACGCTGCTCTAAAAACTGTGTTTTCACTTCTGCTAGAAGAGACGTTTGGTTTTTCAGATCTATTTATCCATCAATTTCTTCTCAACATTGTCCACAAACCACTTTTCAGATGTCATACACTTGCCTATCAAAGAAGAAGCAGAAGGGAAGAAACCTGACCTGTTGTTCCTTGCAAAGGGTCTTGATTTGCACAAGCTGCTATCTGTAGGCGCCCCTGCTCCTTGTTATAGCCAAGCCACCCCCAGCCTGACCCTTGAACACCAACTGATACAGCTGTCAGCTTCTCCTTGAAGTTTGCAAAGGAACCAAAGTCACGCTTGATGGCTTCCATCAATTCTCCTTTAACACAGAAAAAAAGCACAGATAATATAAAGGCATATAAACCTCAATCAAAACCTCTCAAATTTATCACAAACAGCTTTTGTGAGACCTGTACTAAAGGGCCTTTACCTTTAATTGCAGGTCACTTCAGTTCATCAGTACTCCATCCTCCCCAGGGGGATTCCTTCCTTTAGGCTTTAACTGCTAAACTATCCCTATCCAAACTGGAGCTCCAACAATAACTCCAGCCACTACGCTGGGTGGGTCTGCAGCACATTTCTTCCCTTTCTGTGAACCGAGCACTTACAGCAATTTAATTTGCATGGCTTTGTACAACTATTTTCTCTTATGAAGGTGGAAAGGATATATACAGCATTAGCCAGGTATTTTGCAGCGTATACATAATTAGCTCTAGAAATTAAAAATACTCTGTACATTGCCAGTTTTTTATACTTCTGGCTTACATCCAAAATCCCGCAAATTTTGGTAATTATTTGGTAATTAAAATTATTTGGTAATTTTGGTAATTAAAAATTTGGTAACCTGAGAATTTTGGTAATTGTCACATAGAAAGGTGCATTAACTCTGAAAAATAAAGATCCTTTAGACTCCTTCAAAGAGAGAAAATATCAATTCCACCTGTTAATTAAAACTGATGCAATAAACCACTGTAACATGCACTAACCTTTAGGCTCCCCTCCTCCATTAGGAGAAAGGTTTGTCCAGAAGATGGTGTGATTGATATGACCCCCACCATTGAACTTCAGTGCAGGTTGAAGTGACACCTGAGTTGTAACATCACCTAAGGATACAGAAAATAAAAATACATCAATAAAAACATTATCATCACCACAACAGGCAGTAAGTTTCTACTAGACCTTTACTAATCTCCAAAATCTTTGTATGTGCATATAATTTATCAATGGAAAAGATAAGGTTTGTACTATTATCATATTTTAGACAGTCACAGACAAACTCTGTTAAAGATTTATTATCTTTGACCTTTTTTTTATGCTGTAATAAGCAAACTGCAATATTGCAATTATCAGGCAGCCCATACTACACATGTAAGACCTACTGCCATTCTACAGCAGAATAAAGCAACAGGCACAGCCAGAACTCTTTGAAGACCCAGCACTTGTAAATTCTTCAGTATCATCACTACAAGGCAATAATATTACTTACTCATTAGCTCAGTGATTTGCAAACTCAGCATTTTTAAACTTCTTAAAAGAATTTACAGGGCAAACAGCTTGTGCTTGGGAAAAGGCAGTAAGTACAGAGAGCACATACACAAAATGTTCTTATTCCTATCTTTTGTTTCATTTGGGGTTTTTTTGGAGGGAGATACTCACAGAAAAGTGATCCAAATCACTTTACTACCCATGACAGAATCCTGCATCTGAAATCAAGATCAAACAGCTCTGTACTTCCTCTCCCACCACAAAATGCTGTATTCCTTGAAGAACTCACTGGTGCCTTGTGTCTCTGAACAGCGTTGCATCACTTCAGTACAAGGGTTTTCATTACTGTTTTGGCTTTTAAAAACACTGAAGCATTTCAAAGGTTTTTAAAGCTTTTTCCACCACTCCAATACATTCTTTAGTAAGGAATCAGTGGGGGAGTTGTTTCTTCCACTCTCAGGACTGAGTGGTAGAAATTTTCTGAGTCACTTCAACAACACAGACATGAAGACAAGCCTCAAAGAAGTAATACACCTCAAAGCAGTAGCACATCTGTTACTTCAGGATTCCACATTCTCAGCATCTCCTCACAACCTTCACAGAGGGGCACAGCCCTGAAACAAAGCATCCAATGCTTTGTTTTTAAAAACATTATTTGCTGAATTTAGGTATTAGGTTAAGAATAATAAGTCTCTCATGGCCACTCAGATGGCATCTTTGGGACATTTTCCCTAAATTTTGCATGCCTTAATGACACTTTCAAATTCATCCAGACCATACAACATATAGCAAGGCAGAAATCAAAATGTAACTTAGAATGCCTTTAATGTGTTCATTACTCTTTATTCCACCATTCCTTAGAAGAACCCACTCCTCAGGACCACTAGGAACCAGAGATGGCATTTCACCATTGTCCTTAAAAAACAGTATTTGTGCTGCTGAACTTTGCATTGGGGAAAAAAAAGCAACTGAAAAAGGTTAACTTGCCCTTAAGTTACAGCAAAAGTATACTGGGATTTATTGGTATAGAATCCATGGACAATTCAGTAAACCAAGACAAGGACCTCAAGGGTGCTCAAGAGAATAGTCAGCTCAGTTTCTAAGCCTATGTCATTTGTTTCCTTGTAAGAGTGCAACAACAGGCCGCATGATGGGCAAAGAAGAGCAGGGAAAACTATGGCAGGAACAAGTTTTCAATGAAAATAAGATTCAAGTTAATATCCTTCACCTTCAATTAGCAAATCTGACACATTTTGATGGGCCAGTAGGCAGGACCAGTTTATGTTGAAACAAAGTCCTGCACTATCACAGAAATGAAATTCATTTTCAAATGAACTGACAACATAAGGCAACAGGATGGCTTTGAGTTTTCTATGCATATATAGATAAATGACGAACAGGTTAAAGATAATCTGAAGAGAATACTTTACTTTCTATTGCTGAACAAGAGACATTGACAAGGCTCTGCTGTCCAGAAAAGTTATTAGATAGTGATCAGATGTGCTATGTAACCCAACACTGATACACAGCCCAGCAAGATTTTTGACTGCACTCAGTTTTAGTGTGAAAAAATAACAATATTGACAGAATGAGGTGGCAGTTCAGATTTTGCCCCAGTCTTAGAATTTTTTCTAATGAGGGTCAAATACTGCACATGGTATACTGAGATACCAACTAGGAAAAAAACAAACTAACAAAGCACACAACCACAAATATCCCAAGTAATTATTTGTCTGCTTTGGTGTGCATGACCACAACCAATAAGTAATCCATTTGGAAAATAATCTCTGCAGAATCCTTAAGGAAAAATTAATCTCTACCTCTAAGTAAAAAACATTTATAGCAAGTGACGAGATGCTATTAAAAGCTGTAATTCCTAAAAAGTAACTCAAAGGATCCACAATGCTGCAGATGCTTCTGATAATCAGAAATTCTGCTTCCCCTAGTGGCTGAAGCTTTTGTCATTTAACAGCATCAGTAACAGCAGCAGCAGACACACTGTCTTCCTACACTTCAGGTTCCCTCCCCATTTGTGTTTGCACTAATTGCATCTCCAGAATATACCTTTTCTGGATCTGCTACTGGCAGGGCAGGGCAGCAGTCAGTCTTGATCACCTGATTCTTAATCCAATCTCACTAGTTCATTAATTCAGACTGTACAAGTTATTTTTAGGCTCACCTAGGTACTTGAAAAGCCCCATTCTCTATTCGAATACACTGGCAATTAATTATCACGGGATATATGGTTCAGGTTTACTCAGATGTCAGCAGTTCTCACTTTCACCCAAGTCCAAGCAGTTAAATTCCACTGTGAAACCATCTGGCAAGCAGACAGAAGTGAGTCTATACAGTAATCATTTCTTTGAGATAAGCCAATACCTTTTAAGAAGATCATCACAACAGCAAAAAAACCCAGAAAATATTCCACCTTCTTTAAAAGATATACATGTTATTTCACACACTTTCATCAGTCCAACTGAAAGACTCAAAGTTTAGAAAAAAATGCATCTCATGTTTTAGCGTAGCTCTGCTACACCTACAAAGTTTTCTCAAAAGGCAGCATATCGCAAATTCTAGGATCATAACGAAACATTCCATGATAGTTTCCTGCGTATTTTAGTGTCCCACACGGGTTTGTCACCTACATGATCCCTTAATTTGGACCCAGTGACATAACTGACACCCAAATTCAGGTCTCTGCACTGTGTGTTGTATACATTAACTGCCCATTTATCTGACCTCCACTTGTAGGCAACCGAGATTATTTACCAAGACAAAGCAGAGGATGTGATGTGAAAACTATCAAGGCACGCAAATTTCACTTTATCTAACTGTGCTACTAACCTTTTATTGCAAAGTACTTGTTCAGCAAAATGTCTGCAATTTCCTACTCAGTCTTTGTTCAGTTCCAGTTACTAACGGAGTACAGACTAAGTCCACAACCATCAATAAATCTTCTAGTTTTACAGCACTAAAGAGAACAGAATTCACGCTTTTTACTTACATTTGATTTCCAATTATCAGCACCACTGAAGCTACAATAAAAGATTTTCCCCTAATAATACTGCAATGATATAATCCAGAACTTTTAAAATAATATATCTCACTTCTTTTTTTTTTATGTTCTCCTGTATCATCTACGCCAATAAGCTTCCATCTCACCTGTAGACTGTGGATATACAAACCTTTTGCCACTGCCTCTTTGTACTTCTCCTCGACAACATTCAGGTTGTTCACGTAGGTGGCATGATGCTTGCTGTGGTGCAGCTGCATGATCTCTGCATTAATGTGAGGTTCCAGAGCAGCATAGTCATATGGCAAGTCAGGAAGAGTGTGTTTTTGCCTAGAAACCAAGCACCCCAAGGGTGCTACCAACTTGGCACTGCTTCTAGAAAAGAAAAAAAAAAAAACAAAACAGAAGGAAGTAGTCTTATTGAGTAAAACTTGGGCTTTACCAGTGAAACAGACTGCATACACTGTTCTGATCAGCTGCTTTAAGTACCTGGGGTGATCTTAGCCAAAGAAATCAAATTTCCATTTCTCAGACGTTTAAAGCAAGCATACTTTGCAAAGATGAATTCACACAAAGGTCACATATACAGGGCTTTGCACTGCGAAGCTGTTGCTTCTCAAACCGAGCCTCCAGGCCACGACAGAGACTCATGTACCCTCCCAAGCATGCAGGGATAGCAATGAAAGCCAGTAGCAACTTGATGACATTCAAAGCTTCGCCTCATCTTTATCCATTAAAAATAGAAGCAAAGGTGTCGCCTGAATGTCGTTCCTTCGCTATCCACAAGGTCCGTTTACTGGGAAGTAAAGACATTAAAAAAACTGCAGTCACCGGGTTCCCAGGACTGAATCTCTCCAGCATTTACACGGACACGTGTTTCCCTGTCCCACAGGGGGTACCGGGAAACCACACGGGGCGTCACGGCCGCGATGCCCGGCACAGACATCGCGCAGGTTGTGTTACCCTTCCCCATTTCAACACCTCGCACATGTCATGCGACACGACAAGGGCCACGACGAGAGGAGAATCGCCGGGCCGGCAGGACGCTCAGCTCCGGGGCCCGCCGCCGGGCCGCTGGTGACCTTGACATAAGCCAGGGGCACACCGCTAGCAAAGCCCTCGAGACCCTGAACAGCGGCCGAGCGCAGCGACCCTCGCCATCAAAAACAAGAGGGTCTGGCAGCCCCGTGTCCGGCCACCAGAGCTCCTCGGCNCTCCCGCCCTCCCGTCCCCGGCACTGCGGCAGAGGGCAAGGGCGGTGCGGCCGCCGCCTCCCGGCGCGGGGCTCTGCCCAGCCCCGCGCTCTCCCCGGCGCGGCGCGGCTCTCACCTGCCCGCGGCGGCAAAGCGGCACAACATGGCGGCGTCTGCAGCCGGGCGCGACTCTCACGGCGCAGCCGCGGCCCGCCCGCCCTCCGCCCCGGCCCGGGGGCTGAGCTCGGCCGAGCCGCAGGTGACACACCCCGCGGTCACCGCCGTCCTTGGAATTCGGGCAGATGCCTTTTCTTAGCGATGGATGTTGCTCGTCCTTACGAACGGAAGCGCTCCTAGAATCGTTATCTTAAAAGTCAGGCCCGCAGCAGTTCCAGCCGAGGCGAGGCTGCCTCAGCGCCCCCACGAACCAGATAAAAGGCGGCCCGGCGCCCGACAGGAGAGAGCGGCACAGCACGGCTCGGCTTGGAAAACCTGCCGCGCAATGACAGGGCTCCGGCAGGAGAGTGACGGCACCAGCAGCGCTAAGGCTACCGTTTCAGCTTTTTTTGTCTACTACTTGGTTTTGTTGGTTCATTTCTGTTCTTTTGCCCATTTTTTGGGCATCTAGTTTTCTCCTACATCTGCTTTCCTGCATGTAGCAATTCAGCGGCCTCTGGTGCTCATGAAACTCCTTTACCCAATTTAATGCAAATGAGTCACAAGACCCATTAAAAACTGGCTCTCCAGCGAGGTCAGGGAGGAGCAGCTCATCTCGCAGTTAGGAGGCACTCTGCAGACAAGACAAACATTAGGTAAAATTTAGATTGAATGGAATTAATCTCTGCTACCACAAAACCTTCGATCTTCATATTTTGTCTTTCTAAATAAATACATATAGCTTCAAGATCTTACAGCACCCACATTTACCAAGACAATAAAAATTCAAATTACAAAAATTCAGTGAGGGCTAAGCCTGAACAATTTTGTTCAGAATAAATAACCTCATCTTGCCAGTTGTGAAGAAATCCACCTGGAAAGACTCACAAAGGGAATCCCAATTCCAACAATGCTTCCATCCCTCACTTCTCGAGGCATCCTAGGAAAGGACAGTAATTTAGTTTCTCTGGTGAGCCATCGGTGCTCTTGCGGAAATCTGAGCAGTGAAAATAGCTCCTTCAGCAGTAGCTCAGATATAATGCAAATTGTCCAAAATCAGCAAGTTGTTTCTTTGTCCCTGATTACTGAAAATACATACAGCAAGGTACAGGTTCTATCTAATTTTAAAGAGGAATATATAGTATTTATTGGATCAATAAAATGTAATTTTTTTGTTAAAATGAACCAACTACATTCAGGATTATTAAGTGTCATAATACAGGCACCAACAGCCAGGCAAAACCATGAATATTATAGGCTTTAGCATCTGTGTATGTAGTATTACGCTGCAGTTCACTAATGCTTGTAGCAAGTGTTCCATGAAAGCAAGTCAATTATGTAATTATATTATTAATTTTATTATTAACTGGCAGAGTTGCAGGGTTGCTTTTATTTTGGAAGGGGGGGGATCACACAAAGCACCCCAGCCTGCTTATTTAGAAGATACCTTCAAAGCGGAGGATGACAAGGGGAATAGCTTGTCTTACACCTTTTTTTTTTTTTTTCAAAAAGTTAACTTGAAGTCTGACAGTATAATTTGTATTTGATTTTTTACTATTTAAAAATAACATACCACTCTGGAGAAAATAAAAACCTCATGTAAAGATGATTTTAAAGTCATGAATGTCCTGTAATACCTGACGGATTTAAGTAAAAAGCCATCACCACCTGAGCTATGTCTTTTTTTAATGACCACAGATTTCCTCACAGGGCTTTTTAGCATCTGATCACATAAGGCCTGATTACTATATTGTGTTATCAGCATTTGAAGCTTCTTACAAATACTGTATTTTACCACGGTCAGGATCCAGGATGTACATATGTACACATGCTACATAAGCAAGCAATATGGTAAGATCCAATAAAATTCATCATCAGGGACTTCTATGATCTAAAAATTCCTTTGGGTGCCAGATGCCAGTACCATTTTTGTATAGATATTTGTCACTTCCTTTTCTTACATTCAACTGCTATTTTTCAGGCAATAAGGCCTGAAGCAACATTGGAAAAGCAACAAGGTATCACCGATGGAATTTATACTTCTAGTGACCGCTACCAAGTGATTTTAGAACATTGATGTGAAACCTATGAAATTAAAATAGCAGTGATGCTAGCCATGGACTAGCATGTTTTTAATACAGACAAGCACAGCTGGTAGCATTTTTATTATATCCATTGTCTTGGACAATATTACTGCAGACACTAATTTATGCCACTTAAAAATGCTACCACAGAAGCCCTTCTATAAGGATTTACTGTAACTGTAAATTTAAACAAAGTCAAGTGTGCTCTAGAACTTTTGAGAAATACTCCTTTCAAACAAGTCTGTTTCCACAGCAAATTGCAAAGCAGTTAAGCTATTTCTTATTATTTTAGTAGCTAGATATGCATTAATTTTAGTAGTCACCTGGTAATTACAAGACTCACAGGTAGAAAAATGTTCAAACTGGACTCAAGTCAACCCTAAAAACACCACTAAGTACTTTTGTCTTACCTTGAACCTGCTTTTTCATCTTGCTCATGTGCTACCAACACTAACCTAGTAGATAGAAAATAAACACCAGAAATCCAGGTTCTGAAATTCATAGCTCATTGCTACTGAGCAATAAAAATATGTTTAATTAAAGGGAATTCTTTCATTCTCTGCACCTGTTAACAAATCAGTTTCCTCAGGCGGGCATTTAAAAACAAAGTTATCCAGTTCAAAAGGCCAGATTGCTAATTCCTTATGTTTTTTAGTTTAATTTGTGCATTTAACTGTTAGGTACTTCAAGCTTTTGGGTTTGGCTTTTTTGGGTTTTTTTGTAATCGTTAATAAAACCAGGTTCAAACTAAGGTTTACTTTCACTAGCTTCTCCTTTCCACCTCCCCTCCATCCCCACTCTTTCTCTGCCAATAAGCACAAAACCTTTGGAACAAGCACTATACCAGGCTGTCCTGAAATTAGTACTATTACACACCTACACCTTCATATGTTGGGCATACGCTGTATCAGAGAGGACTGACACAGTACAAACTCAATTTAAAAGCAAGGACTACAAATACACCACACACAAATAAGACACGTAAGCCAATGGAGAACAATGAGGAAATTACATTATTAAAAGTTTTTATTTAGGTTTGGTCAGTACAGGTAAGATAATATTGGAGTCACAGAGCAATATGCATCAACAGGATACAACAGTTCTTAAAAACTGAGTAACTATGCACACAATTCATAAACATTCGGTCACCTAAGGAGAAAATGCACAGATGTATGGTGGGAAAAACTGCAATTAACACTGAAACTACTACAGGACTCCTTCAGTAAGTCCATCTTTTTAGTGATAAAACTACTGTACTGGGCAAACTTGGCAGTCAAACCCACAGCTATGATGACAAATCTTGAAGGTGGTGTTAAGTATAACAGTATGAGTAAGAATGCCCTTACACAGCACAGGTTCTAGATATACACAGATTTGTACAGACATCATTTATGTTATACTTTATGGAAATAATTTCCATTTCAACTTCACATTAACTCATATAAAAATAACTTGAGCTACACAAACATCCTTTTAGCAACATTCAACGTAATTAACTGTTAAAATTTCCAAAGTGGCAGAGGTATTGAAGCAAAAAGAAACCCACAAAAAGGCAAAATTGTGACAAGTATGCACTAATTTAAACGGCTTCTGGACAGTATCCTCTCCCAATTTCAATGACACTGTATAAAAATTTTGCAGAAAAATGTTACAAAACTGAACCCTGCACATTTACACTGGAGTCCAAACCATTCTGGACATGACGAGAACCCACAGTTCTGTTACCTTTCATGCTCACTGTTTTCTCCTCTTGAGGATCATGATTGGAGTCTGTGTCATTTGAGTGGTGAGTGAGAGAGTTTTCACTGCCAGTGGGAGAGTCTACACTTTCATACCCAGTGCTGAGCTGGTTTATGTAGCTACCACTTCCTCTACCAGTTCTATCTTCAGAGTGGTTGGACAGCTTATTACCATTCCCTGGAGAAGCCGGGAAGTCATCTTCCGTGCCGCTACCCTCCCTATAAAATCCAGGCCCAGACGTCCGCTGATGGGAGGAGCTGCCATTGCTTGGTCCATTTGCCAGGCGGCTGCAGTCTTTGCCCGCAGCCTCTGCCTGCTCTGTGGGCTCAGAGGATGGAGTCCTGCTGGTACCTGGGTTGGAGGCCTGGGACTGCTGCTGCTGGTACTGTGCCAACTGCTGGCGAGTCTCCTTCAACTGCTGCTGAAGAACTAGAATGGTACTCTGCATACCCTCTACCTCCTCATCAAGCTGGATGATGAAGTCATTCAATTCTATGTAAAGAAAACACATTTGTTGCAAACACTTAATAGCCCATATAAAGCTTGCATCTCAGACAAGAAGTTAAAATCCCGTAACTTAACGTTTTATGCTGAATTTTTTCAATGAACTATTTTTCTCAGCCATCAGGTATGCACTGGTTTTGATACTCTGCCTCTGAAGGAGAAAATGCCTAACAGCTGTGGTATCTACCTATTTTCTATACTGCTATGGAAACTATGTGAGAAAAATTTAATTTCTGGGCAAGAAAGGAAGATATTCAGAAAAAATCTCAATTACAATATTTAGTATTTTGCAATTAGATCCTAATGTGTCTACTTTTACTCAAGTATAAATCCCTAGCAGAAATACTGTAAAAGTGACCATGAACCATATCCATATGTAACAAGTCTGAATTACTGCAAAACCCTATCCAGTAGCCAAAAGCAGTATTTTTTCATCACATTTCAAGGAAGTTTCAATTCTTACTGTGTTTACTCCTTTACATTCTTCAAGAGAGAACACAAAAAGACCTTCTCACCAACAAGAATGTCAACTAACTTCACAGGGTGTTTTAATATTTATGTTTCAGAAAAAGGTTTTTACAACTGGTACTGCATTCTGGAAGAAAACAAATTTGACCCCAAAACACTAAAAAACTGTGATTCACTCTTCAGCCTAACTGCACCATCACTATGCCAGAGGAAATAAAATGCAAACTGCTTAATACAGTAAAAATTTTAAAGTGTGTTCTTACTGCGATGGAAAACAATAATTAGGAAAACTGTTATTGCAGAAGTAGCATCATCTTGATTCACATATGGAGAAGAAGCAACTCAGTGCTGGAGATAACCACATTCAAAAGCAGCAGTCTTTAAACAATGTCTACACTTGCTTCAATTATGTACTTGGTAAATTTTGTTGAAGTGTATTATCAAAACAGTAGTTACTATTCCCACAAAATGACACTATACAATCATTTACCTTAAGAGTTCTAGTTATTTTATACTGCTACTTTCTCAAAAAGATGAAAATATGGGGGATTGGGGAAAGATCTATTCTTAAAAAATGCAGGACATCTCAGATGGGATGCCATATCAAGTTTCTGGTACCTTTCAATCTTCAGATGTAAAACAAACAAAAAGATATTCAGGTCTGTGTGATGTCTATATAGGTTATATCCTTAAACTTCAGATAACCTAATCTAACATTCTATGAATAGCCACTGACACTATGCAGAATTTGAACTGAAGACTTTTAAACCTGCATTTTCCCCTCCATTTAAATTATGCAAGAGGTCAGAGTTTAGATAATTTCAATTTAGGTTTACAGTGTCACAAAATGTAGACTATAAACATAATGAGACATTTTCATTCATCTAAGTTACCAAAGGAGAAAAAAAAAAAAAAATCAATCTTTCATATTCTTAGGCATTGTTGCAAAGTTGCTGATTTTCTAGAATAAATTCCAAATGAGTCAGATTTAACAAGCAGCTTTCTGTTCTCAGTGCATGCCGAGGCTTTATGTTAACAGCTTTCATCTTGCCAATTCACCAGTAATGTGTGCAGTCTAAACATTCTCTATTAAATAGCAAGACTTACAGTATAAAAACCAAGATTTCAAACACTGCATTACTGGAGCTGCATATTCCACCAATTCCCCCAAAGTTAAGGATTTTGTTTGTTTTTAACTAAGACTACCAGTTAATACTTACTACGGTCATATTTTACTCAATACAGCCCTTTCCTTCTGGCAAAGGTGGTTTTTGTATTATATCATCACAAAATTAAACTTGCAGAAGTGCAAGGCAACTTCTATTTTTGTTGAAAAATCCCTTACCATCCTGACTGCTTTTAAGTTCCTCACTATATTTCTTCTGTAAAGCCAATTCTGCCTCAAGCTGTGCAATACGTCCTTGGGACAGCTGCCTTCCAAGCTCTTGATTCTCCTGGATAAGCATTCGACACTTCGCCATTAACTTTTTCCCTGTTTGGCTGCAAAGGAAAGAGCCATCTATCACAAAATGAATGTAAAACCTTCAGTTATCTTCCTCAATCACAATTACAGACAAAAAGGAGATGCAATTTCTGCATGTCACAATTCAAGGAACATTATGCCTCAACATAATTGTCATAGCAGAAAGTCTCCCTATAGTTACCACATGCTGTTCCAACGCCAGTTGATCTTCTGTCGCTGTCCCACAAAGTGGAAGGCAAGTTTTAATACTGAAAATATGAATAAGCATATTGTACTTTTTTGATGCCAACATCTGGATTATCAGTATGCACAATCTTGCATGTGCTAATTCTTAACAGAGTTAAATATCTGATTAAAGATGTGTTTTGCAATTCAAAAGATCAAGGACTGCATAGAAACTACACAAGCAAATTATAAGCAAAATCGTTCCCCATTTGTTGTACCAATGAAACTTAATAACTGAATTTAGGCAAAAAAAAGTTGCTTGGGGGAAATAATAAATCTCATGTTCATTTTTCATACTGACAAACATTTTTCTTTAAGAGGTTTAAACATTCATTTAAATGCTGTCCAGGTACTCTTGTTTAAAAAATTAGATGTCTATTTTTCAACTCAACTTATATATTTGACAGTCACATGCACAGTGTGCTTCATGATTTCTATGGTCAGCATTTCTTAGGTACATCTTGTATGGTGAAGAGGAATGAAAATGTAGCTGAACATTGGAAGGACATCAAGGAAGGGGTATATTATCTATCTGCTTCCTTTAAAAGGATAGATTTCAGATCATAAATAGTAATCATTAGGACATTTACTTCTGAAAGAAATGTGAAACAGGAACTAACAAGATTTTCTTTACTAAATTGGTAACAGTACACATCTTTAATCTTCATGATAAAAATCTCACTGTAAAGCATTATAGGAAGTAGTATGCAAATTAATATATAGGCAATACAGCTGACTCCATGAAAAAGAAAAATTAAAGTCCTTTAGGACTCTTAGTCTGCCAAGTCAGGATAGCATCCCCAAACAGTTCTCCTTTTAACAGGCTCAGCACCATAATGAAGCTGTCTTCTTTTCTATAGAAGTGTAAGCTCTGCCAAAACCCCCAAACTTGAACAGTTTTATTGTGAATTCAATAGCAAGACTTGCATTACTTTTCAAGACCAAGAAGGTCATTTAATTTTTATATGCTTTTAAACAAGTGACATATACTGAAAAAAAAAAATTGAGGATTAAAAAAGTAGAACAGGAAATTTCTGCTACAGTCACAGCCACAGTTCTCTCCTGCAACCAAAATACCCAACCAGAAGAATTTAAAACAGCAATTTCCTTATCAACTACCTTCTGAGCACTCAAGCCTTAAACAATTTTTAAGTTCTCTGTCAACTCTGCCCCATTTAACATTTTTCAACTGAGTTTCCCAAATCTTTCAGATGGGCTGCTCCAGAAGGAAATCTGGCTGTGTAAAGTCCTGGAGGCCTGAAAATCTGCTAAAGGCAGCAGCCTGTTTTCTTTCTTGATGTGATGTCCAATGCCAGGTCCTTGAAGTTTAAATTGTGCCGACCTAATACAGTCCAAGTCGCACATTTAAGATGCAAGTTTCCTTAGAGATGTTCATTCTGTGCAAAGCAGGACCACTTTGGAGATAACCAATGTGACAGATCCCAAAAGTTATTAGGCAGACATGATTTTTAGCCATTTGCAAATTCCTGTTACTGTATTCATCATCACTACAAGTAGAAAAAGTTTACAATGCTTAAGTCATTTAATGCTTTTCGCTTCACAAACCAACATAATTGCAGAATCAGCAAGTACCAGTTACCTTGGAATTGGGACCATTTTAGAATCCCATTAATATCTTCAGGTTAACTCCTGCCAAAATGTAAAATATTTATTACCTGTATAGAAATTTGCATAGTTACCTATAATGCTATTTCTTCCCATCAAAATTTTTCCAGATGTTCTGAACTAGTAGAGAATAACCCTTGCAATTTACAAAAAAAGACAACACATTCAAGAGCATTAAATCCAGTAACTATTAAATAATTCCTATGAACTGTAAAACTAAATTCAGCATTGTTTTCACAAATCCTCTTGAACATACATGCAACAAAACCTGTAAGAATATAAGTGGTTAAATTTCATAAGACTGAAGTTTGTAAGCTTACTGCAAAAAGACATTTCAACTAATTTTTATTCCAAGTTTATACTCTGCTTAATAACGGTTAAAATGGCTTAGCATAGCCATCCCTTTGATTACATGCCCTTTTCTTCACCCCTCCAGACATCAGCAATGTTTATGCTGCACGGCCTTATCTACATTAAGGTCCAGAACTAGCTCTGCTTAGGGCTGCAGTTAACGTGTTATCCACGCCAAGAACACCAGTTTAAGATCTGAATAGGGCCATTACTTCTTTCAAAAACTAGGCCACATGCCATAAAACTAGTAGTTGCATACAAGGATGGACAATTAAAGCAACTGGGGGGGCGGGGGCAAGATCCAAAGAGAATGAAAAAAACCTACAAATATTTACATGAGCCAATTTCTTCACCTTTCACGAAATAAAAACCAGTAAAATCTTAACCCAGTTAACAAAACCTCAATTATTTACCAGGAAAAAACTCTAACTTTCTATATTCCAGCCACTTCATGTATGAATTATGCACATTCACACCACTGACTTAAAACTGTATGATGCAAATTAGGGTATGTTGTAGCTACAGAAATAACATTTTCTTTTGACACACGGGTTTGAAACAAAGTGGCAAGTTACTCCTCTCTCTCCTGAGCTGTACTCACACATTCAGAGCCTGAGGACTTTAGATCTGAACTCCCTAGTTAGAAACAAGCAATCTGCATGGCATGCCTCTTTCAACACATTATAGTGAACTTTACAAAGAGCTTTGTAACATGTTAACAATTCATTAATGTAAGTCTTACCTCTGTTTTGATGCTAGATCAATAAAATCTTAGATACTGCTATAGCAAAATCATTCCAGATGTATCACTTTTTAAAAGGTAAAATTTTTCTGTGGATTTTTCTTTTGCTGTTAAGTCATTACTCATGCAAAGAAAAGTAAGCCTGCGTAAGTGTACTACTCTTTGACCCGATATTAATTATCTGAAGCACAAACAGTTAAAGATACTTCCAAGTCAAAATTATGTAATGGCATCTTAATAAAAGTCAGCAAAACAGAATACATCACCTTCTGTGACAGCTGAATGTCTCTTTGTAATTTAAAAATTGGTTTTTTAAAACTGAATCATAAAATGTTGCCCAACTGTTTTGAAAAATCAAAACCTCAGATTACTAAATAGAACTATTTGCTACGAGAAAAAACAAACACAAATGCCACACCAAATCTACATTTTGCTTTACAGACCTCAGACGTGCACTCCCAACTGTCCCAGATCACTACTCGTACGAGTAACTTGGGACAACAGAACAGAGGCATCAACAGAGGAGCAAAAACTCCTTCACTGAATCCACCAAAGAAAATGCATGCATTTAAGGTTTTTTTGGTTTGTTAAAATACTGACTTCGGTTTCAGCGAACGAGACAATGCAGAAATAACAACCTGTTCAATTCTCGTTCATCTCAGAAGTTTCACAATACAACAGTATAATCAGAAGTGTTCCTTGAACTATGTATTACAACTATTTCAAGGCACATTTCATAGAGAAGCACAATACAAAAAGCCCCAGGTGTACAACGGAATAAAAACACCCCACCAACACTGAAGACAGTTGCCATCATGTGCCTTCTGTACTGAGCATTTGAGATCAGTTCTTAGAATGAAGATCGAAAAATTCTTATTTCTGCATGAAAACATGCAGTGAAATTCTAATCACAACCAGTTTTTCTTCTACATGCTAGTTGTGATCAAATATATATTGCTTCAAACAATTTTAAACTGCATTTAGATGGAACGTACATTTTTGTACAGTCCTAATTTTGAGGCATCCACAGTATTACCAACCATCCAGAAAACAGTTCATTATTTAGCAACAGTGACTTAAGGCTGCATCAAGTGCTAGAGCACCCAAAGGCTAAACAGTCAAATGTGTACACTACCACTGTTGTGATATCAAATAGCACTCAAGTGGCTATTCAAAACTGGTTAGCAAGTAAACTCTTTAATGCAAAATTCACCTCATCGAGTTTTGACCCAGCAGTTCAGTGAACAAGCAGGAAGTCCACAGTCTTATTGGCAAAACTGACTTACAGTGTCTCTAAGTCACTAGGCTCAACGTTAAGAGCGAAGCATATTCCACTTCTACATTTTACGGGAATTTTACATGTTCAATTCATGATTTATTATCTCTAGGTTCTCTCTCCTCCAAACTGTCTGTAGACACAGTGTGCCACAGACTTAAGACTTCTTTTTCTCCCTCTATTTTCTTCAAATAGAACCATTTTGCAAATGTCTACATGTTCTAGAAAATATTTTTTTCGAAGATGGCCATTTCTTCAGAATAGTCCGACGCTGTCAGGCCTCTGAAGCAAAGGGGAGAAAAAAGCTGAAACACAAGGTTCATCTGGTAAGTTTTACATTAAGCATTACAAGCTGGACAGTATAAGAATGTGGCTTTTGCCTCAAAACGTCTGAGTCTTGGTGTGGAAACGAGTACTTGGCTGTCCCACCATAGCATTCTCGTAGTGGGACTGTCAGGGAAGTCTTGACTGGGGAGTATTTGTTTTGTTTACCTATCAGGCGTAAATTTCCAGGCACTCAGTTCATTTTGGGCTTGTTCCAGTTTGTCTTTAGTCTGTTCCAGTTCACCTTTCATTTTTAGGAAAAACAAGTTGATGGCTGGGTCCACCATTGTTGATCGCAGTTGGGCAACACTGGGCTGCTGGACTTGCTTGAGGTACTGAATCTGATTCTGCATAAAATAAGAAAAAAGACTGTTATTCTTACAATATAAAGATTATAAGAAATTTCAATACAAATAGTTACTCCAAAGTTAACATCAAGGTAGCTTGCCTTCTTTCACACTGTAACCTAAAAAACGCAGGATAAATATCCTGCACACCTTGCACCCTTGTCCATGTGCCCGCTCATCCAAGCCCCATCCTAAACATCTGCCATGCTTAACCTTTCATGGCAGACTCCATTCCAGATCCCATATTATTTTCGACATGTCAATTTACATTTGTCAGAGCAATATCTAGAGCATTAGAATACTCCCTTTCTTTTGTATCTGCCTGCACTCCTTCTGGGGAACAAAGAGCATATTGCAAGAATTATCTGATTAAAACAGACAGTTAATTTCCACCTAAGTTCAGTCTAAGTTATTAAGGAACATTACAGCAAAAATTGACAAGAAATATTTACAAGCAAGTAATAAAAAGGTTTTTAGACCCGTCTAAGGTTTTTTGCAACTGCAATAGTCACTTATGATGCAAGATTGTGTATTTTTAAACACAATAATTTAGAAATATTAACAGCAATTAAAACAGATCTTGGTTGGATTTTATTCTCTTGCAAAAACCACAAGCCAAAGGAATTACAGCTTTATATGTTTAAAACACTTGCAACAGTCAAAATTTCAGAAGTAGTAACTGAGAGGTTCTCTTTCAAATATAGTATCTATTGTTCAAAACAAATGCAAATAAATGGGATTAACTTTGAAAGTTTCTTCAATTTTAATCCCATCACAACAGACATATCCCTCAATTGTACTAGAAGTACATGTTTAGAACCCTGCTGATCACCAATACTGTATCAGCCTGCAAAGAATGTGTTGATGCTTAAATCCAATTTATTATGTGCCCTGTATCACACACATTTCTTCATCAGCAAGAGATGAACAGAATCACACTATGTTAAAAGACATTAATTGAAAGTCAGACAATTTGCTTCCCATGCAGGCAGTCCTGCAACCAGACTTGAGAGCAAGAGAGTTTCACTGACAAACCCTAAAGGCAAGGAGTCCCCCTGCACTCTCTCCTTTCCTTGGGACACAGCACAGCCAGCAGCACTGACAGCTTAACCATGTGCCTGTACATGCTCTCTTACGGGGTCTTTACACAGCAGTGGTGAAGCGGAAGTACAGAAGTCCTGTGTATACTCAGTCTGCAGCAGCAACCTCAGTCATTTCTAAATTGACTATGACATGTTTTAATTTATATATTGTTAAGTAGTAAAAATTCCTGGATTTTATTTCGAGTAACTGGTTTCAAAGGTACTGGAATAACTGAAGTATTTCCTGACACATTGATTTTATAAAAATGAAAATACTTAGCTACTTAAAAAAACGGAAATCATCATACTTTAAATTTTAAATAGACAAAGTTCTGTGTATGCATAAAGAAATATAAAGGGAATAAAACACTGCATATAAATATTTTCAAAAAATAAAGCATTCAAAAACCCACGCACAATGTGGGTAATGTAGCTAGAAACAGGAAATCCAGATTATGGTTATGCTAATATTTCTTGGATGGCATTTTACCTCTCAGGTCCTTCATCTCACTGAATGCACAATATATTGCTCACTGAACAAATATCAGTATTATTCATTGTTACTGATGTGTACTTTCTAGCCACTCAATTTTTTGATTCTTCTGCTACTGAAGTATTTCAACAACCCATTAATTCTTTGTGATGGCTGGAGCTAGTAGACAGGGAAATGGACAACTTCACTGGCAACATATTTCAGCAATATAATCATGACACAGCAACATTGTTCCCAATCCATTTTTGAAGAGGCATCACTAACTGGGGGGGAAAAAAAAAGGGCCATGTTCCTTGTCTTACCAAAGCCCAGTTTCCTCCCTCTCCACAGTAAATCTAAAGTCTGTAACAGATTCCTTGGATCATTAGCACACAGAATTGCTGTCACTGCTCCTCAGTCATGCCAGAAATGCACTTAAACACTCCAGAGGACCCAGCCAATGCTGTGCAATGCCAGTTATTTGACAATCCCATTGGGGTCTCTCCAGCTAGCACTCCTGAGCCCAGCACATGGCACCTGCACAGGAGCTCAACCATCATTTCTAAAGCAATCATGCAGAAAAAACTTACTTAAGCTTAACAACCCTTGCTCATTCCCTCCCCAAACTTGAAAGACCATTCTTTCCCTCCACTTTTTCCAACTCAAATTTTCTTGATTCCTTCGCAAGTGCCTTCTCCAGTTGTTAACTCCAGAGTTCTTATCTATCAGGCTTTTCATCCATGAAGACCTAACAACCTCCTCCCAGTACGACCTGCTCCCAAAGCAAGCCCAAACGTCCTCCCTTTTCTGCAACTTCCTAATTAAGTTTCTCTTCCTGCTTAAGCCAGTCCAAACCTCACATTCTTGTTCCCTCTAATCACTTTCTGGTATGAGTCACTTCCCACTGATATTCCAGGTGGTAAGGGTTAGGGAGCAGGAGCATTTGCCCTGCAGTCAGGACCAACTTCAGGCTACAGCTGAACATACAAAAATAGTCATGTCCAATGCCAGACCCCAAGGAATGCCCACTCTAACACCTGAAATGCCTACAACTGTTCATATTCCCAAACATGAAAGCACACACTAGCTGGTCTTTTTCAAAAGCCCATCAGATGGACAAGTAGAGGTAATTTTCACAAACAGAATAAAAATCTTGCTATCAAGCTTTCTCTCTGTTCCAAGCCAAGTCAAGAGAGCACTGAAAGCAGTCTATTTAGAAGACATCAGGCTGTGTGATGTTTTGTTCATGTGGATTTTTTTTTTTGTTACAGACAGACAAAAACATTTTCAATCCTCCTAGTTCTCACATTCTTGGAAACAGTTGCATGCTTTCAGCTGAAATCATCCAAAAATAGCTACAAAGAACAGACTCCCTAAACATGAAGAATTTACAAAACAGATCACAGGTGCCTGAGAGACAACGTAAGCAATCTGAGTCAGATCAACTGTACATCCTTCTTATAAGGAAGGAGTAGGAAGGAATGAAGTGCACTACTAAGAAGAAAAAAAAACACACAGCTGTAAGCTAAACCACAAGAGTAATGACTATCCAGTGCTACAGTCCAACTGCACCCACAGAAAGTTCCACTCATTGTTATCTGTTCCATGAAAAACATATTTGAGCCGCAAGTATTTCCAAATGTCTACACACTTACTTAACTCTCAGTAACTGTACAGTAGCCTGGAAGGAGGTTAAGGCCTTTCCCTGAAGTAGCATTAACTTTACCACCACTTCTGCCAGAAATAAAGCTTTATGTAGAATCCATAGCCAATAGCTTAAGAGCAGCAACCTCTTCCAGGGGCTTGTTCTTGCTGGGGAAAGGTAGCCTGAGGCTGCTGCTGACAACAGGGCACACAAGATGTTAAACACCTCACCTTCAAGGTAGCCCTTAGTTACCCTAAAACCACAGAGTCTGTCACAGACTTTTACTAAGCTGCTGGCTCTGAAGAAATCCGTATGTTTTCCTGCTAGACTCAGCACAGAGCACTAGAGAGAGGTATGCACTCCCCTCCCATCTTGTTTCTTCAAAAACAGCACTGACCCAGAACAAGGGCAATGATTCTGCTACTCTGACATGCACACCTACACTTTCAAGATCACAACTGGTGACTTTCATAAGCTGAAAACACAAAAGCTATTACTTTGACAAAGGGTGAAAATTAAAACACCAGAATCGAGCTCATCACACACTATTTTAAAACAGAGCTAGTGTACTTTAGTAAGAAAGATGTTCTACACAAGCAGTCAAAACTCAGTCTTGGCCAACTACTAGCAGTTGAATATGGTATGGTATTAAGTTTTTAACCATTTAAATTTGCAAGTGCTAAGTTTGTAAGAATAAAATGTTCCAAAAACATCTGTAGTTTCGCAGAAATTAGACACAATAAATGCTCAGTCTTTCTAATTAAAATGTGACAGGAAGCACTGAAGGCTTACATATAAATGTTACTGGTATATGTTACATGTAAGTGTGGATTATAAAAATATTTTAACTCTAATAAAAATATGGAAAAATTATTTTATGGATTAAAATCAGGCATGTCAAGTAACATCACATGATTAATAGCTCATTAAATGATTTAGCTTCGCTCTTATCCAACATGATGTATTTTTCTACTGTTACTGCAGTGGAAAAAATACTCTCTAGTAATACAAAGCCAAGCAGTCCTTCAAGACCTTCTTGAAACTATGCACGTTTTTAAACTTGAAAATACCTAAAGGAGGCAATGACTCAATCATACACCCCAGTGTATCCATTTTACACCTCTTCTTCAATGATGCATCTTCCTACCTCCATATACTGTGGACATTACATCCTTGGTGTTATTCTTGAGGCAAGAGCAGGAGAAATGTAAGCCACCTGAGTGTGTGGGCATGTGTCTGTTTTTTTATTTCTTTTTGGCAGGTTGTTACCCACTCTTTTTTCAAGTACACTGAAAATTAAAGCCCTTCAGAAGTTCTTCTAAACAGATGTTCTGGAAAGATTATGCAGCTATAAACATCTAACCAAGTGCAGCCAAAACCTCTATAGTCTTCATGGCATTCATATAATTCATGATAGTCACATTCAAAGCATTAAATACTTGAAGTTTATAACCTCAAGGGAGGAAGAAAGGCAAGCATAGTACACACATTTGGTTTTGGTGAAAAGCTTACATTTCTATTTATTTATCTGTAGTATTTATTGCTTTAGCTATATGCTAAGAAGTTTAGAAGAATAAAAACCTGTTATTACTGCTGTTCCACGTAGCAAAATTTATCAGTAAAACTTCACAAGTGAAGCAGGATCAACACAGTAGCCTTGCAACTAGGGAAGTGTCACAGTACAGTACCAGAACAGATCATCACTGGCATCCTGGGCTGCATTAGCAGGAGTGCTGCCAACAGGCTGAGGGAGGTGATCCTTCCTCTCACTTGCTGCTGGTGGCACATCTGGGGTACTGGGTCCAGAGTGGGACACCCCAGTACACGAGACACAGACACATCAGGGTGAGGCCAATGAAGGACCGTGAGGCTGACTAAGGGGTTGTAGCATGTGACACACAAACAGAGGCTGAGAGTGTTAGGGCTGCTCAATCTGGAGAGGAGAAGGCTCAGGGGATGCTACTAATGTGCATAAATACTTGATGGGGAGTAAAGAAAGCATAGCCAGTGGTGCCCACTGAAAACACAGAAGGTGATGGGCAAGAACTGAAACACAGAAGTTCCACTCAAACATCAGAAAAGACATTCTGCTGTGTCAGTGGTTCAACACTGGCACAGGTCACCTAAGAGTTTTGGAGTCTCCATTTCGGGAGATGCTTAAAAGCCAACAGAGCACAGTCCTGAGTAACCCGGCCCAACTGACCCTGCTGTGAACAGGCAGGCTGGACTAGAAACTGCAAGCCTCCTTCAACTCAATGATTCTGGGCTCAGTTTTTTGCCACTGCAAAGTAGACTTAATCCCCTTTATTTTTTTTCCTGTTTGTAACAGTGTGAATTAAAGTGATATTATGGGCTTCAGCAATGAAAATACTGTGTACAGAGTTCAGTCACACTACTATACATAAACCTGACTGCTCTGAAAAACTTCAGACAAAAAAGAAAGGAAGACTTAAAAGGCAAAGGAAAGCTACAACACTAGTTATTAGTTTTGCACAGAGCTTCTATTTTTCATAAGAAAAGCTCTGAAGAGTGTATTACTGAAACTAGCAATAAACTTTTTACAATCCTCAGATTCAAGCAGAATGAAAATTATGTTAAGAAGGTAATCCAAAATATAAGAGCTTCCAAGAAACCAAAACTAAACATGGATGTAGAAGTCACAGAAAATGGCCAGAAATTAAGGAGAGAGAAACAAAGATCAACAAAATATGTATTCCGAACACTAGAAATTAAGCAGATCTGCCAAATTTCAAAAGAGCTTGGAACACATCAGTAGCAACTTCACCTAACCACCCAAACAGACAGGGGCTTACAAATACCTTGTTATCCAAAGGCAATCTAACTATCAGCCTAAAACCTCCTAAATGAAACCAAATCAACTCAATCATATCTTTATATTCTTATTTGTTCCTGACTAACGATACTCAGAAGTAATGTTATTGTAGATATGCACCATAGATAAATGCTAGAACAGAGTAAGCATAGCACATGTAAGAATTAGCTTGAAGTAAAGGCCCTTCCAATCACAACTACTGCTGAAAATAAATAGAAATAACTAATATTAAAAAAACCCCAGCTTTTAAGAAGTGCCCTTTACTAACAGAATGAAAGCTAAAGTACCCTGCCATGTCCTTAAATGCAGAAAATGTGATGGTATAGATACACAAAAAACATGCATAGCACACACGTACTGGCTCAACAGCTGATACTGCTGCAACAGTTTGAACACACTTATCATTTCTAAATACTTACAGTACACTCTTGCATCTCCTGTTCCTTAGTTGCCAGCCTCATCACCAGAATATTTTCTCTTCGGGCAGACTCTTGCTGTTGCTGTTTCAACTTCTCTTCAGATTCTCTCAGCCCCGTCACATCATTAGCTAACACAAGCAACAACAGAGAAAGCATGTTTTAGAGTACCCTCTTGTAGGAAGTTTTTAAAAGATAGCTAAAAGAATCTAAAAAACAAATTCATAAACAGAAATCAAACAGTTACACTGTTTCAAGGCACGTTTATAACTAGCATAAACAAAAAACTAAATATTGTTAAGTATTGGAAAAGCTTGACAACAGGTGGCTTTAAATCCATATTCCCGGTCCTTCTTTAAGACGTACTAGAATTTTGAAGATGTTTCCATCTTTATATAGGAAATCACTTTGTGCTGCAAAAACTTATCTGTAGTCTATAAAACAGTGCTGTTTATGGGCAATCCTCAAACTGGTCTCTACACTCCATGAGCAAACACTAAGATGTTCGAGAACATTCTGTCACAACTAGAATTTGATCCACAAACATTTATGAAAAACTATATATGAAATATGAGAGAAGGCAGCACATTTCCAGATTACTCAAACAAGAACACATGCAAGCAACTTGATACATAATGTACACATTCACTCTGCTTGTGATATTGTCATATGTAAAACAATTAAAAATTTAGATTTTCATTTTTTCCTAATTTCTTGAGAATAATCAGCTGTAAATATAACCTGAACATCACAAATTGCTTCAGGACAATGATTTCTAAATAAATCTTTGCAGACAATTCATTAACACTGATTACTACAGCCTGTACTGCTTCCAAAATCAAGAAACTGGGAATGTTGAAACAACTTATCTATGTTTAGACAGTTTGAGGTTTGAATGGAATCACCTGTTTCCATTTGCTCTATTTCACTCTCTCCAAAACCCAAAATATCATGAGACAGCAGTGGAAGAAGAATGTAACAGCAGAAGACAGGACAGCCATTTGGACTGACAAAAATACCCTTCAAACTCAGTGGTACTACACCTTTAAGTATGTAGACTGAAAAGGTGAGTGGAAAACAGGAAATATACCATCTCTAACTGCCAACATAACTTTTAAGTGACTTAGGATTGGCTGTTCAGTCACTCCCAGAATCTATTCATATTTTCTCATTTCAGAGTAAGATGTTTCCCCATATTATCTTCCAAAAGATCAAGTTCTAATGACCATGTAAGAATGACAATCAAATTTGCCCAATCAGATCAAATAATCCTTGGGGACCCATTTTAGACATTTACCTAAACACTGTTTCCCCTCCCAGTCTTACAATCTTGTAAGACTACTAAAAGGCACAGACATTCTTAAAGTATTTCTGTAGATAAAGTTTCCTTTTCTAATGGTAAAGTTCAGAAAGTACTACGGGGTTATGCTTTGAAGCTTTCCCCTGCCCAGCAGTCTGTTCGTATAGATGCAAAAATAAGACTTCTTAGATGGTGGGATAAATTTGCAACTGGAAAAGAAGTTGGTAAGAAAGCTGGGAGACCCTGAAAATTTACAGTATTAAAAACAAGGGCTCTTTTCCTGACAAGTAACTGATATAATAAACTATTATCTCTTATTTTTAGCACTTTTAGAAAGCACACATTACTTGATCACTTTGCTTTATAGATTCCAATAATTTGCACCATTTTGAAACTCAACCAACTTACAATTAAGGTCTGTGTACTTGCCCTCCAGAGCTTGCACGTACGCTTCATATTGTTTCCACCTGTCGCAGATATAAAAGAAAAAAAAAGAATTTTCTGAAACTGTTTATTAAATCAAGGCATCTCATTCCTAAGCTTTCAGAGCACACGCTGATACCATAATAAGAAAATCTCTAGAGGGAATTACACAATTGCACAAAAGACAATTCCAGTTTTAAAAAGGAGCTTTTAATCATGAAAATAGTTAAATCTGCTTTGCATCTCAGAGGAACAAAATGGTAGCTGGGCATTATTACAACAGTTAAAACTGACATCTTAAAAATCAGTATTTTAGACAAACGTTAGAATCAAACACTAATTTTGTTATCTTTGTAAAGTACCCTATATACATCTTATTCTTACAGCAGAGCAATTCACACAAAATTCTGTAACAAGGTGTGATACAAATGCAACATTAAGTATGCTACCAAGTGAACAGGACAAGCAAAAGTGTATTATAACACTAGAAGTGGCAGTCTAGGTTAAGCAGTTGTATCACCTCATTCAGGTTAAGACCATTCTCTGATTATATTCATCATCTATAAGCCAAGCAGTTTAGTAACTCCTTGAAAACATTATTTAGGCAATTCATCTGCAGTCAAAATACATCTCTTAAAAGCAGCACTGCATTTTATCCAAACTATCAAATCACTAGCAAATAAAGTCTGCTGTAAAGTTTAGCATGAAATGCTTTATGAAAAAATTTCATAAAGCACAGTGTTTTGGGATTTTTAAGTAGTACTCTGCACCTGTGTTCCTCATGATGGTACAAACTGCACATTATAAACAAAATTTATCTAATAGCTTACCGCTACAGAAGAAGGTGTCTGTCCCCTCCTCTCAATTACCTTCTTTCCCTGACATGTACTTCATGCCAGACTCATCACAACTGCTCCATTTTAACTCTCTAACCTATACCACTACTTTAATTGAGACCATACAATCTACCTCTAGGTAATTTGAACCATTTAGTGAACTCAAACAGCACATTAAAGGGTCTAAAAAGCATCGGATCTGTAACAACGAGCAAGACCACACCACTGGGAAAAGGAAATGGAAGCATGACATCTCTTACTTCAAGCAACAACAAAATATTACATCTCTTCAGATGAACATGGCAACAGTGTGAATGAACTCTAAAAGCTCTGTAAAAGAGAGCAGTAGTATTCATACTTAACCCTTAAACTAATCTCTCTGCTCTACAAAGTTTCATCATTTGACCATTAAAAAAATCTATGTTAGTTTAAGAGATTTCAATCTCCCAGAAGTATAACTGAAATGGTCTACTAAACAGCAAATCCAGAAAGAAAGAACCTAATTTTACATTAAAAAATGACATGCAATAAACAGTTGGTCTTCAAATATACAGGACTACTTGACTTTCAGGTTACACCTCACAGACCAATCCCAGTAATTTTATAAAAATGCTGAGACCTCTACACTACTCTAGCAGGAGCAATATACAGAGCAAGTGAAACAAGGACACGAAACACAAGTTAAGCAAACGTGCCAGACCACTACCTGAAAAAAAAAGGAGAAGAACCCCCAAAATAACCACCCACAAGCAAACCATGTAGCCTACGGTCACCAAGAATGTTGAGGACAAGACCTCCAAGTCATGTCTCAACAACTGCTAGTATTTAGGCAAGAACCAAACTCCCAGAAAAGAAAATCTAAATGGCACTAGGCCATGTCATGGATTTCAAGTCATATGCCTACCAACACTTCTAGAAAATGCAACTATTCAGATGAGACATTTTGTCAAAAACCTGGTGAAGAGTCTTGCAGTTCAAGCAACTTTTATTAGGTCTGGCTGACACAGAGTTAATTTTCCCCACAGCAGCCCTCACAGTGCTGTGCTTTTGCACTCATAGCTACAATGGTGTTGGTAGCACACCAGTGTTTCAGCCACTGCTAGGAGTGCTCACGCATCATCAAGGCACATTTTCCAACATTCCCCCCTCATCCAGTAGGCCAGGAAAGGGCAAGATCCTGAGAGGGAACACAGCCAGACCCTTGACCTCCTTGGGCCAGACTATGCCTTCCAGCACACCTGCAGCAGACTAAGGTAGCTCATTGCTGAGTGTGAGTGTGGGAAGAATGACAAAGGCTAAAAGCCAGATTTTTTTCTCCCATCAGTTTGCTTTCCCCTCAATATGGTAGTTTATGTCCATAATCTGATGGTTCAAAATTAATAACCTGAACAGCTTCACTGACGTGCTACTTGGAAAGGCATTCAAGAACAGAGACAGGAGAACTGGGAGGACGCTCCTGAATCTGTTCTGTGTTCAAGGGATTGCTTACAGTCTCACAAGAACCAGAAGGTAACTGAGCAGCATTATGTCAGTTACTTAATTCCCTTAATTCTCTAAAAACATTAAGAAGACTTTATAGAGGTAATTTGAAGCTATGAAGTCCTAAATACTTTTTCTTGAAGCACACATTTTTTATACTGAGCTTTGGGGTTCATAGTAAATGAGAAGCAGTTAGGGGTTAAGACACACACTGCACCCAGACCATTCCAAAAACAACTGGCTCTAAGTCCCTGTTGACTGAAGCTTAGCAAAAGCTCTGTATTTCCTCAGGAATGCTTGAATGTATCAGAGTGCTTCAGTGTTTTACCAGCTAACCATTCAGCTAACAATCAGGGTAACACTGATCAGATTTTTAGCTATGATCCACAGAGTATTTCTTTACCATGTTCCTGGCTCTTCTTTCTCTCAGAAGCTCCTACAGTCAAGCTAAGTAACTACTGCATTAAAGAGGAGAAAGTTTAAGATGAGTCCACAGCAACAAGTCACTAGACAAGCAGAAATTCAAAGTCAGATCTAAAGGCTCTATACTGGTCCTGCTCATATTTAGTCAACAGAAGTTAAGATGAGCAAACCTAAATTATGTACTTCATGGAAAAGAACAGTAGAATTGGGACTCATGGCACAGAAACTGACCAAAATAAAAATCTTTTCTACATATGTATTTAATTACTGCAACTGTACAGCAATGGTGACTTATTGCCTAGGAGACGAAAAGGTGATTACATGTGTCTGTCTGAAAAAGCATTTGCCTCACCAAAGCAAGGAGCAAAAAAATAAATTCCAAATATTAAGACAATCTAGAAGTCAACACATGCTTTTGTGTCTCAAAGTAACAGAAATGGCACTGATTAAAATATATGTAATAATAACCTTTTATTCCAGCCTACAAATGAAGCCAGCAGTTACTGCAATAATTGCTAGTTTTACATGAAATCACAATTAGAGATGAACTTACTATAAGTCCATAATTTGTCCCCCATACAAGAAAAGTGTCTGAAAGACTGATTCATGCAAACTAATAAAATGGACATGACCATTGATGAATGAAACGGAATTTACATTTCTGAGTATATGGAACAGTGATTCTCCTTAAATCCATCAAGTGCCTTTTTTGAGAGCATGTTAGTTTTTCTACACACTAAGAAGATTCAATAGCAACACAGCCATCATTAGCAAGTTCCCTTCTGCCTCTTTGTTAACACAGGTGAGCTGCTGACATACTTTACCTCCTTGGCTGTATTCCATCATATTCTCTCCTGAATTTGTGCTGGAAATTCATCTCTTCTATGGTAGCAACTAACCATTGCAAGTTACAGAAACTGATTACAACTGACAGCCTTTTTTTGTTTTCACATTATCAGTCAGAAAGCAAGCGGCAGAGAATCTATGCTTTGGTACTTTCATCTGAATTTTATCACAGGAAGTAAGGGCACAGCTTTGGAGACTTAGGAGTTTTCTATAAAAAGGATCACAAGGCCAGAACTACTTATGAAAGAAGCACTTTTTCTTACTGTTCAAATACATTTTTCTTTACAACCCAAAAGACTGGATACCCAGAGGCAGACAGAAACCAGTTTTAAACATATGGAGCCAGACTGTGTTTACTCCCTGGAAAAAATTGTCACCTCAAAAGTAGCTGGCAGAATAGTTTATCCAGAAGGGAGGGTAGCTGTCATCATGTACACTAAGTGTTGCATATGTAACCCCATGTTTCTACACAATTTAGTCTTTGTTTCACGAAACAGCAAAATTTATCTTGAGACCCTAATAATGCTAATAACTCAGTGTACAAGAAGCCAAGAACAAATGTTTACCAAAACGCAGAGACTACTCCAGCAGATAAACAGATGCCCCACAGACAGCTAGTTTGGACAGCTCCTGGTTTACAAATCAGGAAATTCAGGCATAGGGAGACAAGGGGACTGGGGTGCTTTCTTTAAGCAGGTGGTTTGTGCAACAGGATTCCCTATAATTGTTTCCATGGTGACACAAGCTTTCTAAAAAGTAAAAGACAGCCAGGTTCTTCCTTATAAAAGTTCCCAATGATGACAATCCAATTTTAACGTTTTTCTGTTAATATCTGAACATGCTGAGAAGACAACTGCATGGACTGAGAAAGTGTAAAAAGTACTGGAGAAGTAAAGAGTTGACATTTTTCTGATGTTTAAAACAACTTGCTATCTATCAAGGAATGTAAGCAATCATATCTTCTATAGTTACAAGTGACGGAAAAAAACACTTGTACTCATGTTTTACAAAATACTATTGTCACGTATTTACATCTGTCATGTTTTACAAAATACTATTAAGGATTTTGCCTGTTGGGAAAAAGTGTTCTCTCCCAAACTGAAAATAAAAATATTTCAGACAAGAGGAGAATTTTACAGAAGACATGCATTATGAAACAAATAAAACTGTTTTTCAGAACAAGAATGCTAAAAGACAATGAGAGAGTAAAGTCACAGATCTTCCACTGGAAGGTCACTAAAGGAACGTTGAGATGGAAAAAACACTTTTTACGTTACCTTAGGATAAGCTCATCTCTAGGTAAAACCTTAAAATCTGCTTCACTAAGGCGAACCTATGAAGCAAAAAGAGAAGCGTAACTTATCAAGCTGTCCTGATTACCTGGAAGGGTGAAATCACAAGTAATTTTTACACATACCTTCTTTGGGAGAGGTTCTTCATTCGTCATTGTGAACTCTGAAGGGAGAGGAAACAAAGGAGTTTTATTTAGCGTAAACAGATCACCAAACAAGTCAGAAACTTGTACTTCTAGCCTTAATTGTTTTAGTTTGCAATATTACACCACTGAAATATTGGTTCCACACAATGCAGCACCAGAGTACAAAACACGATGACATGTTTGCTCCTGTAATCTAGATATAGTCAGATGCATTTTTTCTAAAAGTTACCTCAAACTTTCTATTTATATCTTAAATACTAATCAGTGATCAATCCTTCCTATTTAACTAATCAAAACCACCCAATTTGGTATCAAACTGACATCTAGTATGTGTCTACATCTACATAACATTGTATTTTACAAGGTAAAGGATAATCATGGTCTGAGGAAAGCAACTTATACTACTGCTCCTCCTCTTTGGAATAAGAGAATCATTTGTGAACATTACAACATGTTCCTGCAAGTACTTATTCTCTTAAGATTCTAATAAAGAGGAAGTACTGTTATTTTAAAACCCATGTGAATATTCTCAGGAAAAGATGCAAAATAAATGGCTTAGATAGGCCATCAAACTGAATTCCTCTGGTGCACACAGAGCACAAGAGGACTGCATTTTGCTAGGTTAAATATTCACACTGCTCTGACTTACAGGACATGCTTCCTCATCTCAAAAGAATAATGTGCAGTATTTTCTACAACTGTGATTATGTAGAAAATACTGAGTTCCTAAATCTTACAGGCATTCAAGCCACAATATTGCTGGAGGCATGCATCTTTGCAATATGCTTTCTAGTGGAAAAGTTGCATATAATATTAAGAGTTGACAAGCTTGTAAAGCTACTACTGTACATGTACCAGGGAAAGGATGTGTCAACTCCTTGGTTATGAACACTTAGCTTTAAAGAAACCATGCTCTCCACTACCAGATATTCTATTTCCACAATGATTTTTATAGATTACTTTAGTATTTTCACAATGACACTCAATGAACCAATTCAACTTTTTCAAATCCTAAAACTGTCGGTCAGAAAGAGAAGCAAATACATTCCAATGAAGCAGAGTTTTCAGCCTGCACTAACTGACACCACTGACAGCTACACAGCACCCTACCAAACAAGGTCCCAGTTAATAACAAACAAAACAACCAATACTCACACTCCCTTCCTATAATAAATACTGACATTAGAACCCACAGAAAGAAAACATTCACTGAAGCATCTCAATGATGAATGGCAGCTTCCTGTTGCTAGGCTTAGTAACACACAGGCACCTATGTGCTTCCCTAAACTAAGAGGTCCCCTTCACTCCCACTCACAAGAAGTTACTCAAGCATTTTGCTTTAACTTCTGCATGCAGCTCCTCATTTGAAACTGTTTTACCAAAAACATACCTTAATATAAAATACAAGCATAAGAGGCTACTGATACAAATTGCCAGTGCCCAACTCAGAGTCATTCAGAGTTACTTGAGATTACAGAGGGAATGCTTGTGACCCCTGTATTTAGGCTGCCTACCTTCCCCACTGTAATTTTTCCAAAGACTTTTAAAATTTTTAACTCCTTCGGAGTTTGGAAGTAGTCTTGAAGATCTCAGCTAGTGCTAAGTTCCTGACAGAGAGAAACAGGCTTTTCAGATGTTACACACAACTACAGCTAACACTGATTAAATGGTGCACACACGTCAAGTCATTATGTGTGTCCCCCAAAAAAGTACCAGAAGTGCACAAATACTAAAAAAGGTGCATTTCCCCAAAGATCTGGCTTGTACCCCCTGCTGCAGCATACGGCAATTATAAACATGATCGCTGTCACAATCATGACTACAAGAAATCCAAAGGTAGTCAAACTTACATCTCCAGACCTCACACAGAATTCCAACAGCAGAACAGGCTGCTCTAACCTCTACACCCAGCGCATCACCTTTTACAAAACCACCTCTTGCTTTCAGACAAGAGCATGAAAGACTGAAGTTACAGGCCACTGCATTACAGAAGTTATTGCCTTACTGCCACCTATTATTACTTGGCACGATAGAATCACATATTAAAAAACAACAGACAACAACTGCAACTGAAACGTTCATTTTTTCAATCTAATACAGTAACTTCTCAAGCACTGTGCACCAGGAGATGCTTCTTTGTCACTCGGCTCTCCTTTAGAAGAGATCATCTCTCTCCTACCCGTATCAGAAATATCCTGCAAGAACATGATAAAGTGTCGCTTTCTACAATAAAAAGAACCAATGTAAACAACATTCCTGCATAACTGACCGGAATTAACACTGTATTTTGTGATTTATATTATGAACAGCTTAACTGTACTGGCCTAACTACGCACTTCCATGATTTTGCAGAAACAGTGACTGCCACACACCACTCCTGCATATCTGCTCCTGGCAACAAGCAACATAAAACCATACTCCGTACTCAGAATAACACTGTCACAGGCACTATAAGAATTTTTAGGAAAACTCCATGTTTTAGGTTTCTACGGCAGTTTCAATTAAAAGAGATGTGAAATGAGGAAAGCACATTTTAATTTAAGTAACTCTGGTAGAAGCCCGCACACCTTTTCCTGCAACATTTGTAAAACATGGGATTTCAAAACGTTTTGAAAAACCTCAATGAACAGAAGTAATTGAATCAGGTACAAGGGTTTACTTGTTATACCCAAACTGAGAGTTCCGCGGGGAAAACCCCAGTATGGGCTCCCAGCTCCCAAAGCATGTACGCGTGTGCATATATGTACAAACACATAATTTACAGAAACACAGAATCGTTAGGGTTGGAAGGCACCTCCGGGGATTACACAGTCCAACACCCCCCCCCGCCCTCCCCAGGCAGGGTCACCTAGAGCAGGTGACACAGGAACGTGTCCAGGTGGGTTCTGAATGTCTCCAGCGAGGGAGACTCTAAGACCTGCCTGGGCAGCCGTCCCGAATGAGCGTGTTTGAGATGGCTCAAAAATTTCTCAGGTCACACTGCAGCCTGGAAAGGAGTTAAGGGGGAATACACCACCACAGCAGCTGCTCCAGTACTCCGCCGCCCTCAATGTAAAGAAGTTCTTCCTCATGTTGAGGTGAAACTTCTTGTGTTTTAATTTATGGCCACTGACGCTCGTGCTGTCGCTGGGTATCACTGAAAAGATTCTACCATCCACTTTAAGACAGCACGCGTCTTTAGGATATTTGTACGTATTGATAAGAGCCCGTTTCAGTCTTCTCTTTTCTACAGTAAACAGGCCCAGCTCACACAGCACCTCCTCACAACAGAAATATTCCGGACCCCAAATCATCTTTGCGGCCCTCCTCTGGACCTCCTCCGGTAGCTCCTTGTCTTTCTCGTACTAAGGAGCCTTTTGACGTTTAAAAGGAGAACCCTGACAGCAGCCCCGTAACTGGTGAGCCCTCACACTCGCCTCAGCAGCGCAGGGCTCCCGCCCGCCCCGCCCCCC
>VWZP01004034.1:651140-691707 GCA_013396995.1 Dicaeum eximium | reverse complement strand
CCGCGCGGGCCGCAGCCGCAGGTGTCGGACAGACCCAGCTGCTGCGGCCGCCCCCAGCCCACGCAGCGCCCGCCCCGCCGCCCTCGCTCCACTCCCACAAGAGAAGCGACAAACGCGGCTCCCGCGGCCGGGAGCGCGGCGGCAGCCCCAGGCAGGGGGAGGAGGATCTCGGCCGCGCAGCCAGGCCGGGTTTCGGGGCCTCGAACAAAATGGCTCTAAGTGCTTCCGCTCCNGTTCGGCACCCCGGGCTGCTCGGTCCGTCCGTCCCGCTAGAGCAGAGCACTCGCAGGGCCACTCACCTCCCGCCTGCGGCGCGGAGGCCCCGCGCCCCNGCCCGCTTGTGGGGCGGCCGCTGCGGGGGATCGTCGCTCTCCCCGCCGGGGAGCGGCGGCTCCCGCCGGTTATTAGAGCCCGATTTAAAGCCCGTCGGATGAACGGGCCGTGCAGCGCTCGTATCCGTAGGGTGCTGCGCGGCCTCCTGCCGGCCGGGGGCGCCGCTGTCCGGCGGGATGGGGCGAGCGGCGCCCGTCTCCCGCCAAAGCGGCTGAGGGGAGCGGGACCCGGCGCCTCCTGGGAAAAGCGCTTGGCGCCTTCCCGCAAGGCTGGCGGAGAAAATGGGATCTCTGGGAGGGAAAACTGCGCGCAGCAGTAAATAAAATGCAGGATGGGTGCCGGGCTTCTCGGCGTGGCTGCCGGGGCTGCGTGTCCCCCGGCCGCCGCTCGGCGGCGTCGGTGCGAGGCAGTGTCCTCAGCCACTAATGAAAGATACAGGAGTTAAATTCCAGCTGCTTCCAAAGAAGTGAAACATCAGTTTCCGCGTTGGGGAATAAAAACCAATTAAGTAAAGTTTGCCCTTCATTGCGGTCTAGCGCTGAGCTGGTGCTTTAAAATAACGTTTATCCTTATTATCCGTGATTTCGCAAGCTGTGCTGTTGGGTAAATTTGCGTACAAAACGCAAAACTTTTGCGTTTTGTAGGCGAAGTCGTAAAGCTGCTGCAGGCTAAATGAGTCTGTCACCTGGATTGCACAGATAAAATTGATTGTAGCTCACTGTCAGTGCTGAAGGTGCTCCAGACACCTCTCCTGACTCTTTACTGGTAGCAGAAAGAATATAATCACTTCAGAATAGAACCCAATGCACGTGGTCCCACATCCACATGTATGTGTATATATGAATACACAAATTTTTAAATTTATTTTGAACTTAAGACGTTCAAAAACTGTGCTACAAGTGATTTGATGTAACTACGCGAGGTAGGGTGGTAAGGTGACCGCAAAGAGAAAGGACCTGAATAAATAAATGCCTTTGAAATCTTACCTCATTTGAAAGTAAAAAGAGATACACTGTGATTACTGTACGGTTACCTGCTCCTGGTTTTCTTGCAGATATTTGTTTTAAGCACTGAAGATACCAATTAACAAATGAAGCCATCCCAGGATATGGCAGCATGAGAGATGCACATTAGAGTAGGCTTTAGTAAGAACATTATTGTAGCAAATTGACTTGATTTCCTCGTGTGCAAACATAAACATTACAATACTAAAAATGCATATTAACCAAGCAGGAGAAGAAATTGAAACTTTTTCTACATAAAATAGTTGCAGACATACACTCAGGGATGCTTCTATTCTGTGTATAACATACCTAACATTTTCTGTGTATCAGGGTGATTTAAACTCAAGATCTCCCAATACTTTGTCTAGAGTTTGGCTACTTTTTGTTGTGTTCAGAAACTAAACCTCCTTTGTGTCTTCTTAGTAGTACAGATAAAGATATAGCTCAGATACCCTCTAAGGTGTGGGATGGTAAACCTTCCACAATTGTTTGTCTTCATGACCACATAGAAAGTATTCCTTCATTTTTTACCCCTTGTCAGCACCTAGTTATTTAAAAACTCTCTTTACAAGTGTAGATTACATTTGTGGGAAATATGCTAGCTGAGCAAGAGGCAAGCAGCCAGGGACATGTAGAGATAAGTGGAATCAGCCTGCAGAGCTTAATATTCTGAGCTGCCTTCCTTCTGTACTTTCAAGTTAGTAAGTGTATTATCAGGCTACACCTATAATTTTTGTTTAGGGAAATAAGGGCGACAATCTGGTAACCAATCCTCTGATACTTTTGGGAAGAAGACATTCAGCTGAAATACTCTTTTGTTCTGTTTGCACATCACATTACACAGTGAGAACTAACCTGGGACGTTTTAGTGCTGCTGGAACAAACGTGTCGACACCTGCCTTGAGCTGTGTTTCCAGTGTGGTAACTGGAGTAAATTAGCTTTTCAAGCAATAGGTGGTATCATAACCCCCAGCAGCAGCATTGGTCTTTGGATGAGAGAGCACGTCATGATCTGTCCAAGCACCAACACAAAAGCCAAAGTCATGTATTGATTCATCTGTAATGATAAAATGGAATAGGAACCAGATTATGAATGAGTGGGCAGCACAGCTCACCGAGTTTTAGGTTCCTTGAATGATGGCGTGTTACTCATTAACTTAATTATCCATTAACTGGATGGCTCCTCCTTGGTTTTACCAGCTCAGTTCTAGGTTTCTATTCCACCCCTTGGTTTCACATGGAAGCCCTCTGGACCAACACAAATACCACGATGTTTCCCAGCTCCGAGGGATGCTATTTGTCCCTGGAGAAGGCAGGCTCGGAGGGAAAACGCTTCCTAGTGTAAAACACTCATTAAAAAAAAATTAGTCTGCAGGTCAGGAAAGTGAATAATTAGGAGAAAAATGACATAAAGCCTTTTTCAAAAGTTAAAAAAAAAAAAAAAACCAAAAAACCACAACCAAAAAGTTTGGAGTACTGTACATACTCTTGGCATTTTAAAGGACCTTGAAATACCAGGAGCTAGACAAAGGCCAGTCGGCTCTTGCAAAGGCTGCCCTTGACTTGCAAGGACGGGAGATGGAGCAAGGCAAACCGCTGGTGCATCTGCAGCATAGAATAAGCTCAGGCACACTGTAAAAGGCTGCTGCAGCCTACAGGTCTGGGAGAAAGATAAAATCTATGGATTGCACTGAAAGTAGTACAGAGAGGTCCTTCAGGTAGCTACTAGGTAAAGATCTGGGCTGCAGAAAGCCCAAATTTGACATCAGAGAACTCTCTCTTTTAGAGAAACTTCCTGAATGCTAGGCTGCAGGCTAAATGCTCTTGATATCCCCTGCTAACATGCTTTTAGAGGTCTTAGTGGAATTGTCACCTATGTCTCCTACATCTTTATAGCAAGATGCTTTCTTCAGAAAGCTCTTGCAATAATTACTTTTTATTTGACAGCAATTTATATATATATATATGTAGTGAGTGAACTCCAGAGCCTGTCCTGAAGACATCCCCTGACTGATACTGATAATCCATCCAGATACAATTACAACCAAATGGCAACACAAGTTAAATTCACTTTTGGGGATGCTTGATAAATTCTGCAAGCTTGCATTTGGAGTACAGGTGTGCATATAGTTGCAAACGATATAAGTCCAGGTGTTTACTATACTTTTTTTTAAAACCATAGAAAGGCCAAGATAGTTTTAATAGTGCAAGTGTTTTCCTGTCTGAGGGGAAGACTACATTTTTTAATTAAACACCAATTAGATTATGAATATTCCCTTACAAAAATTAATTCAAAGAAAACACAGATTGCTTTTAACACAGCCAATGATGTTTTATTGCCTTGATTTCCAAGGACCCTGTCAGTCAGCAGGGAGATTGAGAAATTCTAGAAAATTTAGCTCTTTACCTCACTGGGAAAACAGTGTGTCTGTCTGTTTTTAAAACATGCCTTATGTGCTGAACCTACTCATAGACAACTGAATGTCAGTCCACTGCAAAGAAAACCTGGAAAAAGAATGAATTGTCTTTCTACACATGAAAAAAGGTCTTAAGGTACTAAAGGCATCCAGGAAGCCTGCTTTCCCATAGCAGATATTAGTACCAATATTTGTATATAAGACTTTATAGACTAGAGAATTTGCTGTTACAGGAAAGTTGTGAAATCTATTTAAAAAAAATAGAATTATCTCATATGAGATTTATGAATTTAAAGTAATTGGATTTTGTAGGGTTTTTTTCCTTTAAGAGGTGCAGCTTTGTTTTTATTAAAATCACATTCCCAACAAACCTGTTTTTCTAAAAATTCATTGACCAAGTGTCAGATTTAAGAAAAAAAAAAAAAAGCAAGGGCTTCACATTTTGGTAAAAATACTGATCTTTTAAAAGGTCAGATTTAGAAAAAAGTTATTTAGCAGGAGAGTAAATCACTGAACACTGAAATCCTCTAACTTTTCAATAAAATTGAGCCACCATTAGCAAATGAAAACGCAAAACTCTTTGTGCCTTGAGTATTTCATGGAAGGCACTTGTCCATTTGATTGTGTTCATAACAAAGTAGTAAATAAACTTTGTGCAACTGATAGCCAGTAGGATTTCTGTTCAGAATTGATTACTTCATTTCCTAGAGTTTAGATTTCTGAGAAATGGCAAAATGCACCAGCATAGGGCAGTAGTTTGATGTTGAGTATTCTGCTGCTCATTAACTACATTAAATTTAAAAGCACATCTGCCTACTCCCATTCAGTAGTGTTTTTTCCCTGCGTTTAAATAACTTAACTTTGATCTCTTCCATACATGTTTCATAATTATTTGCCTTTGTGTGGTTGCTACATTATTTCGCTACGTTACATGCTCCTTTTGTCCATTTGGATCTCAATCCTGGGTACCATCCAAACAGTTAAATAGAATACTGCAAACCCAATAGACAAACCAAGATAAAACTCATCTCTGTTGTTTTTGGGCGCCCTAACCTCACAGCCTGGTTTGTCACTAATGTTGAGCTGCAAAACTGTTTGGCTGCTTGGGGCTGAAAGCAAAGGTGCAGTAGGTCAACTCACTGGGGTGAGCTGGCCTGAAGCCCCTGAGGCTGCTTCATGTTTGAACTTTTTCTGTCTGCTAGTGAACTGTGGGGAGGGAAGGGGCTGAAGCCTTGCTTTATGTTCTACTCAATATTTGTGGTGATATTTGTAAAGTTTTAAATTCAAGACAATCCCGTTCATAAGGCTTGCTTCAGGTGTAGTGTCAGTTGTGGACTTTGAATACCTGCTCATTTAATCTGAGTTCATCTCACATTATTGACCTTGTATTTCCATTGATGGCTTTAGGTTGTAATCAGTCAAATGTTACATTAAGAATGACATATTGGTATATGGTACAATTGATAAATGAGGTTACTTGGTGCTGCCTGTGTATGTCTGTGTTACTCACTCTCTACTGAATTTTGAAAATGTGCAGGGACTACATTTAGTCATGAAGGTTGCTCAGGAACTGTACAATATTTTTCTAAAACAATCACTGTATTGCTTAAAATCCTACTTTTTCTTTTGTTTTGTTTTGCTTGTATGTTAGTTCTACTACTTGCTTACTGATAGTCTTTTGAAAAGATACAAAACATGTTTTTCCCCTCCAGATTTAATCTTACATTTTTATCAGTGTTATCAGCTGCTCTGAGCACACAGCATCATTAAAGAAAAGCAGTGGTGCATGCATGTTGCCAATTAATGCATCCTTTAATGCATCAACTTAGGTGACTGGTACATCAGCCTGCCTAAGCATTTGGCTGCCTGCGGGATTTTCCAGCAATTTCCTTTCCTGAAGATACCTGAGGGGATTCTTCTCTTGGTGAAAGCTGGAAACCCCAAAGTAACTGAAGAAATGTTACAACACATGGTTTTCTGCGTTGGCCTTATCCTTCACAAAGACCAAAATATCTAAAAGGAGAAATGTATTTTGAATGTTGGAGTGCTTCAGCATGATTTAACAGAGTTATTGGTGAAATCTAGGCCAATCTTGCTCTCCATAGCTGAAGTAGGATTTTTTCCCTATCTAGTAATGCTGTAGCTTTTTACATTGTAAAGCAAGAAGAGAGGCTGATAGGAGTCAGAAGGATCCAGCTCAGATATCGTAGTGCTCCTGTTTTTCATTGTGCCCACACAGAAGGTTCAGATGCATTTTGTGGATGCAGATTTAATACTGCCATATAATACTACTTTAATAAGTTCAGATCAGTCAATAGGCAGGATGTGACCACAGGTGTACTGGTGCATTCACTGCATATATAACCACATTTATATGTTTGTTGGTGTTTGTCATCACACGCTGTGTGCTTTTCAGGACTTAGTTTGTACTTCTGTTCTCTCTGTGAAAACCTACAGGATTTTACTACCTGGATAGGAAAAAAAAAAGTCTCCCGATTAAGGTCTCCCGAGCTAAGGTAGGAGCAACAGCACATTTTCTAACCATCTTCTTGGCCTTCAGATGCAAATTCAATACAGTGCTTTGGCTGGCATGTTCCCTAGGCCAGGTATCCATGAATGAGGAAGGAAGAAGTAAGGACTGAAGATCAAGGCTGTGCATTAGAGCAGTTATTTCAGCCCGTGTAATTTTTTTAACCTGTTGTTGGTTGCTTTGACTTAATTTCTTGGTTCCTCCCTTTATTCTGTCCCTTCTTCCTCAAGATATCTTAATATTGTTGCCTTCCACCTCCCATCTCGAGGCTTCCTACCTGCATTTCCCCGCAGAGAAACATTCCTGCCTGTCCACCCTGCTGTGGGTTGCGGCCACTGCTGCACCTCCTCCTCTCCTTCCAGCTCCTTGGCTGCCAGGAGCTCCTGCGGCCAGCGCCGCGTCCTTGCGGGCTATCTCGCCTTTCCCTTGCAGCATCGCTTCCCATGGAAGCAGCCTGGGAACAGCGCCCTGCTCGCCTCTTTCGTCAGGTCAGACGGGAAGAGCTTTTGGGCCAGCGGCGGAGCACTGCCTATGCTAATATATACATATATACATATACATATACATATACATATACATATACATATACATATACATATACATATACATATACATATACATATACACACCCACATATATAATATATATGTATGTCAGGCTTCTGCTGAAATAAAGAAAAAAAAAAATTAAAAGGCCGAGTTGGATGTTGGTAATCTCTGGGCATCAGTTGCTGAGCAGATCAAACCAGCGATAGGCAGTTTTGTATAGTTTTATTCAAATTATTATTCTTTCTCCCTACTCACGCAGATCCTAAGAAATGCCATCATGAAATAAACAAACTGTCCTTAAAGCCACAATATGACAAGAGAGCACTTGACCCGCACGCTTTATTTTGTAAATAAAAGATGCAGACGGAGCTGGCAGCCGGCGCTGCGCAGACACCGGGTGTGCGAGCGGGGGCCCGGGGAAGTGACGGGCCCCGGCAGCCCCGGCGGAGCCGCTCCTCTCTCCGCCCGGCCGGGAAGGGGCTGGCAAGGAGCCGGCCGAGGCCACGCTCGCACGATCGATCGCCCCACCGCCCGGCCGGCCCCCGCGCCGTCCTCAGGTGCCCGCCGACGAATCCCCGGCTCGGGCTCCGTCCTGCCGCCCCGCCCCGCGGCGGGCGAGGGGCGGGCCCGGCACCGCCTCCGCCTTCGCTCCGGCCGCGGCAGCCGCTCCCTTCGGGCTCCCGCCGCTCCGCTTCTCTCCGCTCCGCTGCCGCCGCCGCTGCCGCCGCCGCCATGAGCGCGGATCCCGTCGTCTTCGTGTCGGCCGCCAGGACCGCCGTGGGTGAGAGGCAGCGGCGGGGGGCGGATGCTCCCGCCGGGGCCGGGCGGGTGTCCGGGTGCTGAGCGCGCTCCCTCTGTGTCCCCTCCCAGGGTCCTTCAACGGCGGGCTGTCGTCGCTCCCCGCGCACGAGCTGGGCGCCGCCGCCATCCGGGAGGTGCTGCGCCGGGCCGGGCTGGCTCCCGAGGAGGTGTCGGAGGTGATCCTGGGACACGTCCTCACCGCAGGTACGGGCCGGCGGCGGGACCGCTCCGCCCGCGGCCGGCGCTCCCTCTCCGCGCCCGCATCTCTTCGGGGCTGTCCCATTGAAACGGCTCGGGTTTCACCTTCCAGGGCGTTATCCCTTATCGTTGGGAACACGGCTCCTTAACAAAGGACTTGAGAAGCATCGTGGCTGCTTCGCTATACGCTCTGGGTGACAGAAAGGATGAGTTTTTGGAAAGGATGTTGTGGGGGATAGTTCGGGTTTTTTTTAAATCCCAACAGTTGGCTTTTAAAAGCCAACAGTGTATGTGTGAATGTCAGTTTCTTTTCTTTGTTACAGCATCCTTCTCATGTTGGCCATCTCAGCTCCTAAATTTAGCATCCTATATAATGATAACTCTGAGATTTTAAGAGCTAGGCCTGCATTTGTGTTTATCTGCACGACTGACCTGCAAGATCTTGTGATGCCACTTGTTTGGAGACAAATATTTTGATTTAATGAAAATGCAGCTGGCAGAGAATTGTTTGTTTTGAACTTGCTCCTGCTTTTTCCAGGGTAATGTTTAATCAGTAGAATCATAGGCAGGTTTGTATTTTAAACATGGAGGAAGGAAATATATATTTTTGTCTTAAAGATGATTCATATTCCTCTATATTTTCAGCTTGCTGAGTGATTTGCTCTCCTTGTCCTTTTCTTTATGTACAAAGAGCTTTGGCCTCGGGAGATGCAGATGAAGACTGTTTTCTTTGAATATAGTGCTCCTATTATCTCCATCAAGATCACAGCAAAGGCAGGAAGCTTTCAGGTCCATCTGTGCATAGTTGTGCTTTTGGTTTCCATATGACCTTTCAGGGAAAGTTAACTGCTAGTGATGTACAGAAGAAAGAAACTCTTTGTCAAAAAGAAACTCTTCAGCAAGTAGTAATTTAAATTATTTCTCATCTTTCACATACAACAGGTTAGGGCTGATCTGAAGTAGTGTTTCCTCTGACCTGGCATCAAAAGCAGAGTTGTAGATGTAAAACTATCAGTAGCAAGTATTTATTGATCAATATAAATGAGAGAGGTTTCTGTTTAGATTACTGCTGGGCACTTGTCTACCCACCAGCTGAAAGTAGGAGTGAGCCCTAAATTTTTGTGGAATTGGGGTGTTGTGAATAGTGACAAGGCGGACGTTTGCGTTTTTAAGAACAGACAAAAGCAAAATGCTGGCTGTTCCCACAGGTGCTGGCCAGAACCCTGTCCGGCAGGCCAGTGTGGCTGCGGGAATCCCGTACTCCGTGCCCGCCTGGAGCTGCCAGATGATCTGCGGGTCGGGCTTGAAGGCGGTGTGCCTGGCTGCTCAGTCCATCCTGACGGGAGACTCCAGCATTGTGGTGGCAGGGGGCATGGAAAGCATGAGCAAGGTAAAGCAGAGGGTTAGGGTAGCATGGCACTGACGCACTGGGAGCCAAGAGCCCCATGTTGGAGCCCCGTGTGTCCGGGCTGGCACCTGCAGGCAGGTCGAAAGGGTCGCTGTGCTTGCCAGTGAATCTACACGTGCAGCGGTTGGCTTCAGCAGCACACTTCTCTTAATAAAGGACTTCATCCTGCAGCTACTGAAAAGGTGCCCTGAAAACACACCCTCCATTTAAAATTCCATTTTCATTTCCATCTAGCTCTGTTGTGGTGAATGATTTTCCTGTGACAGTTTGCAATAAACAGGATTTTTGCATTGCAAGAAGCTCAGAGAAGGAATAACTGAAAATGTTATTGTTTGCCAAGCAATTAGAGCTTGGAAAGAAAGCAAAGCAGTTTTATTTCGAGGCGTTCATCCCAAGGCTGTATTCAGGAATGGGTCTGAGCTGGTGATCGGATGCCCGAGAAACAGATGGCCTCTTCTGCGAGGGCTCAGCTGCCTGTGCTGAGAGTGATGATAACATTGCCTGACAGCAGAGTGGAGTTGGGAACTACCTGGAGAAGGCTAGTAGGATGGGAGACTCATAGCCATGTGGCCTCAGGAATGATAGGTTTGGTCTGTGGAGGGGAAACAACACTTGCAGTGTGGTGATCTGCTACCAGGGGAATGCACAGGCCAAATGGCACGCCAGCTGGCAGGCTCTGGAGGGACTGCCAGGATTTGGGATGGTATCTCCAGCCACCAGGCAGAGGTCTGTCTCTGCAATGGTCTGTCTAAGTCATGTACTGGAGTTGTAAACATCTCACTCGTTGAAAATATGCTTTTGCAGGCTCCTCACGTCATCCACATGCGAGCTGGGGTCAAAATGGGAGAGGCTTCCTTACAGGACACTATAATCCTTGATGGCCTTACAGATGCTTTTTATCAGTATCATATGGGCATAACAGGTAAGTGATGACTCCATAAAATGAAATGGTCAACTGAAATAATTCACTGACAGGAAGTTTCAGAAATCTGAAGTTACAAATGACATGTTTCAAGCTGTCCTTACGTTGTAGTCATGAAAAAGAAAGAAAGAAGGAAGGAAGGAAAGAAAGAAAGAAAGAAAGAGAGACATAATATTGAAAGGCATTGAAGGCATTTTCCATTTTGTTTGTAAAGCTGCTGGTTTGGGTTTTTCTTCTGTCTGAGCTAATCTCTCTGCATCTCTTCTACATCTGAGAAATTTAATTTCAGAAAAAATACAAATAAAATAATCCCTGTATGTAACTGGAGCATTCAGCCGCAGAGATTTACAGTGAGGGGAAGGTATGTAAAGTGTCCTGTGGATATGCATGTTTCTGCAGGTTATTGCACCCTGGTTGGGGTGGTCAGCCAACTGCTTTTCCTGACCCTGCTTATGAAACAGAGACATCAGAACTGTTCCCTTTCTCAAAGTGGCTGTAGAGAGATCTGAGCATAGTAATTCAGAGAGGCAGTAAACTGCAAAAGCTTGTTTGCATTTGTATTTGATTTGATAATATCATCTGGGAGGAGATTCCACGGAGAAATGTTCACCCTCAAGTGAAAATAGAGTAGAAAATCATGAGTTAACAAAATGAGGAAATCGGAATGAAAACGGTTCAACAAACTCAGCTGCTTGCTACAGCAAACATTAATGAGTACATTTGTGCTTACAATTTTGCAACTTAAAATTCTGGCATTTCCTGATGGCCGTTTGCATTTTGTTCCCGTTTCAGCTGAAAATGTGGCCAAGAAGTGGCAAGTCAGCAGAGGGGAACAAGACCAACTTGCTGTACAGTCACAAAACAGGGCAGAGGCAGCACAGAAAGCTGGCTATTTTACAAAAGAAATTGTTCCTGTTCTTGTACCTTCTAAAAAAGGTAGGTATGAATGGATAATGAGAGCTGCTTTTAAGGAAAAAAATCTATTTTCTGCTATGTCTCCTGTAATCAATGGATGGTTTCCCATTCACACAGCCTTTTTGTAAGCATGTAGCCTGTTGCTCTAGATTTCAGCTTTCAGTGGTTATACTTTATATAAGAGAGAAGCAATGAAATGTGGAGTATCTTAGTGTAGCTTTCTGCAAATAGCACTGGTGTGTTTTATTGGAGGTAGAATAACAACCTAGAAAAAGCACTGACTTAGGCTTGGATGTGGTAGCAAAATCAGTGTTTTTCATTTTCTTAAGGCTCCTGCTGCACCAAACGTAAAACAGTCATATTGATCTGGCAAACCTTGCCCACCTAGTAAAATACAGAGTGACAATAATTAGGGTTGCTGGTTAATTATGTAGTCAGGTTACATATAATGGGTATGTTTCTCCTTACATCTGTGAGGGATATAAACAAACCTATTACAATTCTTGAGCCGAAGGTCTGTTTCTAGAGAAGGGAAATTCCCCAGCTCCTTGTGAAGTAGATGCAAAACCTGAATTTTCCAAAAAGAAATCAAGAATCAGTTCTTCAACAATTCCATTGAACAGACCCTGCAGAAAAAGTCCTGGCATTAGGTTGGCTACAAACTATCTCATGATACCAGTTTAGATGATAATATTAAATGACTACTCTTAGTAACAAGATTACTCAAAGTATCGTTTGAACTGTAGCCTTCTGCTGAAAGAGAAGCTATTGGGTTAGCAACAGCAAGAACTCTACTGCCTTTTGCACAACTAGACAGTATTTTAGCTGCTTGTCGTAGAAAACCTGAGCTGTCTGCCCTGCTAGAAGGAGCTGGAGGGTTACAGCCATTTGTTAGACTGCCTGGAGTTGGCAGCTGTCTCTGGTGTAAGAATACCTTGTTGGTTGAAAGGAATATGGTGTATATTCCCACTTGCAATGTTGGTTTTGCTGTCTTTCTGCTCGAGATGTGTTTGTGTGTTAGACCCTCCCGTGAGCCTAACGCTCTGTTTTGCAGGTCCTATAGAAGTTAAAGTAGATGAACATCCTCGACATGGGAGCAACCTGGAAACAATGGCAAAGTTAAAGCCCTGTTTCCTGACAGATGGAACTGGGACAGTAACAGCAGCTAATGCTTCAGGTTGGTCCATCTGGCTTAAATGAAATGGAAAAGAACAGTAGCTGCTCGTGACTCAAGGCAGGGTCTCTGCAGGGGGTGTGGCTGCTGTGTGTTTACTGCTTTGCAGGAAATGGCAATGTGTTTGACAAGACAGGTGGAACTCCATTTTACATGTGATGGAGGATTTCTTTACAGAGTTGTCTTGTGTTTCCTTGTTTTCTATGAAACAATACAAGAGTTTGGACAATAACAGCAATACTTGATAGTCTGGAAAGAATATTTCCCTTTAAAACTGTCTAAGGGTTTCTGACTCTTTCTACAGGTTTGGACGATGGAAAACTTAATGATTCATGTTTGAAAATGTTACTCCTGTGGGACTGCCACAAGCAGCTTTTAAATATCTTCCTGTGTCCTTATGCTGCCCCTTCCAAAGCCTGCCAAACAAGTCTGATGTACTTCTTTTTCAGATTGTACTTTGATTCTTCCACCTGCTGCTTTCCAAATAGAATCACAAATGTGTCACATTTACAGTGATACAGTTTCAAGTGTTTGTGGCAGAGAACAGACTTGGCTGACATGAGCAGTACTGACCTAAACCAGTAAATTATTAGTGATTTTTGTTTTGTCTAGATTGTGATTTTATGCAAGCAGGAGAAAGTGATACAGTAAAAGCCATAATGTCCAACAAATACATGCAAGTTGTTTGTTATTCCACAGGTTTAAATGATGGAGCTGCAGCTGTTCTTCTAATGAAGAAATCGGAAGCTGCTAGGAGAGGTCTTATGCCTTTGGCTCGGATTGTATCCTGGGCTCAGACAGGTATAGATCCATCTATTATGGGAGTAGGGCCCATTTCAGCAATAAGGAAAGCTGTAAGTAATCACTTACCTATGTATCTATGATGTTGAAACTCTTGTTTTTAATTGCTTTTTGTTTTCTGGCCATGTCTTGGTTTTGCCCTGTTTTAAAGAAAACTTAGTAGGAAAAAAGTAAACTATGTGAAAAAAAATACTCAAAATAGTGTAGTATATAGGATTAAGAATCCTAGTACTACTAGGCTAATACCTACTTGTTGGAAAAAAAAAAACCCAAATGCATATGTGTATAAATGGACTTCAGAGTATAAACTAGTCAGGTTTGTGGAAGGGTACCTAGATAACGTAGGAGGCTAAGGACAGAATTTCAGGGATGTGTGTAACTAATCTAATTCAGTGATACAGTTCTGATGCTGTGTCTGGCCAGGTTAATTTTCAAATCACTGCCTGATAGTATTTGCAATTGTATAACACTGAGGGAAGGGCAACTGAGTGCCATCTGCATTAGCAAATGGGATGGTGCCCTTTGTGTTCCAGTTTGGCCTGCAAAAAGCTTGGAGCTTACAAATTGGATTCCTTTCAGGTGTAACTAAACAGGAAGGTGCATTCCAAAACCACATCTAACGTGCTCAGAGCATTACTGCACCCACTGATGTGCTCAGTGTTCAGTCCACAGGACAAGGTTCTCAATACCACAGTGAGCAGCCCTGCTGATACCACACTGCCTGCTAATACATACATAACCCATGGCAGCCACAGCTGATTATTTGTTAAAGCTTAGCTATGAAAGAACTAAGAGCTCTAAGAGCATGAAAAGAGCTAAGAACAGATTTGCTTTAATGTTTCTTTTTTTTTAAGACTGTGTAAAGGCCTTATTTTGTTCATCTCTGAAATGTCCTGGCATTGTGGATGTCTGACTTGACCTCACACAAGCTCTGTAGCTTTTGACAAGAAAATCAGAACTGTAATGCTAAAGCTTTTTCTTAACAGATCTCAAACTGTTCTTTTACATGAAGGGTGCAGTAACTGCAAATACATTACAGTTTTAGTTTAAACTGTGGGGCAGACAAGCTGTACCTGTAACTGTATACATACTATGAAAAAAGGCACACGACTTCATAGACCATGGTCCTAATAACACCAAGGTCATGGCTTTGATCCCTTTATGGGCCATTTACTTAACAGGTGGATTCTATGATCCTCATGGGCCCCTTCCAACTCAGAATATTCTGTGATTAAACTTTGTAATGTGTGTTATCAAACGTTCACACCCTCCATGTATTATGTTTATCACTTCAGAATTTTAGAGTAGCACTTTATAGTAAGAGAATGATTATGTTATACATTAAGTGTTATAATAATATTGTTTATCCTAAGCTTTTCCCAGAAGAATGGGATACTCCATACTGTCTATTTTATCTAGTAGAAAGAGGCTCTCCTCCTTGACTATGGCCTCAGAGGTGCTCCAGTCTGGCTAGCCTAGGTTGTGAAACAGCAATGGTGATGGTTCAGCTGATAAACTATTGCTGTTAGAAACAAAGCGAGCGGAAGTAAAAATGTACATATGTGAAACATGCCCAAGCCTGTACCAGAGTAGGCAATTGCATCACAAGTTTCTCAAGTGAAAACAATAGCCAAACCATCTTCCAAAAGTCACCTGTGAAAAGCTTAAAGTGGCAGCTTTCAATGTAAAGGCAGGGGAAACTGGACAAATCTGTTGTGGCACTGATCACTAATGGTTGACACCTCACTATTTCCTGTGTAAAAGTCTCTGTTAAGTAGAGACTCCCTAATGGAGTCAGACTATGTCCTAAAAACATTAGCTTTTAATCTGTTAAAGCCTGCTTTTGAATCAGTTGTACTAAGGGCACCAGGTAGTTCAATTCTCACAATTGCACCACCACTGCTACATGTGTACAATTAGTCGAGATTTTTATGAGCAGCTAGCAGTATTACAGCTCATTGTACTGACTTTTCTGACACTGAAGTCTGTAGTTTTCAAGAATTCTGTCATCAACACTGGCTATAAAAATTGTTTTCCTTCAACTTTTCTGCAGTGGTAGCTTCAAATCACCCAATTTACATCTTATGGAAAGCTTCCTCTGGTGCTAAGGAAGACCTAAAAGCTAATAAAGTCCTATTTGCACTGTTTTCTCAGATTGACAAAGCTGGCTGGACTCTGGAACAAGTTGACCTGTTTGAAATCAATGAAGCCTTTGCATCATTATCTGTTGCAATAGCCAAAGAACTGAAAGTAAATCCAGAAAAGGTAATGATTTGTAGGCTGGCATTAGTTTGCCTCCTGTAATTCAAACATGTCCCATTCTGTGCGTGTGGATTGTAAGGATGACACAGCTCTCTTGCAACCCCTTTGGTGTAAGCAAATAGGGTGGGAACCCCAGCAGGCATTTCCTCACACTGCGCTGTCCGCTGGCTTTGCCAGCAGTTTCCCAGCTGAACAAGTTCCAACGTTCTTGCAGTGGATTTTTATGCAAATCTAGGCAACTGCTCAAGCATACTTAATTCAGAATTTGAAATTGCTACTGCAAGTCTATTTGCCACAGTATTCTTTTAATGATGGCAAAAAACACGATTATTCTCCCCTCCCTAAATTCACCTCTTATCGTCAGAGTGAAGATAGCACCCTTGCAGAAGGAATACCGATTACCAGCTGTTGCACTCATATGCAGTTTTTTGTATGAAGTGATGTTTGGAGTTTCAAGCTCACAAGTAATCAAGGGCTAGATCCCAGTAAAGTAATTTATCTTGAAAGGTAGCTAAGCCAATTAAATGTTCTTCACTGTCTATATTGGCTTTTTTTTTAGATCAACATACAAGGTGGAGCTATTTCTCTTGGCCACCCTCTGGGCGCCTCTGGTTGTCGCATCCTTGTAACTCTTCTATATGCACTGGAACGAACTGGTGGAAAACGTGGCATTGCTGCTCTCTGTATAGGAGGAGGAATGGGAATAGCCATGTGTGTTGAGAGATAATGTGAGGGAAGGAATGAACAGCTAACGTGAACTAGCTTTGAAACATTTTACTAATAAACTTCTAATAACAGAGCTCACATTTTGTTTGTTTTGCCTAAAAGTAAATAAGCTTACACCATTACTTTTAGACACTCAATCACTGACTTGAGAAAGAGGTCAGTGGTTACCGCAAGCACACTAGTTTTTAACACACTAGAGCCTAAATTCTCACTGCTTTCAAAAATTAAGTTTGTTCACAAGAAAATAGCAGCAACATTCAACCACTTGTTTTATTAACATTTTAGTTATAAGAGTGGGAAGTGTAAGTGAAACAAACATAAATAAAGCCTAAGTTATTCTTCAAGTGCTCCAGACTGAACTGCATCCTCATAGCACCCTCCTCTCTCTTCTTTAGTTTCAGGGTGCAGTTTAATAAGGTCATCAATTCGAAGAATAGTAATGGCAGCTTCTGTTGCAAACTTGAGGCTCTTAGTTTTGACCATGGTTGGTTCAAAGACACCAGCTTGCTTGTTATCACGAGGTTTTCCATTGATCAAGTCAAGACCAATCCTGCAAAGAAGGAGTGCTGTCAGGTGGAGAGGGAGAAACAGCAGAAATACAGCTGGGAGTATGCTGTGTAGCTAGTACTTCAGTACAGCATACATACACGCAACTGAAGGGCAGGGGCCAACATATTCACTGATTACATTTTTTTTTTTACTATGCAAGTCATGGTTCAGTAAACCAAGAGAACAATTTTCCATCTAGTTACCAACCCACATCACTTTTACCAGCCTTCTAACAGACAGATACTTGCCATTTCAGATTTTTGCGATCTGGGTTGACTTGAGCCTCATTGTGGAATGCTCTCAACTTTGCAACAAGATCTGTGGCATCCTGAGCGGCATTTACTGCCAATGTATTTGGAATTACTAAGAGGGATCTCGCAAATTCTGCTATTGCAAGTTGTTCACGTGATCCCTAGAAAGAGGAAAAAAGTTTTTAAACCAGTAGATAGAACAAGAGAGGAAAAAATACAACCACAATCAAGAACAGCACTAATAGGGGTTTTCACATGCAAAACCTGTGTTTAGGTCAAAGAAGCATAGGGTCTATTTATTAGAGAAAGAATTAACTCATATCCTCCATTTTAAAGAACCATCTTAGATTCTGTAAGATTATTAGGTCTTCACAAACCACAGAAATTACTTCTAGTAGATGAAAATAAATGCTTGGAGATTCATTGTGCAAGTCTAATGCATACACACCATTGCTTCTTTGTGCAAGACTTACCATGCTGGTTGCATAATTTTCAAGATATATTGAAAGTGCTGCCTCTACAGCACCACCACCTGGGACAACAGACTTGGATTCCAAAACCCTTTTGACAACACAGAGAGCATCATGTATAGATCGTTCCATTTCATCACACATGAAGTCATTGGCTCCTCGTAAGATAATTGATGCTGAAGTACGAGCCTTTGTACTAAGGAAAAAAGGAATCAGAAGTAAGCCGTGTTGGATGGAATCTATATTAAAATTCTTCTTGGTAAATTTTTCCTTGTAAAGCCAAGTTCAGTTGAGCCTCATTATTTCAAAATTTAAAAGAAAATCTTAACATTGTTATGTTTCCTTGCAGGATACATACATTGTAAGCTAATGACTGCCATTGTTACAGAAAAGGTTGTCACATGTAGCTGACACACAAGTGCCATGGGCAGAGTGTTTCATTCACACTCAAATGACACCACAGGAACATGAACACTCAGAAGGGACATTAAAGCAGTGGAAAAGTTGTTATCCAAAGTATGTTCTCATTAAATGAATCAATATTAAATCTTCAGGTACCAGACAGCAGTGACAGCAGCACAAGTGAACACTGTCTTTCACGACAAATGGAAAGATTTAGCTCACACCTCTTTATTCAGATTAAATTACTCTTATGGTACCTATTTCCCTTTACCATCTATAAAGGAAAGCCCATTTAGAAACATCTGCTTATAAACAAAAATTTAAGTAAAAACTGCCTAGCAATGTGATTGTCTCATATACGGCATTTCACAAAACGTATCCAGCTCCAGCAAAAGAGATCAAACACTGATATTTTCACCTCTAATTTGCACTGGGTTGTGTTTAACTACTTTCCCATGTGTATAACTACTCCAACCACTCAGATAGCATGAAGTAAATAAATAGAATTTTATATCAAACTTAGTAGAGAATATATACAAAACTGAGTATTTTTGAAAGGATCCTTACTTCTTGATTAAAATCAGCTCATCATCACAGATTCTCTCTTGAATCACTTCTTCTGCCTGTCCCAGCATTAATGCCTCAAAACTCTCCTCACCTTCGAGGTTTGCAAGGGTTGAACATATGGTTGCTTTAACAAACAAAAAAGTGAAGTTAACATTAAATTCCTGCACATCATCCTTTGCCCACTTCCCAGAATACGTTTACAGAAAGAAAAACAGAAATAAAAGCTGTGTTAAATAGATTTTTCTTAAACAACGCTTCTAGTTCTCAGGCAGCAGTTCAGTATTTGAGTTTATAACTAATAAACTGCTCCTTTTGTTCAACTTTTACAGCACTTCTTTTTTCACAGCCTATACAAGTTCCTATGCTTTACCGCAATGAAAATGTTTTCTTCCAAATTTAAGAACTGACAGAGAAAAATATGCACAGGACCAGATTTTTTTAAAGTATGTATTTAGTGATTTAGGAGTTCTTTGTCTTGAACTATCTAAACAATGTAGTTAACTGTCTAAACAGAGGCTTATGAATGCATGCGTAATAAAGACTTCTAAGTAAACACAGATTATGGCTCCTATCTCCACAAGAGGCCTCACAGTGCAAGGCAGCTTTTTCTCCTCCCACTGTAAATCTTCAACAATAAAGTCTTACAATACTACTATACTTTGACAAAGGTCACTTAAAAGCAACAATAAAGCTAAAAAGAAGTGGCTCAGTTTTAGTCATCCTGACTTTGAATGTTAAGGTATTTTAAAAATCAGTTAACAAATACCTTAACAGTAGCTTCCATTTTGAAGAATAAATTTACAAACCAGTTATTCTTATATAGACATACCTCCTGATGCCTTAGCAATCCGCTTGAGGTCCTTTTTTACAACTCTTCGTACTGCCATAGCTCCAGCATCAACAAAGTATTTCAGACACATATCATCAATACCTCCAGTGGTGAGAATAACATTGGCACCAGTGGCCAGAATCTTCTGGATTCTTTCTTTGGTAATATCTGACTCTCTGCAAAGATTAATGTCAAAGTTATGAAAAGGTATTAAAAAATATACCATCACATCTTGTCAGCCAATTTCCTGAAACCTTAATGCAGAGCTCTGCAAGAATGGACCACTGCACAAACATACTTGCATTTCTTGAAAACTGACTTAATACTAGTTCTGCCTTCAGAAGTGAAGGCTTCTTCCATTACTATTTGGTATTGGTGGGAAATGTTAACATTGAAAACATTTTTTTACCTCTTGCACTCAACCAAAATTACACTGAGCCATCTCATCTGAAGAGACTAAATCAAGCCTGTGAAACCCCACTGCCTCAGTTACTCAAGCTTCCACACACCTCTGCCTTATCTGGTCCAGCTTCTCAGGGTCTGAGATAACAACCTGAACACCAAGCTTCATTTTTGCTTTCTGCAGGCTGAAGTCAAGGCATGCAATCTTTGCATTAACTATTCTCTTGGTCATACCTGATGAGGAAAAATAAGCAAGAGAGATTTAATCAAATTGATTTAACAGAACATCAAGTCAGCATTAAAGATTAAAATTAACATTACTTTCACATTTCAGATTTCTACTGTTTGCTTCTCCACCTCCAGTTCTGCCCTACTGCAGAAAAATGCCCATCAAGACTTTCCTGTTACCTTTTTACATACCCTGTCCCCAAAATGTGTATGACCACGACAATCTGACCTATCGGTCTCACATCCTCTAAGTCACCTAATCACAGCACAGCTCTGCTAAATGGAACAGCTCCCCACAAACCTGGCAGTGGCTCCCCACAAGGGAAGCATTTTAAGTTCCACCAGACCACCTTGGGAAACTACAGCAACTCACAGACACTTTGTGGATCACTGCTAGCTGGCAGGCTCTAGTCTAAGAAACACTGGTGAAGTGCAGTATTTTGTGATCCTGTTTATTTGTTCTGGAACTGAAAACCCACGTGACTTGCAAGAATGCAGCCAGAAAGAAGAATGATGCAGAAAGATGAAGAGGACTGAGCTGACAGGAAGATTTCTGAAACACAGCCTGCTCTTACCCTGTGAGCCCACCACGCAGTTCAGGGCGTAACCGTTCACAAGAATGCTCTCCTTCTGGCTGCGGCCGTGCGCCTTCAGGACATTAACCGAGTTGATGGGGTACCGAGCCTGACCCTTCTGGTCTGTGTATTTAACTGCCAGTGCAGCATCCACCACCATGTTAGCAAAGAAATCACCATCACTGAAAGGCTGTTAAGGTTAAAACTGAAGAAGGAAACTAGTATTATGCCTAAGGGGGAAAAGAAACCAAACCAAAAAAACCCAAACAAACCATGAACAGAAATAACTGACAGTGCCCAAACTAAGTTTCCAAAAAACAGCTTCAGAAAGGCATGCAAGTGCTAGCTCTCCTTACCACTGTCTTAAAGGAAAGAGTCATTCTAAAAGCTGAAACACTGGTAAGAAACCTGCCTTTTACGTACCTTTTATTACTAAATACGTATCCTATGGTCAGTCTGCACAAAAGCTAAGAATGCAGGTTTTTCTGTGCTCATGGAGTAAAATTCAACTTTCTTTCCTCTGATTCCTTCCCCAGGTACTTCTATAACACATTTTTCCATTCACACAACTCTTTTATCTAGTCTCCCTAATAAGCAAAGCAACTGTGAGGAAACAATACCCTTTAAAAGCTATCATGATGTGCCAACCCAGATTTAAATAAATTGGGAAAAGTTTGAACATGCTTTCCCATGCCAGGTCACAATACCTGTAAAATGCCTGTTATAAATACAACAGCTTCAATACTGTGTCATGTTCATAAAAACTGCTGCCAAGGACACTCTAGCCCAGCTGCTGAAGCTCTCTACTCAACCACTCTCACTTCACTCACTTGATCAATTTAAAGGATACACTCCTATAATTTTCGAGGACATTGATGTTTTAGCAGCATTAATTAGGCATTCCCTGCCCAACTCATCTGTGTTAATAACAAGATTTTCATTGATGTAGCGAACAGCTTCCCTGTAAAATAAAGACAAATACACTGGTAAACAAACAAGAAAACAAAAACTTACATGTTTTCAGCTCTTCTAAATGTTACCTCAAGGAACAAAGGGATAAAATCAATTGCTCTCCAAAGACAGTAATGTGACTGTCCTTCTTTTATGTGATTACAGAAATACACTTTAAAAAAAGAAAACCAACAAAATCCAACCCAAATCAACAAAAACCCCAGCACCCCTGCAACAAACCACCACATTCCACTTGGTGCTAAAAAGTCTGTATTAATGCAGTCACAAAAAATGCTGAAATTTGACTGTATCAGCTTCTTACTTGCAGGCAAGCCGGTATCCACCGATAATGGAGGTAGGATGAATTTTCTGTTTCACCAGCTCATCTGCATTTTTGAGAAGTTCTGCAGCAATAATTACCTGTTTGGAATACAAACACTAAATACATGCATTCTACATAAGCAAAATAACTACCTTGTGCAACGCAGAACTAAAACCAGTTTCCGATGTGAGGTGAGAGCTACCTAACTCCAACCCACCAAGGCATCTAAAGTCTCAGGCAAATTTTCAACACTCAATATCCTTGTTCATACTTCACTTCTTGCAGTTGTTAAAAATTAGAAACCTAAATTCAGCCTCTATGACCAACCTTCAAGATAGGAAAAAATCAGTAATGAAACAGAATTGAGCAAATTCCCTTCCGGAGCACCGCTTTGCATATGGAAACTAGCACCTGTGGAAAATACCAAATCTAAACACTGACTTTTGATGTACTGTAAAACTTGCTACATACCACTGAGGTGGTCCCATCACCAACTTCTTTGTCCTGCAGGTCTGCCAGCTCACAAAGGACTTTTGCGGCAGGATGTTCCACCTCCAGCAGTTTCAGAATGGTCGCACCATCATTAGTAATGGTCACGTCCTAATTTTAAGAAATCAAATGTGCACATGAGGTATATTTCTATTACACTTTCACTGTTGCGTTTCATAATGTTCATACAAAACCAAATTAATTATACTTTGCAATTGCCCATAAAATAACTATTTGTAACAAAACTTTCCTGCTTATTTTTAACCAGGAGTCCCATTCTAGCAACAGAAATGTTGCCAGTGCAGAATCTGCACTTGCTTTTGGTCAGAAAAGCCTTTATGTTACAAAAACTCATCAAACATTTTGCAAATACTGGATAAGTGGTCATGCAATGACTTCCCCCTAACACAGTCTTTCATTACATCAGCCTAGAAAATAACAAACTTTCTTCAATTGCTTGAAGTATTTTAAAATACAAAATAATGCTTAAAAAGTTGTTATGAATTACTTGAATTTTTTCTGTTATTTCTCCTTATGTGAAGACCAGGATATACAAGTCAGCACCTGTTAAACCTGACTTCTGGCAATCTGAACCGTATGTTAAGCGATTACAAGGACTTATCTACAGAAATGAAATAACTGTAACACATAACTTACCACCACAACAGAAGAAACTAAAACAATGTAACACACATTACACAATACTCAATTTTACCACAGTTCTCCTACCCCTCTTGAGGAAAAAACAGGCACGTGCACATTAGGCCAAGGAAGCACACTAAGTGGAAGCACTTTTATGCAGGAATACAAGTTCTCCTGACACTTCTTAAGGTAACATTACTTACCCCAATATCATCCACCAACATCTTATCCAGACCAACTGGCCCAAGAGAACTCTTCACAATATTGGCAATAGCAGATGCAGCAGTAACTGAATAAACGAAAGAAGGAAAAAAAGTTTCATCTTCCCAGCTTTAGGATGATTCCCAGGTTTATAAGAAACAGTGCCAAGAACCAACAAATCAGGAATTTGCCAGCAAGTGATTTAATCTAGTATTACATTTCAGCCTATCTAACCTGAAGCTTTACCTTACTTTGCTAGGCTCGCTGCTGCTAAAAAATACAACCTGCACCAAAGCTCACTCTTCCCTCTCAGTTGGTTTAGCTAACTAACCTGTGAAAGCTGACTGACCAGAAAAAGAATGCTTTCTCTGCCGTCTGGGTAAGATGGAGGACAGGACCGAGGTCAGAGGAGCAGCGGTGTTAGGTTAGGAGGGGCTGGTAGCATTGCTGCTTTTGACTGCAGCAAGCCGTGCCACAAGACTTCACTCTCATTTAGTCCTCAGTTCTGGGCAGACAGAGAGCAACTATCACCACACATCACTTAGTAAGCATCTTTTGGTCCGTATCTTTCAGGCCTGTGACTGAAACAAAACATTTACTTCTGCAACTAAGTCACCGAAAAGTGACTTTTGAGTCACTACTAAAACAACACAAAGCCTCTAAAACACTAGCTCATTTAAAGGTTGTTCTGCCATTTTCATATAGGAAAAAGATACCATTAACCTTTTCCTTCAGACCATGGCAAGTTTTTCTCTATCCCACAAGCATAGCCACTTAATCTAGAAGTTGAAAAAGTGGTAGTTAAATGGGAATAGCTGTAAGTCAGACATCTTCAAACAACACAACAATTTCTTTTGCTTAGGAGGATTAATGGAAGAAATACGGAAGGTGCCATTATCATGTGGAATCTCACTCGTGAATTAAGACAAAGCTCGTAAATTTTAAGTAGTCTGCCCAAAATATCACCAGAGCTACAGAAAAGAATCTCAGTTTGATCGGGAAGCAAATCTTTGGCTACTTCCTTTGTCTTTTGTCTACTCAGAATCTGAGATCGGTCTCGGAATTTGCAGCCTTCCCCCAGGACTTGGGGTACAATCCGGAACAAAGGGTAACGTGTTTGAGAACCAGAGGTGCAAACAGGCATCTCGAGGCTGGTCCGCACTTTGGGAAGCACGTTATTCCCTGCGCTGCCCCTTTTATGCAGGAATACAGCTGGACCTTGCCCAGCTGCCCCTTCCCTTGCCGAATTCCGCGCAGGCCTTGCCGGCCCAGGCCCTCCGCGGTCCTGACGGGGCAGAGCGATCACGGTGCAGCAGCAGCAGCAGCCGCCCCGGCGCGGTGTTTGCTGCTACCAGGGCAAGCAGGGCGGGCGGGGGACGCGGGATCGCGCCGCCACTCAGACCGCTGGAAGCGGCGCGGGATGGCGCGTGCTCCTCTTCCGCCTCCCTCCCTCCTCCTTTATTCCCTCCGCGCAGGCAGCAGCGGCCCCGGATGGCAGGAATCTGTCGAGAGGAGCGGCAGCTCCCGGGCAGACCGGGGCGGGTGAGCACATGGCAGAGCTGGCCATGGCCGCGCCATGTTCGCTCCTTGGTGCCCCTCCCTTCCCCCGGCCCTCGCCGGGGCGCGCCGCTGTTACCGTTTTGCGTGCGGACCGTGTCACCGCTGGTCCGCTCGCCGAACACGGCCAGGGGCCCCTCCATCGCCGACATCTTCCCGCCCGGGCGCGGCGCCACACGCACAGGGAACGGACGGGAGGCGCGGAGCGGCGGGATGGGCGGGGCGGCGCGAGGCACGCTGGGAACGCGCCCCGCGGNCGCGGCTGAACAAAGGCGCCGCGAGACGGGGCGGGGCCGGTGGCGCTTCCACGAGCTTCTAGAAGGTGTCGCGAGTGTGGGCGCGCAGGCGCGCGGGGTCCCGCCGGTGGCGGGGCAAGGAATGGGTGCGGGAATGGCGCCCGCTGCCCAGCACTGGGAAAGACCCGGCTTCCCAAAGTGGGGACCTCGGCATGCATGGCCGTTACTGCGCTTCTCAAACACATTACCCATTGCTCGGGATTGTACCCTGAACTGGGGAGGCCGCAAATTCCGAGACCAGTGTCGGGTTCTCAGATGGCCAAACATGATGAAGCCGAAGACCTGCTTCCTGGAGAAACTGATTACAGCTGATACTTTAGGCAAAACACTATTAATGAGAATGACCTTAAGTCATTACTGCAATTGCACTTGATAATGGCACCATTGTATTGTTTGAAGGTCTCTGAGCTGTAAACGTTCCGGTTACTCTTTCACTTTTCAATGGCTAGGTTAAGTGGTCGTGCTTGTAGGAAAAGGAAAAACTTGCTACCGTCTGAGGGAAAGTCTCAGGAAGTGGTGGGGAGATGGGGAACCTGCAAGGTTCAGTATGGGCATGTAATAATTGGTAGGGCACAGTGTGAACAGGCTTCTTCTGTTTTGACAAACACGTACCTCGTGTGGCCAGGAGCGACCTCCACCGCCGGAGTTATGCCTGGCAGTGTCCAGAGTCCATCTGCCAGGTGGTGCCAGAGTCTCACAGGCCTTCAGCCTCCTTTCAACACCATCTGCTCTTAGGTAGCTCATTAAATACATTTTCAGGACTACAGCTACAGTTAAATACAGCCCCAAAGTAAGGTTCCTGCGCAGCCATGCTTGCAGGAGGATACTCAGAGAAAGCAGAGACGCTCTGCTGTACCCTTGTGCTGCAGCAGCGGTGGGAAAGAAGCCTAAAACGGGGTGATGGCAGTTCCCGAAACACCTGTTGTTGCTCTTACCCACTGCCCTTTCCGTGCCTTAGTCCCTCTTCCTTACACCCATTCCAGGAAAAGCCAACCCAGTCTCTGGAGGCTGGCATTTCCTAAAGCCCTTTTTCCTAGGGAAGAAGTTAAAAGATGATGCCCCGAGTTGGGGCAGTGTTTTTTGCTCTGTTTCGTGAGGCGCGAGTCCCACACACGGGACCCTTACCCGGGAGCTGGCGCTGCAGCGGCTCAGCCGGCGGGGCGGGCACAGCCCCACGTTCGGCGCTTCCGCCTGACCCCGGCGGCGCGGGCGGAATTCCCGCGGCCGCTTCCGCGGGAAGCGCCGCCCCTCGCGCATGGCGGCGCCCGGCTGTCCCTGAGCGGAGGGAGGGGAGTGTCCAGCGCCCGGGGCTGTGGCGGGCCCGGCTCCCCATGGCGCTGAGCAGCCGCCTGCTGCCGGCGGCCCGCGGGCTCCGTGCTGCGGGTAAGCCCCGGGCTCGCCGTGCCGGCCCTTCCCGGCGGCGGCTCCGCGGCCCCCGCGCTCCCGGGACCGTCCGGCGGGCGGGTGTCTTGGCGGTGCTGCTGTGCTAAGGATGAAGGGTTTATACCTTGTTACTTGGTAGCGCTGCCTCTGGTTCATTGCGTACTTCACTTTCAGTGTTTTGTAAAGCTTGGGTCCTAGGGATCTCCTAGTGAGTTTGTATTTTATATACGAGTTTAGAAACGGCCTTAGTATGCTTGCAGTTCACCTCATAAACTGGGGAAACAGGCTGAGGTCTTGGCATTCATCTGGTAAATGCTTAAAAAATAAAAGCAAGATGATTGTGCTTTGCTGACTTCTGTAAGCTGTGTCATTCTGTACTGTATCCATTCTACTGTCTGCACTACGTGTTTTTTTAATCTTTGCTGGTTTTTTATCTGCTCTCCCCCCAAGGTATTCGTTTTGCATCAACTACAGCCAGTCTCAAAACTAAGACTGAAGTGGACACAAGTGAAAATGAGGTTGTTGCCCCAAACTTCACTAACAGAAATCCTCGGAACTTGGAGCAGATGGCTCTGGCTAGGAAGGAGCGTGGCTGGAAGACAACGTGGCCAAAGCATGACTTCTGGCACAGGTGAGTCAGGAAGTTACTGCCAAAAATGAAGACTCCAAAGAAAAAACCAAAAACCCAAAAAAAAAGAAAACAAATCCCAGAAACCCACATACAAAATGTGTATTTTGGGTTCCTGAATCAGTTAGCACATTAGTGTTTCTTAATCAGCAGGTGTCTTCTGTGTTCAGAGAAGAGTGGACTAGTAGCACGTGAAAGCATAAGTCATCAAGATTTTTCCCTCTGTTGTTCAGGCAACAGTAATGTTGCTTAAGCAACAGCTTTTTAACTTGGAATTCTCTCACTCCTGTGCATACCATGCTTCATGGTTTTATTTGAGACACCATAATAGTCTGTTTGGGGTTATTTTATGTTTGTTTTATGTTATTTTATGTTGGTTTTGTTAGTTTTGTTTTAATTTACTTGTCCTCTGGAAAGTAAGTTAATTTTAAGCTGGTATTTCAAAGTCTTAATGTTGTTCTTGCGGGGAGAGCCCCATCCCATTTGTTCATACCAGGAAAGCCGATACTGTCTCAGTGCAATAAGAAATAGTTACTCCTAATAAATACTCTACTGTTAAGTATGGAGGCTTATGAAGCACTTTCTGACCACTTAAAAATCTCAACAAGTTGTTACCTGCTGTAACAACAGCTCAAGCTTTTAAGGGACTGCATAGTGACCTTAAAGTTCCATTTCTGTTGGAGCAGTTCCCCTCATATATATCTGTTCCACATTGTGCAGGTGTACAGTGCTTGGTTTGGAGTGGGTGCTGGTCCGAGGAAATGTAGCACTGTAGCCCGGAGTAACTGGTGAAAAGTTGCCCTTGGAATTTCACTCTTCTGAGCTAGTAATAGGAGTTGTGTGAGTCGACACAGGCAGGCAGTTGGAATGCAAGGAGTACATTTATTTCATTACCTTGCTAAGTGGAGGATCTCAAAGCAACACCCAGGCAGAGACACACAGACCTATTCTGTGCAGGTGGTGAGCCTGTTGTTGGCACCCATTTATTAAGGGTATTTAGGTTTACCATCATGTTGTGGTCTCCCCTGTGCTTTTATGATCTCTGAGCTTTGATTTTCTGTTTATCAAAACAGGGAGCTCAAGCATGTCCATGAGAGAGCCTCCAAGGCTATTCAAACACCTATGTTATCTCTACACAGAGATTCTACTTCTCAAAACAGTCAGAGGATAAATAGCAGTAGGCATAATACGTGGAGTTTCCCACAATATTACTCTCCAGGCCTTGGCATTCCCAGCTGCAAGGTCACTTATTCAACTCCTCGTCACCATTCTTCCACTTTTAACCCTTCCCTGCCAACATGAGTCCTATTTTGTGTCTTAATAAGCAAAGCTCTTAGCATAATATACTGTAATACAATATAATATAATGTAATACAATATAATACATTAATACATCCAATTTTATTTCATAAAGGGAGTAATTTAAGCATTTGACTCCATTCTCTGGAAAAGACATTATAACCCTCTGTTACTTTGTTCCTGCACTCAGATTACGGCTGGAGCGGACACAGCATTACGTAGAAGCCTTTGTGGAGCGCTCCAACGGGGATGTTGTGGTATCTGCCTCCACCCGAGAGTGGGCCATAAAGAGACACTTGTACAGTCCCAAGGGAGTAGCTGCATGCAAAAACCTTGGCCGTGTAATGGCACAGCGCTGTTTGGAGGCAGGAATCAACTTTGTGAACTTCAAAGCCATTATCCCCTGGGAACACCGTTGTGACTCGGCAAGTACCCGTCTCCTTACTCCTTTGGCCCTTCTTTCCTCTCTAGGCATTAATTTTACTTCTCTTCACCCTTAATTTTCTTACGTGGCTTGACAGCTCCTCCTTGCAACACTCAGAAGGGCAGCTTTGACAAGCTGCAGTTCCTGGTATTATGCTTCCATGAGGCTGTTAACTTCTGCCCCTCCTTATAACATGTCCCCACTGATACTTAAGTCCTGCTGGCTTTTTTTTTGTATTTATTTGTGTCTGTCTTTTAAACAAGATTCAGGAATTTGAGAAAGCTATGGAGGAGGGTGGTGTTGTTCTGCGTGAGCCACGAAGAATCTACCGGTAAAATGGAGACGCTTGGGAAGACTTTCCAAGGAACAAGGATCACTTCTTTGTGTTTGTGTACTGGCAAAGGGAAGGTCCAGAGCTGGAAAAAGTTCTAATGTGTCATCTTATAATAAAATATTTTCAAATTGATAGAAGTGTGTCATATTCTTTATTCTAAAATGATCAACACTTTTAAGGCTAGAGTAAACTTACTATAGTTCAGCTTGACAGAATTTATTAATAATTCAGTGTTTTTAAAATATATTTTGTTTTTAATATTTGATTTTGTTTGTTCCAGCCTGAACTCTGGAAATGCTTTGATATTTGATCCCTGTACCCATCCCCTAGCAAAGTGTAGTCATTACATTAATGTTTAGGACTGTGATAAAGTAATGTGCAAAATCTTGGTGAAAATATTAAACTCCCCCAACTCATCTTTGCACCTTTCTTGCAATCCTGAGATTCCAAGTGCTTAACCACATGGATAGGTCTAGGAGGGAAGCTGCACAAAGGCATTCTGTAGGGAATGAGAAGCCCCATTCTCCCTTTGTGCGTCTGCCTGCTGCTTGGCTCAGGCTGGTGCTGTCAGCGTCTCTGCCTGATGGCTCGGCAGAGCTCCCGAGTACGACTAGGCGGTGAAATCCCCACAGAAAGTGTGTTGGAACCCCTATGACAGGCAAGTTCAGGGAGGCCAGGCTGGTCAGTGTAACTCCTGTACCTGTGTCCCGGTGCTGTTCCTGCTGCCTCCTGTTTGCTGGTTCTGGGGCAGGAGAAGGGAACGCCAAGGGGGTGTGCCAGGGCTCCGCAGCGTGCGGGGTGAGCCCGGCCCGGTTCTGGCATCTGTATTAAATCCTCACTGTTCAACTGACATAATGAAAAAAACCTGTTTTACTGGATTTTTACCTGGTGGTAGGTTCATTATAATAACAACTCTCAGACAGTGACGTCTCTGTGCGATCTGTATTTCCCGCAGACGCGCAGTAGGAGCTGCCCCTGCGCTGGCTGTGAGCGGGGGCTGTGCCGGGCGGCTTCGCAGCCTCTCCAGTTCCCAGCCGAAACATCCCTGAGCTTTGTTCCGCCGCTCGGTCACGCTCCAAGCCCCAGCGTGCTGCCTTTCTCATCCCTTCCTGCGGATCGGGCCCGCCCCGCCGGGCAGCGCCGGGCACGCAGGCGCGCCGGGCCGGGCCGGGCCGGGCCAGGCGGGGCGGGGCGGGGCGGCAATGGAGGTGGGCGCGGAGGGCTTTGCCGAGCGCCTGCCGCGCCTCAGGCGCCGCATCCTCCGCGCCTCGTTCGTGGGTGAGCGTCGGGGGCTCTCGTCCGGCCCCAGTGCTGCCCTCGGCCCCCGCCCGGCCGCGCAGGGGGGCGGCTGGCCCCTGCCCGACGTAGGGCGCTGAGGGGGGTATCGGAGCCGATAATGGCGCTGCTGCGCCCAGAACTGCGAGCGCTGAGGCGCGGGGATTCAAACAGGCAGCAGCGGCTGGAAAGGGAACCCCGACTGCGGTGCTGGCCTCGGCTCGGCGGGCTGGGGGCCAGCGGTGTTAGGGGTTCGGGGTGGGGGCACGAACGCAGCGCAGGATGAGGCAGGCCCCTCATGAGGGGTGTGGAGGGTATCCCTGCCTCATCCTGCCACAGGAATGAGGCAGCTGGAGGTGTAAGCTCCACAGCTTATTCTTTTGAGCCTGCTTCCTGTGGTTTGACAAAGATTACGGTGAAGAGGAGTGTTTGGGAGACCCCTGTCCTGGTGGTAGTAAAGTGCATGCCTCAAACTTCAGATTCTGTTGTGTTCTTTGCACTTCCAACAGCCCTTGATATGGAGTTTACTGGTTTGCATTCAACTTCCCTAGAAAACAACGAGCCCAGGTAAAGCTGGTGGACTTGAAATGTGAGGGAGACTTGTTGCTCTAGCCCTGTGAGAACAACCTGTGCGTACCAACCCTTCCTGTGTGTGCTCTCCTTTCCCCAATTCTGGTTTTGTTCTAGCCTGTTTGACTCCCCTGCGGAGCGGTATGTGAAGGCCAGGCAGAGTGTTCAGCGTTTCGCTCTTGTTCAGCTTGGTAAGTGTGGCTGTGACATGGAAAGTGACCTCCTGAGGTCGTACAGGTAACTGGCCTTTTGCTAACAGGTGGGTCTGCAGGTGGCTCTGGCCTTAATTCACTCATTCCAGAGACATTTGCTTGTTGCGGTTTTTTTTTCCCCTCAGATCTTTAACACTATCAGCTTTTTAATTAATAAAGTCAGGTGGGCTATATAGTTTTTATGGGTCTAAAGTTGACCATATTTAAAGGTCACAATTAAAAATACAAGGCTTTTAAATCAGAGGATGCAAGCAAGAAGCATATGACGGCAGCTCCTGTTCAAAGCTGTGTCATTTGATACAGTGCATTATGAGTAAGGGGACTACGAGGAAAATGAAGGCTGCTATTTCTGTTATTCCTAAAATAACAAATCAGCATGAGAAAGGGCCTGTGGAGGAGAGCTATTGACAGTTAAGAGCCAGTAAGGAGTCAAGAAGCCAGCTTGAAAACAGATTGAAATATTGTTCAAAGTCTTGGCTTACGTAAGATCTTCATGTGCCTTTTAGGGATTAACAGAAGAAAAAAGAGCCTGAGAAGTAAAACCCATGTTTCAGTCCTCTGTGGTGCCCAGCTTGTTCCAAACACTGTTGTGGTGTAGTTGGACGCACAGACTCATCTGTGTATGCACAGTCAGAGACTCATCACCATCTCACCTCTTGCCAGTTGCTCAGTCTACCTGTTACTTAATTCAGATTTGACTCATTTTCCCACATAGCAGTGAAAGCATGTCCTGTTCAGCTCTCAGGAATCCAAGGAGTGGCTTAGCAGTTGCTGCTAGGATTGGCACAGTGACATTCATGAATGGAAAACATGTATTTCTTGAGGGGTTCCCCACATCCCTCATCTAATTTGCACGCTATCAGTAGACATCCAGCTAAACGCTGCCATCTCAACAGAGGTTTCTTTTCTTACAGGGCTGGCAATATTCTCAAAAGAAAATTCAAACAAGTAAGTAAAAAAACAGTTTTCTGTTACAATGAGGATAGTGCAGTAGAGATTTTATGCATAATTCCCTTTGGGCAGAGTTATTTCTTGTAATTACCTTCTAGAGATATTTTTCTTTTCATTTTAGGTATGTGGTGCATTCATACAACTTTTTTCTCTTTCCCTCAACACTGGGAATAAGGGATGTCGAATTCACCCTCTCTGCATCTAGTATTCAGTTCCTGTCTCATTATGGCTTTGACTACAACAAGGTATGTAATCTCTGCCAGAAATGCAGAACAGAGGAAATCTGTGCAACTGCAGGAGAAATCAGATCAGTATCCCTAATGTTACGTTTCTGGAGTAAATAGCATCTTCCTAAAGTATGAATGCATTATAGTGAATAGGGGTAGTGAGTGCTGTTTTTTCTGAACTAATGTAAAGGCAATAACCACATCCTTGGCAGTCTCAGACAGATTCTCCTGCCTCAAAAAAAAAACCCCCAAAAACCTATCTCAGGCAAGCTAAGGATTTACTAAACAGATCCTGGTGAGTGTCTTTACTATCCATGAAGGCGCAGAAGTGTCTCTCTACCAGCATCCTATGTATTGCCATATTTCCCATAAAATTCAGACTCTGTTGTCCCATAAGAGTACTGTTTTGCAATTCTGGGCAGGAAGCATCTGACTTCTTGACTCTTGGAAGCATCTTTTTAAAGGAAAGGTAAAAAGTACAAAAAATTGATTACAGTTGACAAATATCCTTTTCCTTCTTCCATACCTGTTGGAGTGCCTAACTAACCTGAAAATTCTCTAATGTGTTCTGAGAAAATCCAGGGGAATGTAACCAACCTGGTATTTTCTCTCCCCTCAGTTCCTCAAAGATGGAATCCCATACATGAATGAGGTACAGGAGAAGATCCTTAGGCAGCACCTCTTAGCAGGTACCTGGAAAGTCTGCAGGTGAGCACTTCTCAGAGAGGTGTCTCCTCACTACTGTGCTCATGGCTCAGCTCCACTCTCATCACATTTTGTAGAAATACTGAAACCTCTTGGTCTGAACACCTCGCTGCCAGCTGTTCCAGCATGCCATGGTGTCTGAAGGAAGATTGGGATCATAGGATATTATGTGGAGAATTGGGTGCATGTTGGGAAATGAAGCTTTTGCATTCCTACAGCAAGGCACAAGGCTTCACCTGTAAAGAGCATTTGTCACACTGCTTCTTTCCCCTCATTCAGCACTAGTAATGCAGACAGGGAGGTCCTGAAGAAAGCTATTGATGAAGTGACGTCTTGGATAGCTGCAGCAAAAGAAGAGGATACTATGATTCTGCAGGATCTGAATGGTATGAAACAGTGCCTCTCCTAGGCATCTGTGGCTTCTGAGTGGCTTCATCATTTCTTGTGAACCTCTGGGGTTATAACTGTCCTTTGTTCTGTTAAATTGCTCTATTGAGAGGGAAAGCACCAGTGCCCATCCTGCCTTTACAGCTCTTTACCGCAGTTTATACTTTAGCTCCTGTCAGGAGTTCATCTCTGGGCTCTTCTTGTCTGTTCTGTTGGGGTGGTGGGTCTTTCTGAAGCAGATGTCTGGATTTTTGGAGCATGATTTGCAGTAATTGACTTCCATTTTGTGCTTCTCCTGAGCAGCAACTGGAGAATTTGTAGTTACTATGAATCAGGATAATGTTTTACATGTTTTAAATCCTGGGTGATCTGGTTTTTTGTTTATTTTATTCCCCTCCTTTCAGAGTTTAGTCCCTCTCATTGGAGCAACAGGGAGCCCCATAAAGGCACATATATGCCAGTGGGAATAAACAGGCCACTTACCCCCTGTTTTAGGTTTTGGGAGTAGTGTAGCAGAGCTGAGGAACTTCTGTTCTGACTTGAAGAACAGGGAATTTTTGTAGGGAATAATTTGTAGGTTTACTCGCAGAACCCAAAACTTAATCTTCTAGGTCAGGGAATAAAATATAGAAAAGGTTAGGAAAAACAGAGTATTCAAAGCTTTGTCTGTTGACTTTTTTTGCAGAGTATGCAGTAGGAGGGGTGGAGAGTGTGTTGTGCTTTTTATCTGCTTTGTCAGCTAGATATGTTACTGATACTTTAGTAAGAGTCTGGCACTGGTGAGCACCTGTGATAAGAAAGACATTTATTTAAGTAAGCAAGAAGACTGATTCAGGTGTCTCTTTTAATGCTATTCAGAAAAGGACTGGGTTAGTTCCTTATCAGCTGTGGGGGAAAATCCATTGGTGCCCTATGTGTGCTTGGCTTCTGGGTCTGTTGCTCTTAAACTGTCCAAAACCAGAGACTGCCTTTTTCAGAGTAGTAACCTTCCCCCCTCTTCTGTTAGTCTCTTCCTTTCCTCTGTGTCCTTACAAAAGCTCATTTGCCTGAAATTTTCACTGTGATTTTTGTTTTTTTTTTTAATGTTTTGTTTATTTCTGTGGGTTTGTGGTTGTTGTTGTTTTCTTGGGGTTTTTTGTGTGTGTGTCTGTGTTTTTTGTGTGTTTGTTATCTTTCAGTCATTGTGTATGGTAATGTACCAGGATCATATGTTGAGGAATATTTTCTATATGTTGGGGGAGAGACATGTCAGTCTGTCTGTCTAGAGGAGTGGTGTGTTTTCCTTAATTGCCTTGTCTGCACCTCTGAAGCTNTTTTTTTTTTTTTTTTGTATCATAGGCTATCATATGCTTGAAGTTCAGCTGGTTCTGAGGCAGGCTCTTGAAAATGTTTGGACAGAGCCTCTTGGGGACAAGAAGGTGAGATGGAAATGCAGACCTTTTGAAAAGAAGATTTCTTCTCTGGATAGATAGGACTGGCATTCTTGCAGGGACTCCGAAATGTTGCTTGTACTTGTAATGATAGGGTCAAGGAGGAGGAGGAGACAATGACAAAGGAAACGTATGTGGAATCCTAAGAAAAGGGATACAAAAAACTGAGCATCTCTGGTTTCTGTTTGTCCTGTAGCCCCAAAATCCCTTTAAAAGGAAGTGCTTGTCATTGGAGCACTTCTGGAGGTACCCCTTGTACCTGAAGTCTGTGTCTTCAGACGTTATTAAGTCCCTCCTTCAATACCTCCACAAGAATGTACAGTTTTAGCATTTTCTGTGGTTTTCCTTTGCTGACTTCTGCCATGAAGTTGCTTTGAAGACTTTTACTCTGTGATTTGCTGTTTTCCTATTTTTACTGGTATTTTACATTCAGTGCAATATTTTCTGTATTAAAACTATGGTTGTGGACTTCTCAAACTATGGGTATGAGTATGATATCAGTCAGTTGCTTAGTATTAGCTTACAGAAATCCTTTTTTGCATTAGTCCTACTTTGGGCTGATAACCAATGCCTCCAGAATGTTGGATTTACCCAGCCTTCTCTGAAGCATTGCCGCTGGGGACTCAGCTTGTATGATTGCTCTTTGTTTCTGGGTTTTTGGTGCCATGAACCTACCATATTGGTATCAAGTTACATCCAATTAGGTTAATTTGTGCTCAAAAGAACCCTTTGGTAATAATCATCCTCTTAAGTAGAGAAGCACAATTAAGACTCACTTTGAGTAGGCCTGTTCAGTTATTGGAGCACTGATCTCCATATGGAAGTGAGACGGTCCCAGGGGATGCAGTTTTTCAGTCCTTCAGTGCCTTGAAGCTGAACATGACCTCAGCACTACTGAACCCCTCAGTAAGCAATGTATATACAGCTAACATGGGAGGCTGAGATACTTATGACTGTTCTTTTCAGGTAATGGTGAAAAAAGTGAGTCCAGAGCATCGTCGGCTTCTGGAGAACTCTTCTTATGACCACTGTCAGAAAAAGCTCATTCTCCTGTCTGCCCGGGGCTTCACCAACCTCTTCCAGATACTTGTTAAAGTCAAGAAGGTAAAACACCTTAAGCCTACTCTCATTTTTCATCTCTTTTTAGTTTTGCTGTGGTAAATGCAATATTAAAAATCCTGGTGTTACACTTTGAGTCACCATCTAAGAAAGCTGAGCAGATTCTTGCCTTTTGGGCAAGCTGTGCTTTTCAGCATGCGACAGACCAGATCAGATCATGCGGACCATTGGTCTGACTTTGTGTGGAAATTCTTACGTTCTGTATGCAGCTGATCAAATGGATTTCAGCTTTAGAGGACTATGGTGATGGGCAGCAAAGACTGTCCCTGCCCTTGCAAGTGAGCATATAAATCTGATGGCTGGAACCTTGTTCAGCTGAACCGCGAATCCTTAGCTCCTTAGATCCACTGAAAATAGAAAGCTGCTGAAACAATACCGTCTCAGGGAGTCCACAAGTCTGATTTCCTGAAGGCGGTAGTCCTCCTGTGAGCCTTGCAGCCTGAGTGACTCCTGTGCGAGCGTGTGTGGATGTTGTCTGCTGGAGGAAAGGCTTACAGCTGTTTCCCAGAGTGTGCCTGTGTTATCTCTGTGCTCTCTTCAGAAATGTGCTCCAATGGGCTGTTATGTTTATATTCCTCCCATAGCCCCTGGTGGGACATAACATGCTTATGGACCTTATGCATCTTCACGACAAGTTCTACCGGCCCCTCCCAGGTACTGCTGTGCGTAGCTGCTGTCCCGGGCTGCTGCCTTTGCACTGGGGGTGGAACAGAAGGTGCAGTGGCCATTTGCCACCACAGACACCTGCAGGGCTTAGCAAGCAGCAGGGCTGGTTGCCTCTTCTGAGTTCTAAATGCTGGAGAGGGCATCGTTGCCTGCTGTCACTTCCCTTTCCTATTACTTTGCGATTGCACTGTATTTTCCCCAGTTTCCTGATGCCTTTCTCCACATGTGCTTTGCTTTCAGAAAGCTATGAGGAGTTTAAAAGGAACATTCACAACCTGTTTCCTGTCATCATAGACACGAAGACAGTAACAAAATCTCTGCAGAAGGTGAGATGCACAGGTTTTTTTATTTGAAGTTCAAACTTGTGTTTCACCCAAGAGAGAGGATATCTTTCCTCAGTGCCCTGTGATAGTAACAGAACTGCAACCAGTTTTCAGTGTTGCTTTGGGAAGTTCTAATTTTAGATCTCATTTAACAAATTGGCAATGCAAGTAATTGAACTCACCATAAGGTCTGTCGTGGGTGGTTTCCTAATACAATTTTCTTTTATAGAAATGTCTGCTTCCTCGAGTATCTAGTCTTTTGGAGGCGTATGCAGTTTTGTGCAGGTAAGTGTTGGCCAGTAGAGCTTTCAGCAATCCCTGTGTCTTCTTTGGAAAGATATTTCACAGTCAGCCATTTCCACTGTTCATACTTTCCCTCCTCTCAAATGTTTTTCAATTGGATCCTCGTCTTTCTCAATTTAAGAGCAAAGGATTTGCACCTCTTTCTTAAAAAGGAATTGTGTAGTAAATAGTTTGTTCTGAGTCACGTCTTGCATCAAATTGCCATTATTTCATTGGCCACAAATCTGGTTTGCATACAGCTGTACACGCAGCTTGAGAATTATGTTGCTTATGTCATGTTCTGAAATGAGTAAGATGCAGTTCTTGATGAAAATACATCCTAATTTCAAATGCCTGTCCTAAGAGAGAGCTGCACTGACCCCAAAGCAGTAACTAAAGACAACGTTCAAATGGAGCACATGAGGAGATGCTGTATCTCATGAGCTTAGTCATGATGTGGTAGGAGACTTATTTCACACTTCTTTTGTGAATTAATTTTTTCCATGTAAGTTTTGCTAAGGAAAGGAAAATTTTGCCTGTTTCCCGTTACTCCCTAGTCCCAAGAAGGAGATGCAAAATTAATATTTTTTTTAAAAACAGTACTGGGCTTCTGAGGGTTTGTTTACTAGCAATTTCAGACTGCATATTCTGCTTGGTAGTTCTTTCTTTAATTTCAGTCATTCCAAGGGTATCTGTTTATCCTCCAGGGTTCCCCATTCAAATAGAACTATCTAGTAAACCTCTTTCCCTGCAGTTTTAGTTCTGCTCACATTTTTTTTTAATGCAATTAGAAAAAAATTGCTGCTTACAAATTTTGAGTGAGGGAAGAGACTAAGGAAGTATTTAGGAGTTAGTTTTCAGGAAGAAAACTGGTAGATATTACTCAAGTAAGTATTTTGGCCTTTTGCTAGAGGTCTACCAAAGTTCATTTTCAAGTCTCCAGTAGTTTTTTCTGAAATGAAGCTACAGGTCACTAGAGAACAGTAACTTTCCTCTAACATACTGAGGAAAGACAAAAATCTCACACATGCACTTGTCTTCAGCAGCAACCTAAATGCCAAAGGTCCACCGTGCCCTGTTATAGCTCTTGCAAGTGGCTGCTCAAGATACGGTATGTTCTTAAGCAAATCTTCAGAGTCAGAGAGATCAAATGAGGTTTGTTGTACTCTGTGGGGGACCACACATAAAGCATGAGGGAACGCCAGTGGGTCTGCTGGATTTGCCTAGAGCTGCTGATACACATTTTTGTCCAAACTCAGAGCCTGGGCTCCCAAGATGTGTGTTCTGCATGTCCCTGGTAGCTGCTGAGGGTAATGCAGGGCAGTTTTGCCTCGTGCTGCCAGTACAGACAGCATGTACACTATGTTGGGCTGAACTGAACCTCACTTGGGCTGTGAAGAATCAGGAGCCCTTGGAAGGGGCAAGGGAAGGTGGGAAACAGCTGTCTTAGAAGGGAAGGTAGAAGGAGCTAATGGCAAATAGCAGGAGCTCGGTGGCTGGTGTGCAGGGTTAAGTGATACCTGTGCAGGAGGTTGTGTCCAGGACAGGGGGTGATACTGGCTGTGAGGCAGATGTTTTCTGGCTTCTCCTGGCAGTGTTGTGTCCTGCAGTATAGGGCATCCTGTGTTTTGAAATGGTTCCCATACCATCAGTAACATAAATGACACAGTTTGGTTTAGACTTTCATAAAAGTTAACACTTTTTAATGTGCATCTTGCTAATCTTTCCAGACATTCATGTAACTGCTGCTTCTTTTTTGGTGGTGTTTTAAAATGCATGCTAGAAGCACAGACTTTTTACTGAGTGTAAAGTTTTCAGGGTAAGGAAGGAAACAGAGCTGAAGGGAGGGGGAAAAGAACCTCCAGAACAGTGGATCTTATGAATTAGGATTCTGCATTTTCATAGCATGCTAGATGTGTTTACTTCTTCCTGATTTTGTTGGATACTTACAGCTGAGAAGAACTACCCTCATGAGGCAGGCTATGATGCATTTCTCTGTGGTTCAGGTAAAATGCTTCTTAAAAACTCCTTCAGAGTTTGTGTTGGGATTTGGCAATCTTTTCCTTCTCTCTAGATCTATTTGATGCTAAGAAATATTTGTTTAAATACAGTCTGTTGCCCTTAGTAACTTAGCTGCACTTCAATGCATTTTTGCTTTCTATGTGTTTAGCTGTGTTTCTCTAGCTTTCTTCTAATGCCACCTCATTATTCCTTTCTAGTTCTTCTGATGTCAGCTCATATGCTACTGTGCAGATCCACAGAGTGAGTAATGTTTAAGTGTTGACTGAAAATTGCATTACATGGGATGTTTTTCCTATGGAAAACAATCTTCTGTTTCCTCTGACTGACTTTTGTTTTGCAGGCTGGCCTTCCTTTTGGACAAAATAAAGTGTTATTGGAAATGTCATGTTCTAATTAGATTTTTATTTTATAAATCTGAAAGTAGTAGTTTTATGTCAAAGCTGACATTTTAAAAATTAAACCAGGGGCCATGTGATGGCTCAGAGGTTGGGAAATGACATTGTGACTTCTTTATTCTTGAACAAGCTCTCTCAAGTTCAGTTCACTAGGGTAAGGGTCAAATAATTTTCCATTAGTTTCCATTTTTGAAATCTCTGAATCAGTGCCTTCAGTTAAGTTCCCTTCTCTTTTCTTGCAGCTTTTTGACTTGTGTAGGAAGACACTAAGATCTGAAATATCTATTCTGTCACTCGTTGAAGAGCTTGACACTGTGTAGCAGTGCAGCACTGGAGAAACAAAACTTTGTTCTCTTTTCTGTTCTGATTTAGTGATGCAGTGGAGGCTGAGCCTTCTTTCTCACAGTATCTCACCGTGTTAGCTGAGCATGTGAACCAAGTGAATTTCATCCGAGGTGGTGTTTCAAGCATTGTGCGTATGAATTGCAGGTCTGTGACCTGTTTGTGGGGTGCATAGGTCAGTAGCCTACTTGATAGCATCCTTAGAGGAGAGGAATCCACTGGTGCTGGGGCCCACCTTGGCAGAAATTGTTGACATAAAAGTGATGCAATGGACCTTTTAAAATGGCCAATGAGTTGAATTTCTGCTTTGCAAAATGTATTTATGCTGTTGTTCTGTAAGATGGCATTAGCCAGTTTACACTGCCATTTCTCAGGTAGTTTCTCCATGGTAGTCGTGACAGTTTGCTTTTATGACAATATTTAGATGAATCTTTGGGAAAAAAAAATTAATTTTACACCACCAGCAGTATTATACAACCTGTCATTTATTTGTCATGTTCTGCATATTTTCTGATTATATTAATAGTGCCTCTATAGCATTTCCAAATTCAGATATGTCTGAATATTGTAAATTTTCCAGAATTTTTCTGGGGAAGATGCTCCTTGCCGTCATCCCCCTGTCTTGGTTGTTCATGTCCGAGGCTGGCCAGGGCTGACCGAGAGACAGATTTACCAAGAGTTTAAAGCTCGTTGTCGCTTTGATGTCAGACGGCTTTCTAAAAACCAGTTCATTCTGCTCTCCAATAAATACAAGCAGTAAGTGATCACAAAGTCTTAATTTTCAGTCCTTTCTTCCTCTGATTCAGGCCTTTGTTTCCCCCCC
>VWZP01004034.1:614854-651112 GCA_013396995.1 Dicaeum eximium | reverse complement strand
CCCCCCCCCGTCTGCTGTGATAGCTCTTGGGTAGAAATTCCTGCCCCGAGCTGTGGGGTGCTGTAAGCAGCCTGCGGGCTGAGCTCCAGCCGTGCTTTCATTGCAGCGTCAGGCTCGTCCTGCGGGATTACAGGCACCACCCTCACCTGCGGGTCTCGGTCTATCGCCACTGGAGGCACTCGCCGAGCGTGAACTGCCTGCTGCAGTGAGTTGCGGGAGCACGGGAATGGGGCGGGGGGAAGCATTCCTTTCAGGTCCGAGGCCGTGGCACGGCAGCAGCCTGCCACGTGTTTGCAGTGTCCTCTTGCCAGCCCCTCGGAGGAGCAAGGGAATCAGAAGCAGGTGCTGAGTGGCTGCTCGTGAGTTTTCAGCCCTGGGTGACTGGACTTTAATCTCACCCATGGTTAATCCAAGAATGTTACCCCGTAGAGAGCACAAAACTACATATATGCTGTCACAGCAGAGAGGTGGTAATCTTAATGAGCTGTAGCAGCAGCTCTAATAAGCTTGATGAAAGGGAGGCAGAATCTCAGGTGTGGGATGGATGTGGGTTTTTTTCTACAGCTGAGTTGAAAGCTTAGTAGCGGGAGAGAATTCCAGATTCAAAGTGTAACCCTCTTGAGTTTGGAAAATAATTTAAGAGCTTAATAAACAAAAAATTAAGCCATAAATATAAGTAGCCTTACAGCATTTTATTATTCTTGTCTCTTAGAATCTCTGGTATTGTGGCACTGTGGTCCCTCTTGGCCTTTGCACTTGGAGGAGCTCGTAGCTGTTGACTCTGAAGGACTACTATAGAAATGAGATGTGAAGAACACTGATCTTATTTTTGTGTTTGTCTATTTTGTTTTGTTTCATTCAATAAAATATGAGAAAAAAAATGAACAAAAACCCCTCCAAAACTATGAATACTGTTTGAATTGTTTTCTTGGAAATCTGTTTTTCAAAGGTGGTGTGTTGGTTTGCAATTTGTGGTATTTTGTAATCTGCTCAAAGCGTCATCTCCTCCTGAACAGGGAGCTGATTGTTTCAATGCCTAATTTACTTTGGTCCTGTGTGGGTTCTTCATACATACAGCTGTTCATACCCTCCATTTGTTCCCGGTGCTTGCTCCATGAAACACATTTCTGATAAAGTTCAGGAAGTTATGAAATGAAAGATTCTATTTTTAGCTTCATTTGTAGAGCAGGGGAAATGTCACTGTTTACCAAATGAAAATGGGCAGAGTTGATGGAGAAACTACTTTTGGGGCTCATGACAGATTCTGGGGAATAGTAAATAATTTGCAGTGCTGTCAGTGCAGTATCATGCACTGGTATTTTCAGTAGCAGCGTAGCTGAGGTTTGACTCAGAAAAGTGGAATTTATCAGGTTCTAATATGTGGAGTATACAGAGGTCAGGTGAGCCAGCACACATTTCTGCTTGCTTCTAGTGCACAGCATGTGAGCAGTCCTTTATCCAAAGTAGCATGAGACATGCTTTGTGTATCAGTTTCTCTTGTTATAGCTGGAGTATTTGTCAATCCAGGGAATTTGGTCTTCAGAGATTTTTCTTATTAATCCCCTCAAAAATAACCTGTTGACCTGGGGTTTCCATATAATGGCTCCTAGATGTCATTAGTCAGACTTAATTGGATGGGGCCCATGCTCACCTAGTAGGCAGAATGTGCCTTTAGTTGTCTGTAATGTGGGAGTTGCTGCACGGGACCTTAAGGCAGCAGCACAGCACTGCTGTGTGCCTGAGGATCACATGCTCTGCTGCTGAGGGCCTGCTGCTCTTGGGGGGAGAAGGGCAGCACATCTTCAAATGTGGTTCTCAAGTTCTGCACAGCTTGTGGTTTACCGCTCTTGTTTCATAAGCAAGCTCCTACAAGACAAGTAACTGACTTCTTGATGACATTTTTTATAACCCTTCAGTGATGGGGTTCTCTGTCACAGTGTTCCTTCAAGTACCAGTGTGTCTCCCTGCTTCTGCTGTAATGTTTGTCTTCTAGCATCATTAGATGACCCCCTTATGTCAAGGAGAGCACAGGCTCTTTGTGTTGTGTAGGTTTAGGAAGATTTTCACTGGGTGTTATATACAGTAGCAATAAAAACACTTCTTGGCTTAGGATATGGGAAACATAATACCCTTGTACTCTGAGGTCTGGATTCAGCTAGCTATTTAAATGTGGGGAGACAAAGCCTCAGTTGCATCTAATCTTTACAGCCTGGGGATCATGAAGATACAGGTGCTGTTACCTGTGAGAAGCTCAGAAGTTTTTAAGAGAAGATGCGCTTTGAAGGAACAAAGAAATTGTTGTCTTTAAATTTTGTTCCTCCCATTTTCTACTCAGAGTGGCATACAGACAAATAATGACTCAGTTCCCTGCAGTGCTATTCTCTCTCTTTGTTCACCCTCTAGAGAAGCACACTTCCCCTGTGAACAAAAGTAGAGATCCTCTCACCCTTTTTGGAAAAATAGCCTATGGGTCTGACCGTGTGTTTTCCATTTCCGAGAGACAGACACACCTCATGTAGCAACGTGGTTCAGTGAATCAAGAGACTTGATTTTCCTGCTGTAGTGCTGGGAGAAGTAAGTGACAATTGCTGTAGAACTACTGTATATTCCTAGTATTAATAGTTAAGTTTACATACAGAGTAAAAATATTAAGAGATCAGAGTGCATTGAGTATGTTCTTATCTTCCAAGGAAAGACTTTACAGAAACAAGTTGCCTTCTCTGATAATCGAGGGTCACTCACTTCTTAGAGCTTCTTAAAGAGCTCATTGAGATGTACTGGCAGTCACTCCAGTGAAATGTGTTAGCTGGGGGCGAGTCAAACAAATCAGAGCAGAGACATTTGGTCCTGGGAACAGAGCTGCAAATTTTTCTGAGCAGATGTTGATCAAGACACAATCTTCCTGAAGATGTCAACAATAAAAACACAAACTCAGCCATTGCTTTTGCTCCAGACTAGGGAATTCTTACTAATTGAACTTGGAAGTATCCAAAGTATTTCGGGTTATGCCTGTTCATGTCTGTCTCCTGTAAGGAGTAGGAGATAATTTAGATTCTCGTGAGGCCAATTTATGGTGGTGCAACCTGGCTTGTAACTCTGGCCCTGAAGAGATGCATGTCAGAGCTTCTGAGTTTTTCTGAGGGCTGGCAGTTCAGAAAATCAAACCTGTCTCCCTTAGACAGGGGCAAAACCACAGCAGAATCCCTAGCAGCAGTTACAGCACACCTGCCGCTTAGCTCTGTGAGAAAACTGTACTTCAGCTGCAAGGCTTGAAAGGATAATTCCAACCCTCAATGAAAAAGATGTTAAAATTCAAGTTGTGAAGGTGTATGCTAAAAATAAAGCCCTGCAAAGGGAACGCTGCAGATCAGAGTATATTTATTTACAAGAACAATTTGATTTTCGATACATTAACTTTTTTAATGTGCTCAAGATTAGATATGTGGGGTTTGATATAACATCTCTACTCCAATGAGAAGGCATGGAAAAGGCAGAACTATCTCTAAATATTCCCCTGTTCTTGCTGCTGCTCATGACTTCAGTGGTAACAGATCAGATTGCTGCTGGGACTGGAGGACTGGAGAGCAGGATTTACCTCTCTGAAAAGATACTTTCTCCATATAGAAGAAAATTTTGTATAGTTCTGTGTTTTCAATTTGTGCGAATCAACAGTTCTTCTTCACAGTATGTTTTCATTCAAAAGACATCATAGCAGAAAACCTTGGAACAGCAAGGTTACAGATGTCTTGCTGGATGGATGGAGTGCAGCAGCCTGGTGCCAAGTGCCAGCCGTGCTCAGCCCCTTGGCGGGAGATTCCCTCACAAGCCAGAATGGCTTTGGCTGTGTTGCAGCACCACAGCTGGGCCAGAACTTTGTGTGCTGATGAAGAGACAGACAGAGCTTCCATATGCCTTAGACATGGGAAAACCCTGCTGTGCAACTGCTCTGCTAACACATTTCTGTGGTGTTCTTTTACATGCAGCAGCAAATCTGACTTGTATTTTCTGGTTTTTATCTCCCTTTTTCCCATGGCTTTTCCCAACAACCTCTCTCCACTGGTTGCTGTAGTCCCAGCACTGGAGAGTTCCCCCCAGGAAGGCTGAGTGAAGGGGCAGTGCATGAAATGCCATAGGTGTATTTCTTTCAACAACCCTTATGCTTAAGGAAGAGGGGGTGATTGTACCCAGTCTGACACAAGGAAGGGGAATGTTGCATCAGCCCAGTGCCATCTGAGAGGCGTCTCTGAAAAGGCCATAAAGACCAGCAGTGCTGGGGAGAGCCCAGATCTCTGATCCCTTGGTTTGCTGGAGGTGTGGCATGGCTGACACCTGTGCTGGCTGTCGTGCAGGGCTGTCACCACACATCCCCAGGGGCACTGGTGGAGAGCGACCCACGTGAGTGTGTATCAGTGCTGCGTTACAAAAGCTGTGGCTGAGCAGTGGGGAGGGAAGCAGGACCTGTGCCCCCAGAGACAGGTGGAGCTCATGGCACAAGAAGATGGCCAAGGATTGCTGTGGTGCATGGACTGAAAGGAGAACATATGGCAGAAGCCACGAAAAGATTTTTTCCAGAGGCCCTTGTGGAGCTGTGAGTTTGTTGCAAGGCAGAAGGCCATGAAAAGTGGAGAAGAGTTGTGGTAGTCAGGATGCATGGAGGATGAGGGAGAGGTTATGCCCAATGTCTCACCTCATGCTTTCTCTTGCTGCAGAAATTACCTTGTTCAAGCGTGTGGTTTTAACTAGTTTTAACAAAAACAGTGCTTAAGTGTTATGTGAGTGCCTTTGGGCTTCCTTTCTGGAAGGATCTTGGCACAGTCCTGTCTCTGAGGGGTACCTGGGCTGGGGTTGCTCCCTTTTAAGCATAGACACAGTACACAGAAACACTCCCACCTGACACTCAGACTCTACCCTGCACCTTAGGCAGGGAAATAAGATTCATATCCTCAAAGAAAGTGGATTCACATCCCTTCAGCATCCTAACAAGCGGGTGAGTAGTTGAATCCTCTTGGACTTTCTCCCCAGCCAAATGAGCATGTAAACAGACAGATGTTTCACCAAAGGTAAGATGAAGATGGGACTCCTGCACCACCTCCTCCCCATGCAGGACAGCTAAAGACCCCCTCCAGACACAGGAGCGATTGGCACTCATTCTCGTGTTTCTGGAGATGGCTGTGTTAATCCACTGGCCTTCTGTGACCAAGCTTTAAAAGAAAATGGCAACAGCCAGTGTGTTGGCAAAGATGTCAGTTGTCACTCATGTCAGTGATGTAAATTAGTCTGGTTTTTAAAATATCTGTGGGATGGAAATCTGTGAAAGGTAATAGCTACTATGCAGGGGAGACACAGGGTGCTCTGGCAGAAACACATCCAGTTAAAAAGGAAGATAAAAAAGAGTGCTATTTAAAACTTAAAGACAGCTTATTAAATATCACCCACGTGCACACAAATTAAGGAAATCCTAAAGTACTTATAAGTTTGGACCTGGTCCACCCGTGAACACTCCTGGAGTTTACCTGGGTTTATAAGCAGTTGAAGAGTAATCTGCAAACCTCATTTTGAATTTTGAAGTAATACAAACTATTTTACTTGCCCCTTAAAACTTGGCACTATTGTTTGGACAGATCTGTCACATGTTCTGACCTTGCTTGCAAAGATGCTGCTAGAAATTCCTGCTTTGCCTCTAGATTTTGGTCAACAAAGGTACAGCTGTCTTAATTTCTCACCATTTAACAAGATGCTTGCTTACAAGTGCAGCCAGCCTAACCAAAACAGGCCGTCATTTGCTCACTCTGGAACTCATCTGTCCTGTGCATGAAACATGTACAACTGACTTTGCCATTCCTACATAAATGTGTGGATTTGCAAACCCACAGGCTCCCACAGCTGCCTGCAGTGCTCAGAATTTGCCCCCTCCCCTGGGATGCAGGATAGAAGCAGCTTGATGTAATTGTTCCACAGGGCCACTGGGTCATGGGAAGCAGTGCCACAGAAGACATGCTGGGCTCCTGGGCCTCCCCTGGGGTCCTGCAGCCTCCAGAAGCTGGGCAGTCTCCAGGGGATGGACTGGTCTGGCTGCTCAGTGAGAGGTGTCTGGGGGCTCTCTGCGGCCAGAGGCACCCCTGTGAGGGGGGGATGCTCTTGCTCCACGGCTTGCATTGATAAATGTCCTAAATGTTCCACAACACAAGAGTAGTGCACAGTGATGGGGGAACAGAACTGCAACCAGAGCTCTTCCCAATTCCACAGGCACCTGTCACCATCTTTAGACTCCCAAGTACTTGTACAGTCTGGCTGGCACCTCTCATTCTGCATCTGCTCCCTCCTGAACTTACCCTCCTTTACTTGCATGCTTCCAGTGCTGCAGGAGGCACCTGGAGGAACAAATAGTGCCTGTCAGTGGCTCATGGTGGGCTCAAGCCTAGCAGGAGGCAGGGCTGTGGCTTCACAAGGCACCGCCCCATCCCCTTGCTGCGGGCAGTTCCCAAGGAAGATGTGCTTGCCTGTCAGCTATTTCTATGACTACTTCTGCTAGAGCAGTGGCCATGAGCTCCTGGCACACATGCCAGGATTTGCAGCCTCATTGCTGGTAGGGCAAGAGGACCCTGACCCTGAGATGGGCTCAGCTGGTCAGAGCATGGCATTGATAACATGCAGGCTGTGGATATTTGCTGGAGAGTGGAACTCGATGATCCTTGTGGGTCCCTTCCAACTCAGAATATACTGAGCATCTGTGAATCGTCGTCCCCCCTTTCTTCCAGTTTTTGGCTCCCACCACATCCCTGGAGCAGCAAGCACAGGAGAGAGATGGACTTTGCTCCTCAGTAGGGAAGAGGGACTGGGAGAAGAAGTTGGATTTGGAGAGAATGGGCAAGAATAGGTGACTGGGAGCTGGAGGTGATGTGAAAAGATTTGCTGATGATGATTGGCAGGGGGAAAACAGTCTTTAGACAGGAGAATTTGACACTTCAGCTGCACACGAGTTTCTTCTCACTGAAGGTTACCACTTCTCTCAGGGTTTTGCACATTCACCCTCTAATCTACCACATTCACCACAATTCCCACCAGACATGGGCAAGAGGGCTGGAGCAGGTGATGTGTGGACCTGGCAACCTACAGTAAGGGTCAGTGTTTCTTTCCTGCTACTCTCCTCCTGCAACACTGAAGTTTAGAAATTAATGCAGTTTCCTCTGTAAGTATGGGTTTCCTCTGACACCAACACTTTTTCTGGTGTAGGGATGGTGCTGGCTCTGTGTTCACAGGTCTTATTGTCAGGCAAGGGTCCCAGGAGCTGAATACATCATGGTTGCCCTACTCTGCACCCAGCTTGTCACAGGTGCAGGAGCCAGCCTGGACTGGTACCAGTGCACTCTGTGCTGGAGCTGCCCTCTCTGCCCCTTTTAGTCTGTTCAGCTGGCTTGTTCAGTTGGGGCAGAGACTGGGAGGAAATTTCCCTTGAACCCCTCTGGCAGGGACCCTGTGTGATTTTAATTTTCTAGTCAGGGGCGCGGTGCCTACCTGGTAGGGAGGATTGAGCATTCCTTCCTTCACTTCTTATTCCTGCAGTACCCAAGCATTAGTTTCCTGTTCTGTAGCCACTTGTGCTCCATTTTTTGAGATGTGAAATGCTATATCTTATTTAAGTTTAGAAGATTAAGTGGGTTTTGGTGTTTTTCCAAGAAATCCCAAAGTCATCAACCAATGGAGTTTTCACCACAAAAACTGGGACTATTTTTGAAAACAAAAAAAAGTAAAGTTTACCTTTTTTCTCCCCTCAAAAACTTCTTTCCCTTGCCATTGGCAAAATGCTTGGCTTTGTCACATTGCAAATCTGACACCACCACCTGCCACTGCTATCACCTCCCCCTCAAATCCACTTGTGCTGAAGTCTGTGACTCTTCTTGGGTAATATCATGTAGCAATTTGCCGTCTTTATAGTCTTCAAAAATCTGAGAAGCTCATCCACCTGCAGAGTACATCCCTTCAAGAGGGGGTAACCAAACTTCTGCGTTTCCAACCCATCCTGGCTCTGTTGCTGCTCTCACCTTGCTCCCCATGTCCAATCCATTGAGGCTTTCTGCAGGGCTCTCTGAGTGGTTTCTCCAATTCTCATCTTCTTTCATCCCCTGACACAGAAGGAGGCCAGGGGTTTTGCACTGCTGAATGAAGCAGAAATGTACACGAGCCCAAGTGGCAGCAATGCCGGAAGCCTTTGTTCCACAGTGGTTGTGAGTCTGACAGCACAGCAAAGATGAGGAATGTCATGGCACTGACCACCACAGTGAGGTCGAGCCTCATTTGGAGGCCACTTTTAGACGGTGATGAACAAGATCAAACTGGAGAGAACTAAGAGTGGGTTAAAAATGAGGTAATTAATGACTGAAGATAATTCTTGCATTGTTGCTCCCAGAACCCTTAGCAAGCAGTTTGAGACACCTTCATTTTCTGAAATCCTCCATCCCACTGAAACCACAGTAGTGAAGTCAGGCAAGTCAGGCAAATCACCTGAATTACAAGGTACTTCATCAGCTGCTAAGTACTTAACATGGAAACCAATCTGATAAAATCATAACTACCATCAATGAAAAAAAAAATCTGGATAAATAATCTTGTTTATGTAACTGAACAGTTTGTAATTTTTTTAGAGAACACAAAGTCATTGCTCAGTGATCTGTGTCTTTCTGTGTTAAAATGGTAACTAATGCACTGAGTTAATAGATAAATATATAAAAGAATGTAAAGATAACTTACGATATCATTCAATCTTTTGCTTTTTGCTATCTAGTGTAGTTTGCTCATATTTACATTGACTTGGAAAAGTACAAAGTACCAAGCATCTTTTACCCCATTTATGGCAGTAGCAGGTGATAATGTTCAAAGCTTGGTGGGAGTAGGTCCTACATTTTCCACAAGTCACGAAGTTTGCTGTAGTTTGCCTCCAAGGACCCAGCTGGGGGAGCAGCACTGATCTCTCCAGCTCCGGTGGGCTGATTTCAGTCGGTTCTCTAAATCCATCAGAAAAGGGGAGAGCTTGGCTGTGTCCTGCTCTTGTGACCCTGAGGCTGTGTCTCAAGGCAAGGAGACTCAGCCTCAATGCCTCTGTTGGGAGGAAGGGCTGAGTGCTCGGCTCTGTCACTGTGACCTTCTGCACTGTGTCCCGGGTTATCTCCTGTCAACAAAGGCGAACACCTTATCAGTCTGCTTTTAGAGACCTAGCAGCAAATGTGCAAGGGCATCTTAGAGAATATAAGTAAGAATAAAACCCTACCATTGCTCTTTAAAATGAGACTATAAGAAAAATTAAGTTTGGGATGGAATCTTTATTTTGGTGCATTTGATTGCTGAGTTTTGAATGAAATGATTTTAGGCTGTTTAAATAGTTATTTGGGTATTCTATTAAAAAAGACACAGAAAAAGAAATTGACTACTAGGTGGCATTGATTTAAAACAATAAGCCAACTAGTATTGTAATTCAAATTATTTATCTTCTCTCATAAGCAAAGTGGCTCAGAGGCATTTGCTAAGACTTTTGCATTGTGCTCATGGCGCCCACACCTCCCATCCCCCTGTCCTTCTTGCTGGGGCTCAGTGTGAGCCTTGTGGCAGCCTCACATGTTTTTTGTTTCCTGTGAAGGAAGAGCTGTGGGCAGAAGGGTGTATTCCTGCTATTACAGTTGTTTGAGGCTGCTCTGGTCTCCAGGGACTCTCAGGAGACAGCCACCTTCTTTCTCACACAACCCTTGCTTGCAAGACCTGAAAAGCGAAGCAAATGGGATGCTGAAGGCTCCACTGGTTGTACAGGAATGGAAAGTCACAGACATACTCATGAACTAGATTAAAGCCAAATAAGCAGACTTTATTAGTACCACTCCTGCACAAAAAGCGCTTGAATCCAGAATTCCCAAGGGCAGAAGAGATGCAAAGGAGAATATGCTGACTTTTTTTTTGCACTACACTGAAGTAAGATCATTAATGTGCTCAAGAAGGAATGCAGGGCTACAAGGGAGTTCTTACTTTGCAAAGCTGAATTTATTGTTATTGCAATTTAAAAAAAATTCCCGTCTTTAAGCTGATCATATCCTTTCCTGAGAGTATTCAGGATTTTCTGCCTGTTCTTATTCCAGACTGTCCAGAAGCCGTAGTCCTCTGGCACCAGATTAGTTTCCAGCCCAGTTTCACTGTTATGCTAAAGGTGATACAATCTTGTCAGCCAGGCCAAGTCACTCTGACACTTCTAGATAATGTCCAACAGAAGTAATCATATCATTTCCTAACTGGAGGAAAGAAGTGTGTTTCACAGGCAGTTTTCCTCAGTTTTTCAGAACAAAAAGTTTAAGTCAACATTCATACAAGTGTCAGGCTGGGTCCTGCTCCCAGTCCAAGGGATGAGCTTTGCTGGAGGTTTCAGTGGGAGCTACTGTTTAAGATACTGTTAAGTGGGAGCTGGTGTTTAAGCTCAATATATGTTAGACATAATTGGTTTTTATCTTGAAAAATGACAGCATGCTACTTTTTGCAGATAACGGGTACTTGTGCATGTGAAGAATTACAGACATTCAGTGGCAGCCACTGTGCTCATGGTGAGGGGACCCCCAGATAATCCAGCTCATGATGCCTTTGTCAAGTGTGTTAGTGGTGTTCCAAGTCTATAGATGAGCCATGAGGGAGGAAAGTGAAAGATACAGCTGAGGCAGGTCACCACATGCACTTGAACAAGCTCTGGGGCTGATATTTTAACTGGAGAGACGGCATAATGCCTGCAAAAAGGTAACATTTCTTCAGTGCTCAGTGTATCTAAAGGGTTAAGGTGACAGAGAAGGTTTTAGTTTCTGCCTAAATTAGGAAAGAGAAGAAACTTCTGAAATTCAGTGTTTTGTATGTCTGTGTCCTGGAAGACCTCTACCAAATAAAGACTTTACATAAACAATTGGACAAAAATAAATTTTCTCCCTGAGGTAGAAGGAGCACATTGTAAGAGAGGGTGAAGCCAGCCAGGGTGAGTTTGAAATGAGCATGTAGACTGAGAAGAACTTTAATGGTGGTGGTGTGACAGGAGAAGAGTCTGAAGCAGGGTATGATCAGACTAGTGGCTTGCTGAGTAGAAATTCAGAGAGGACATGGCAGGGAGATACTGAAGCTGTCTGCACTCTCCACACTCTCCATATCCATTTTACTCATGCTTTGACAGTTCTGTCTGCACTGAAGTTAAGAAAAAAGTCCCATATCTCTTTGCCTTAGAGTTTTTTCTTTTGCATAATTCTTCTTTCCATTTTCCCAATCTCTCAAGTCTTGTCTGACACTTCAGGTGTTCAAAAGAAGAAAGTGAACATCTCAAGGGAGAGCTGCAGAAGTGATGACAGAAAGGACAGAGCAGGAAAAAAAACCCCAAAAGCCATAAAGAAGGAAGAGGGAAATAGAAACACCCAAAGCTGTGGACATTGGAGTAATATGGTGGACAAAGGAGGCAGAAGAGTCATTTCAGTACTGCTTATTTTATTCCTTCTGCTTGGTCCAATTCAACACAGGGCTGAAAGTTTGCAGCCAATGAAATGGCAGAAATACTATTTTAAGGTCTGTTTGTTTTCAAATCAGCTGTCAAACTGTCGATTGAGCAGCCCAGGCCTTTGCCTAGCCCCAGGAAGACATCCCTGGTTTCTACAGCCATCAGATTGTGCAGCTATCCAAGAGCAGAAAAGACTAGGGCAGACACCCAAAAAGGAAATGCTTCCCCTCCATTCCCCAGAAGTGTTTCCAAATCCTCATCTGAGCTTGGCTTTGGTATATGAGAAAGAAATGACCCTAGAAGAGAGGGGCCACCTGTGCCTCTTCCAAAGAATTTTAACTGTTATGCAATACTTTCTATGGAAAGAAAGGCTTTGAAGTGCACAAACACATAATTTACCTTGTGGTGGCACAACAGCCACGTCCGAGAGCGATACAGGGGTGATGTGCCTGTGCTATAATGGTCTGTTTGAGATGTGTGAGGAGCAAGTGAGAGTGTGAGTATTGCCATTTACAGATGGTGCCAGTCACTGCACTGGGGAAGTGCTCTTGGCTGTGAATTAGGGCAGAGACTCTAACTCCTCTTGCATTAACATAAGGCCTGTTCTTGGAAGCCAGAAGGGATAATTAGGCTTAATCCATCACAGGTTTCCCACCAGAGAAGTCTGTTTCTCCACTGACACAAGGAGATGAATGCTTGGAAAGCCTGGCCTTGTTTTGCCTGGCACTATGTTCCTTCAGGAATCATGCACCTACACTTTAATGATCATCCTGAGAAAGATTTACATTAGCAGTTATGGAACAGGCAGTACCACCCCTCAGCTGTTTCTTCCCAGCTGATGAAAATGTGAAGACTGAAGAATTTAAGCCTGGTTTTAATAAACTGCCTGAACACAAGCTAGAATTTAGGTGGCATTTAAGACGTTCTCATGCCATCGTGACTTGAGCTTGCCCTTCAGAAGAGTTTGTGGTTTATATACCATACAAAGCCTTTGTATTCAGAGCCTGCACCCTGATCCCACCCTAAGGTGCAGATGGCTGCTTACTTAAGTAGCTGAGGGGATGCAAGAAACCCCTGTAAAACTAGTTAGCTGGGATCAGGAAGCACCTGGGGCTCATTGCCTGGTTTTGGGCTCACACATTCTGTAGTGTAGTTTAGCTCTGCCAAAACTGAATTAGTACATCCCCACTGAGACTATCACAGGTGATAGGAACAAAAACCACCCCATGTTTACTGGTTCTGGCCAGCATCTACTCATACTGCCTCCTCTGTCCCAGCAGAGCCATTGAATCAGTGGTCACCTGCCAAGGTGCAGGAGACACGGGCTCCAGTGGCTCACCTGCCACATGAGGGATGAGCCCACTGCCGTACCATCCTGGCGTGGTGCTGCATGAGGCTCTGCTTCAGGACTCTGCCACTGGAGTCACCTTCCAGCTCTGAATGCTGGCACTCCATCTGTGCAGTGTCAAAAGACAGCTCTGATTTTGGTCTTCAGCCATCACAATGTCTCCAAAACTTTCCAGTGAAAAAAAGAGATAGAGATGATCAGGTTATTTTTCAAATCTCTTAATCTACTTTTTTTCTTCTGACTCATATGGTTTCTACACAACCAACTGTATTCTAGTATCTTGCTGGTTCTTCCTTCCTCCATCTCTGTTCCTGAAAAAAATACCCCAGCGCCAGAAACCAAGCCTTTCTTCACCTGGGAGAGTACTAATTTTAATTTTGGCAAGATATGTGTATAAATATGATGCATATTATATGTTATACAGTCATGTGGGTGATTGATGCACTCGGCCTGATGAGGAGAAGCTGTATAGCTTTGTGACTGACACCTCTCTATCTCCTTCCATCCATCCATAGTTGGAGGAGGACTAGGAAATAGCTTTCCTGAGAATATGTCTCAGATTAGAGTCTGATCTCTTTGTACCACAGCAGAACATTCCACATACCAAAGCAGTGGCAGAAAACTTATTAAGTGTATTTAAGTGTGCTCTGAGTCACGCTTGTAAACTCTGCTCCTCCACCTCACTGAAAATGTGTATTCATCAGTGGGAATGTGGGTGCATGTAAACCACAACAAGGTATTAAAAGATTAAGCCAGGATCAGAGAGAGAGAGAGAGAAAAAAAAGATAATGAGAAAGAGAATCAGGATAGATGATACAGAGCCACCAACATTCAGTCTTTTGCATGTAGGTGCCTTGTGAGCAGTGAAAGTGCTGTGAACGTGCTTTGTTGTCAGGGCTAGGTCCCGTGGGACTGTGTTGGCCTGGGGGCTGGTGGCAACCTGAACATTTCTACTCTGCACAGTTGTCCCAGGCCCCTCCATCCACCGTGGGTGCACAAGCAGACACAGCTGCCCACCTGGGACATGTCCTGAGCCCTACCTGCATCTGCCTCCACTGCCATCAGCAACACTTATTGCATGGCCAAGAGACACACAGAGATGCTGGTGTGTTGCTCACAGGGCAAAGGAAAACCTCTGTCCTTGTCATCAAAAGATAAAGGCAAAGTATGACCAGGAATAAAAAATGTAGCCCTGGGAAATGTGTTCAGCAAGAAATAGAGACAGCAGTAGTCCCTGGAACATCTAAATTCAAGGAAAATATTTTCTATTAAATAAAGATTGAAACTTCAATTAAATCTGAACATATTTTAGTTGTTGGAAGTCCCTGTTAAGGAGAGGGAGAAAGCAGTGGTGTCTTTAACTCCTCCAGCTCAGAGGAAGAAGGAAACTTATTATTTGATTCGTGAAGAAGTGGAATGCCTAAAACCCACAGAAATTCAGGTTCTTTATCTCCAGCTGCAATTTGGTTGGTTGCTGTCCACTACACAGCTTATTTAGTGTTATCTCAACTCTGCTGGGCAAATACTTTGTTACCAAATCAAACTATGAATAGAAGAGGACAAGTCAATACTGTTTCTGAAAGCAAACCACTACATCACTGTAGGAGACAGGAATCCTGAAGTCCTAAAGAGCAGCCTTTGTTCATGTGCAGGGCCTGAATTATTACCTGATTTAATGACATGGATTTCCCTGTGATGACTACACAGCTTAGCATCTTGTCCCATTTCTGTTGAAGGTATAAAGGAGAAAGTTGAAATAGGTGGAAATATATAAATAAGAAGCCAAGACCCCTTGTTTTTCCTGTAATAGAATCAATTCTTATTGTTTGAAATTGTCATAGAATCACAATTTCTTATTGTTTTTGTGAGGTTGAAGCAGTAGGTAAATTCCTTGTATTTTTAGTATTTATATTACTATAGTAGATAAGTGTCTCACAGATTTGAAGTTGGCCTCCCAATGCTCCCATTTTGCAGAGAGGAATTTTGATGATGTTGAGGCAGTCTGAAACAGAGTAAACCCAGGCCTTATGATTTCTATCCTCAGAGTCATTGTCCTGTACTCTTGCTACACCTTAACAATTCCATTTTTCAGAAAATATAATGGCCTTTTAAAAATTTTAGGACTCTAGATCCACTCCATATATATATGTACACTTGATAGAAGAGACAGTTCAGTGTTTTCACTCAGTGACCTTCTGACTTCATGCAGTAAACCCACTGCATGAGCTTGTTTTGCACTTGTGTTCAAAATGCATCACCTTGAAAAATAAAAATTATCTCTGAGTCTATGTTTTGTCTTTGGAAAGAGACGGGTATTAGAAGGAATTTAGAAATAATGGAAGAACTTTACTCAAAGGAAAATGTTTAGCTACTTGATAGTCTTCATTAAAAAATTCAGCATTTGGCAAAAATCCTAAAGCAGGAGGAAATATTTCCCTTCTGCAATGATATTTTGATGCACAGTGCTCTGGTTCTTCTCTATTAGTCATGCTCCCAGCTGGACACCAAGAGAAAAGAGGATTGTAATACAAAGTCATATTCCATGGTGCACTGTGAGAGGTTCAGTTCAAAAAGGAGAAATGAGACATGAGAAAACTGTACTACAGTTTCCCTGCAGAAGCACAATGTGATATACACACACCCATCACAACACTGAAATTTTGATTTGTAGAACACTGAATTAATTAATGGACCTTTAGATGGCTTTTACAGTTCTGATGGAAATTCCTTCTTCAAACTCCAGCAACACATAATAATACACACCTCATTCAGGCATGTCACTGTAAAGCTCTTGTTGTTTACTGCTTATTATCTAACTACAGTCATGCACAGGAGTTCCATTTTCAGCATGTCATTAGATGACTTGCATAGATGTTGCCCTAAGGAGTCACAGATCTAGCTTGGCTGATTCCAAAAAGTGTCCAGAAAGGGCTGTTAACAATTCCTGTGTCATCTACATAAGTTTATTTTTTTTAACTCCTGGTGCCTCCACACACCAGTTATCATCCTTTTGAACAATTTTCCAGTCCAAGGAATCCTCAGCAGTATAGCTATTTCTCTTGTGCAGAGGACAGGGAGACAGGTGAGCCACCAAACTTCAGGTGAAAAATCCTGAGTGTTCAGTGAACTGTCCAAAAGAGATTCAGGTTTCACAGTAACATGCATTAAACATCTTACTTAACCACCTCTTCCTGCAGTATAGAGGGCAAATAAAGAATAATGGCTAATTTCTGTGATGGGTTGGAAATGCATGCAAATGATAAATATGTGATACAGATTAAAAGTAAACAGGGTTAAAGACAAGAAACAGATTAGTACAATCATGAGTAAAGATTATTTCAGGGCAATCTTTCTTACTAGGGCAGGCACTTGACAGATGTAACTTGGTCTGACAAGCAACACTGTTTCAAGAAGAATTTGGACATATGTTGCTGGGAACATCCAGAAACAACACGGGTTGAAAGAGAGAGCACCATGGCATCAGACCTTTCTTTCATTAACTTTATCAGTAATACAAAATGTCTTACTCCATATGCACTACTGGCTAATCAGCACTCAGAGCTTTCCTTCCAACATTTTATCATGGGAAGCTCTGACTCATCTCTATCATGCCTCAGTCACATTTTCTAATGTGTAACTTCTGCTTTGCACAACTAAAGCTGAAGTGGTTTAAACCACCTATACTAATCATATATGCCAAGTTATTACTGCCATTCTTACCCTATTGTGTCCCCAGTGGTTTCCTGCATTGTTTTACATATACAAAATGAAAATGTAGAGAGAGAACACTGTTTCCTGTACTGCCTTACACTACCTGGCAGTGGTGGCCCTGACACTTGTTGGGGCTGCCAGCAGACAGGTGCAGTGTCCCTTCTCTTCTCTTTGGATGCGTGGTCACCCTGAGCTTGGTGCAAGCGTTTGTGCTTCAGTGACCAGACCAAGAGGGAAATAAGATTGAGAATGATTTTAGCAAGGGGAGATTCCCACTGGGGACAGACTCTACAGTCTTCAAGGTACGAACAACACCTGCTACGCATGCTATGACTGAGGGTAGGTCTGCAGACAGCTGGGGAGCCTCTGAAACCCAAGGATGTAGGGGATAAAGATAGGCATTAGGAAACCTTGTTATTCTGTATTAGTTTTCCCCAGCTCACAGCCACACTAAGAGCTCCTCACTTGCTGATACTCTCTCTGATTTGGGAAACTCCCTGCAATTTACTCCGGCTGCTTCCTCACCAGCTGTGACATGACACGAAGCGGTGAGCTCAGATCCAGAACACCACGTGTGCTGCCGCCCAGGTGGGTAAACACGGGCATCTGGTATTGTGTGAGTATGTCTGTACAGCTTCTGCAGCCAAACTGGCCGATTTCCCCGCCGGCTGGGCAGCGGAGCCGGCTGTGTCCCGCACAGCCCAGCACACAGGCGGGCGAGCAGCCACGCTCTGCCCGAGCCTGCCCAGCTGGAGCTCTGCTGGGGCTGCTGCTGCTGGGCTCATCCCCAGTGCTGAGCCCCGGTTTGCACCAGAGCTCTGCAGCTCAGAAAAAAGAAGGTGTGGCTCAAGTCAGGAGCAGGAATATCTCCAAATCCTCCCTTGCTCACGAGACAGTCAGTCCATAAAGTTAACACGTAAAAAATTCCTCTAACCTTCCACCAGCCTGGGCAGCACCACCAGAGTAATGGGCCAGACACCTCACTTTGCTTCCAGAGATTAGCACACCAGCTCGGGGCTCGCCTGGCCCTACCTTTTTTCTGCTATTAATTACCCTTTTCTCATCAGCATTTTCAGAGCAGAACCTAAAAGTCACGAATCATTCAAAAATATCTCTGACAAAGAATAGACAAGTAATCTGAAAATGGCCTTGCCAAACTATTTTAGGAGCCTGTATGGTCCCAACATCAGCTATAAACCACCCCATCTCTCACTATATGCTTTATTCTCTTCCCTGTTTCCTGCAGTACACTTGGCTTTCAGACCCTAAATCCACTTTCATAAACAAAATGTGGTGGGTCTTAACCACCCACAAAATAATACTATTCATTCACCTCTACCAACTTTAGCTGTCAAAATTTCTCTGTAGGATTACAGGATTAAGCAGGACTCCTTGATTTAGAGCCTTCTATTCCATACTGTTGTCATGAAAACATAATCCTATGATTGCCACTAATAGGATTTTACAACTGGCCTTACAGCAACTGAGCAGCCACCAAGGAGGCTTTAGCCTTACACCAATTCCAGACTTAGTTGTCTTTGTCCAATGTTTTCTAGAATTTTAACTCCTCCCATAACCTTACTTTTAGCTATTAACAGATGACCCATGTTGGCTTCAAAACTTGCTGGTGACATAGATTTTCACCTTGTTTTGCAGAAACCAGCAATAAAGCCAGCTTTCACACCTGTTGCCTATAAAACACAATCCATCAGTTACCACCCTTTAATGAACTGTTATATGCTAGGATTATGGCTGGTATAAGTAGGATAAAAGGTGTCCAGCAAGTTCTGTGGTGAGTTTTGGGTTAGGGTAACCTTAATTCTTAAGTTTACCCCACACCTAACTCCTACTTTAATGACACTTTCATATCACCTACTGAGGAGTGTCCATAAGTCATCATGGCTCTTCAGTCTTTTTGAGACTTAAGGGGTCTTAAGACTCTTAGGATCCATGCATTTTCTAGAGTCACAGAATGGTTTGTGTTGGAAGAGACCTTAAATCATCCAGTTTCAATCTCCCTGCCATGGCTAGGGACACCTTCCACTAGATCAGGTTGCCCAGAGCCCCAGCCAACCTGGTCTGGAACACTTCCAGGCATGGGGCATCCACAGCTTCTCTGGGAAACTCATTCCAGCGCCTCACCACCCCCACAGTAAAGAATGTCTTCTTAATATCTGATCTAAACCCCCGTCTTTTAGTTCAAAGCCATTTCCCTTTGTCCTATCACTACATGCCCTTGTGGAAAGTCCCTGTCCAGCTTGTTCTCAGTGTGTCCCACAGCCCTCTGTTTGCACCTTAAAGCCTCCTGTTTAGGCTTTGGCCCTCTTCAACCCCTGTTTCTCAGTGTGCCCTTCAGCTCTCTGTTAGTGGTTTGCACCCAGATCTTCAGTCCATACTCTGAAATCTAAGCCCAACTCCTAGCCTTTGTACGAGCTGAATAATTAAGGAATGAATTTCAGCTGGAAAGTGGTAATGCCTGAACGACTGTCAGGAAAAACTGCACTTTTTGAAAGTGCTACCAGATCTCATCCCTGAGGGGTTTTGGTTATGGCTCACCTAAGTTTATAGTGGGAGACCTGACTCCTGGGTACACAGAGGCTTTTTTATACACTGGCACCTGTACCAACATACAAACCCCTCTAATCTGGTTTATAAATCCTAGGTTGTTGGATTCTGTTTTATGAACAAATTGTAAGTTCTTTAGTTGCCTTCTGCTTCCAGGAATTGGAGATGGGAGAATGGATGAAATTGGGATGAATGGAATGAAAATGGGATGAAATTGTTCAAAGACTATAAGAAAAATTATAAAAGGTAACACTACTAGCTTCCTACACATTCCTACTAACACTTGCAAGGATACTTGCAAGTGTTAGTCCATTCAGTTTACATCTACTGCAAAGCTGCTCTGTCCCGCCAAGTTAGTGTCAGACAAGAAAGATTTTAGGATAAATTGTCATTCATGTGACATCTTGCTGTGTATTCAGTTTAGATAAAAATTAAAAGCATTTCCATATTGCCCATCATGTCTTTAATGTCAGTACTAATTTCTAGTCCCATGATCAGTTCAAGTTCCACATTTTGCTATTGTAGCCCCTTTGTTCATATCTGAATACTTAAACTGATTCAGAAATAGCTGCTCCAACTCTTGGCAGCATCTGATAGAAAGACTGCTATCCAACCTTCCTCTTACTCCCAAAATCACCAAGGATAAGATGTACTCGTGACCTATTCCCCTCAAGACCAGGCTTCTCTCTGGTGCCCTGGCCGTGGAGATGGTGCCTGATGGTGCTTCAGGGATCAGTCATGAGGGAGGTGCTGTGTGCCTCACAAACCATCTGCCTCTTGGAGACTGGAAAGCCAGGGCACTTCCGATTTTGGATTGCAGTGGGCTGCAAAAGTACCTGGTCAATCTTGACATGGTAACATATTCTTATAATGATTCTCTCATTACTTGTATGAGTATTTCCTTTTTGGGGAAGGGAGTAGGTTTTTTCCTTTTTCAGTGGTAGCTTGAAATTTTTGGTCCCATAGGTGTTGAATGTCAGGCAGATTACAATTTAAGCCAACAGAAAACAGTCAGAAGTTGTTTTATTTCACTCTGTTCCTTTCCTTACTTTATTCTGACCCTCTCTTTGGGGTCATTTATTTCTCACATTAGTTAGTTGCTCTTCCCATTTGGGGATTTGGTAGTTTTAGTGAAACATTTGAAGGAGAAGACCAAGCAAACTCTCTCCTTATTTGGCTAAGAATGTTTGTTCTGCTAATATCTGAATATAAAAACAACCTAATACTTGGGGCAAAAGCAGGAGGCATCCTCAGGAGACTTTTCAAGCTCCTAGTCTTGTTTGAACTTTTCAGGGGAGACTGTTTAAATCTCAAGAAAAAAATGTTGTGTTTGGTTTTTTGGTGTTTTGATTTTTATTTTTTTTAAAGAATCATCTCAGGATATGGATTTTACCTAGAGGAATGGATGTATGAGACTAACATAATGATGGACTATTTTCTTTGCTCTGTGATTCTTTCTTTCTTTCTTTCTTTCTTTCTTTCTTTCTTTCTTTCTTTCTTTCTTTCTTTCTTTCTTTCTTTCTTTCTTTCTTTCTCTTTCTTTCTTTCTTTCTTTCTTTCTTTCTTTCTTTCTTTCTTTCTTTCTTTCTTTCTTTCTTTCTTTCTTTCTTTCTTTCTTTTTCTTTCTTTCTTTCTCTTTCTTTCTTTCTTTCTTTTTCTCTTTCTTTTTCTTTCTTTCTTTTCCTTCCTTTCCTTCCTTTCTTTCCTTTCTTTCCTCACCTTCTATCTTTTTTCTATTTCTTTCTTTTGCATTCTCTCTTTGTCCTTCTCACTTTCTTGTTTTTCATGTCAAAAAATATGAAACAAATTTGTGAATTGACTTTTATCTTTTTAGATGACATGTGTTGGCACAGTTCTAAATTGAGATTTTTTTTCTTTGGATCTTAACATCCCCAAATAGATTTTCTACTCCCTTCATGTTTGTTTGTTTAAACTAGGTCTCTTGGTATTGTAGCAGCTCAGGACAACTTTCCATATACTGCCCTTCAGTTCCCACAAGAGTTAAATCCCAGGCTTTCAGCTAGATGAGTTGCCAGCTACTGAGTGATGCCATTTGAAGCTCAGCCTCAGATGATGAGCCTGGGACCCTTTATTTGGCGTGCCTCAGACTTTTGGAGCAATGGGAGGACTACACACTTCTTTTTGAGTCATGGTCAGAGTCACTATTTGCTCCCCCTCTTACCAAAGGCAAATGGTTGGAGAAGGTGAACTTCAGCTTCTTCAAGGAAGTTCTTCAACAGCCTCAGGGAAATCTGAACAAGCCATGGATGTATGTGGAAGAAGAGGATTCTTTCCATCCTCATCTCTGAATGCTGTCATGTGGGAATGACCTTAGTAAGTTGAGAACTTTTTCCTCTTTGTTTTACTCTCCAGAGAGAAAACTCCTTTCATACAGTAATACAAGTCAAGAACTTGCTTGAATATTTTCATACTCTGTTGCTTTTTCATACTTGAGTATTTTCATTCTCTTTTTCCTTTCCTACTTGTTTTAACCCTTGAAGTAGATAGTTTCTCCTATCCTTTTTTTTCTGTGAACCTTTACTGTACTTCCAGCAGCACACTGTTTGAGCACCTTCACTCTGCAGTTTTTGCAGGACACTGCTTTTGGGAGACTTGCCACTCATTCTGGTCACTGCATTTACTTGTTGCATTCACACTCCTCTACCACATCTCCAGCTATGCTGCTTGTTGCCTTCAACTGGCTCAGGTGGTGGCATGGTCAGCATACAGGTGGGATCATCACTAACATTTTTGCACAGATTTAAATGCCAGCAAGGCCTGAGGCTTTCCAGGTTGTTTACAGAATGCTCATTCTTAGACTGTGATATCCTGTCTTAAGGAGCTGTTTTGAAACCAGGAAATGCAAGGCTCATGAGAGAAAAACTGACTGGGATGAATGTCTCACTAAATAATCATTGCAGAAGTTACCCCAGTAAAACTTCTTTACCTTGCATTTGATGTTCTTAACTACTTGACAGTATGGGCAGATTCTCATTACAGCATGCTAATGAACAAGGTAACTTATATGGCTGAACCAAGTCAGCTAGGTAAACTTACTGTCGACAGCTAGTCCCTGTTAATATCAGTAAATCCAGAAGTGTCCTGAATGTGCCTGTGTATCATCACAGGGCAGCTGGGAAGTTAACAGGGAATGGGGTATGAAATATTTGTATGAAAATCAGCAGAAGCCAATGCTACTCATTTTCTGTTATGAGATAAAAGGAGTCATAAAAAGGAGATATTACCCATAATTCAGCAAAACAACAGTTAAAACCATTGTAATAATGTCAGGGAACCTGAACAGCTTGTGGTGATGATGATGATGAACATGATATGATGGACAACATCTTGTGATGGGTTAGATTTATAATGTTTGCAATGTTAAGTGTTAAGAGTGTGTGAACATGTTTAAATTATGTTATGCTGTGATAAATGGCACTTAAAGCAGGTAAGAAATTGCTCTCTCAAAACAGTGCCATTTTGCCTTCTCTCCACCTCTGTACTTGGAGGGAATACAATGCTGAGTAACTACATATTATTTTTACTTAATTAAATCCATTTCTGAAAAACTGATGTTGGTATCAATTCTTTTTTTTAAACCAGAAAACCTATGAGCCAAGTTCACTTGAAATGCATATATTTAACTTAAAATTAATGCCATTAACTTCAATAGGAATTAAAGAGATCTGTCTGGGAACAATCTAGGGCTCTAACAAGAAGTACCAATGCCATTTGTCATGACTATATAATGAAACTGTGCAATGTGATGGGGACATTGCTTGAGCTCTTTATTGAGCTCATTGTCCAAGAGCTCTTTAAGAGAATCTCTAGCTGTGGTTTAGCACTCACAGGCTGAGCCCTTTGGAGAAGTCAGCTCAGGATTTCTGCTAGCATGGTAGGCTTAGTGATCTTTAGCATGGCCAAGAGTAGTTCCAACTGGGTTTTAGCTAGCATCAGTATATCAGAGCTGGTGTTCCTTTTTCCAAGGCCTTCATGTATGATGAGAAATTGAGGGTCCACTAAACAGAAGGAAAAGGGGGAGGGGAGGAGCACACAATGCTCACAGTATATTTTTATACATATTTACAGAAGGAAGAGCTGTGCTATCCAAACTTGAGCTTTCCCCATGGATGAGTCAAACATAACGTTTCATCCCAGCGAAGGCACAGAGAACATCTCAATGCACAGAAACATTTCTACACAGGAAAGGGTCTGGGAGATATTGACCCCACTTTGGGTAATTATGATCATCTCCTTCCTGGGTTTTTGTGAAAATGGAATTGTCCTCTGGTGCCTCTGCTTCCAGATCAAAAGAAACCCATTCACTGCGTACATCACACACTTGTCCATTGCTGATATCTCCTTACTGCTCTGTACATTTATTCTGTCAATTGAGTACATTGCTGGTTTTGGATTCGCATATGGTTTTTACTATTATGTAACCACCACACTATCTATTGTCTTCCTTCTTGGCTATAATACTGGTCTCTATCTCCTGACAGCCATCAGTATTGAGAGGTGTCTGTCTATTGTTTACCCCATCTGGTACCGATGCCACCGGTCACAGCACCAATCGGCAGTCGTGTGTGCCATTCTGTGGACTCTGTCCTTTTTCATGACAGTAGCCGAATATTTAACATGCAAAGATGATTCAGCCAAGGAACAATTCGACGACGGCAACCATTGCCAAGCACTGCTCATCTTCACATGGATCCTGACTTTCATGATCTTCATTCCTCTAATGATTCTGTCCAGCCTGATCTTGGTTATCAGAATTCACCGTAACTCCCTGAGACCTCATTCGTCAAAGCTCTACATCATCATTGTGGCCACAGTCATTGTCTTCCTCATCTTTGCCATGCCTATGAGGCTGTTGTATCTTCTGAATTACCACCACTGGTCATCTTTGCTCAGCCAGCAGAACCACGTCACCGTTGTTCTCTCCACTGTTAACAGTAGCATCAACCCCCTGGTTTACTTCTTTGTAGGAAGCAGCAAGAAGAAGAGGTTCAAGGAGAGCCTCAAAGTGGTTCTTAGCAGAGCTCTCACGGACGGCTTGCGGCCGAGAAGCCAGGAAGTTGGCATGAGTTTGCATATAGCTGAAACGATTTTCTAAAGCTTAGGGGGGAAACTCTAGGGGCAAATAATTGGACGTGGAACGTTTAATAAACCATTGCAAAACTAAAAGTATTTTTCATAGAATGTAAAAAGCAGTGGTGAAATGGTATTGTTATCTTTGGTGGTGGAGCTGTGGAAAAACATGGACTACAATAAAGATAACTTTTATTTGTTTCTTTTTTTTTTTTTAATTTGTATTTTCTTAATTATTCAAATGCGACTATGTGATGTGACTATGCCAATCAAAGATAGCACAGTGAAATAGAGATGGGCCAACAGAGAATATAAAAAAAAGGACACAGAAATATGTTATAAATAGTGTGACATTTATAAAAGCACCGAGCACCCATAAATGCTATTGAAGTCATCAGGGCCTGTGTGTGTTCGCATTTTTAAAAGTCAAACCCACTAAACGCAGGATTCACATTACACACTGGGATTTAATTTCAGCTGTTTCCAGCTCGTGTAAGTGCGCAAAAGAGCTGCTCCCTGGGGGAAACAGAGGAAGACATCCATGTATGACAGTAAGCCCCCATACATAGCTGAGCACACACAGTGTAACTTTGATCTAGCAAGACATTTAAGTATATATTAAATGGCCTAATTAATCTGTTGTTAAACCTCAGAATTTGTTTTCAAAGTATACATTGCATAATTTCCACTGACACAGACATGTGTCTGGGTCCTTGGATAATTCAGTACTTGACACATGGGAGTATCTGGCAACACAGGGATGTTGCCAACTCACAGAGGGCTTTTGCCCTAATTATGAAGGGTGGGGCGGGCTTATCCCCAAAATGCCAGCATTCCTGTAGGTTTAGATATTCAAGGAGTCTATGAGACAGTCAGTCCTAACATTTGCTGTCCCAGCCACATACTTAGTATTTATCTCTTCTTTGGAGAATATCCATTCCCTCTGTGGCCTCTCTGTTTTATAACAACCAGTTTTGGAAAAACAGAAAAAAGAAAGGTGTCTCACACAATGAGTGACCGGAGCTACACACAAGCCACGCTGTTCCAGCTGCCTGCCTCCCTCTGTTTTATGCCAGGGTACTGGAGCTGGTATTTTGTGGAGTTCAATTCCCAGGGTCACTTGCCCAACTATAGCCAAGCTGCAGAGTGCAGAGGACAACAGGAAAGAAATTATGGGGCCAGATGAGCTTTATCACACAGAACATGGGAGATCTTGTCAGTCAGAGCACTGTGGCACTTTCAAAAAGACACACATTTGCTTCTGGCCCCCATGGAGCTCCAAATTCAGCAGGAACTCAGACCTCCCCTCACAAGCAAAAGCAGCCTCTTCAGCTTCCCACTAAGTTTCCATTGGCACACTTAATAGCTAACTGGGGAAAGAAAAATACAATCCACCCCTCCTTTGTTGAAAGATTGCCAGTCCTGGAATAAGGAAGCTTGTAGGTTTACACAGAGGATTGGATGGGAATTCATGTAGAAAAGAGATCTCAGAAGGATAAATGTTCTTTCTACATGTGCCTCTTCCTCCTTATATTAAAGTGTTGCAATGTGTCATTTTAGAAGATTTGGGAAAAGGAAGAGGTTACTCCTACATCTTCCTGAGTCCCTCATGTCATCAAAACCTTTATCTATGACAGCCCCTCCCCTTGTCCCAGTTTTTGTCTTTGAAACTCTAGTCCCAGGCTTGTCACCTCCACTGGTTTGGGCGGTAGATGAGTGGAGCCTCCTTCTCTCTTAGGGCAAAGATCTGCTGTGCTGCTGGAATGGCACAGCAGCTGAGCTGCACCCCATTATCGATGGGCAGTGCAGGATAGGGCAGGGAGCTCTGTGGACACCTTGTGAGGGGGTGGGCCAGGGGGAAAAGTGAGTGCCATGTCCACATACATGTGTCATGTGTGTGCATGCAGTTGCTGAGGGCTGGAGGACTGTCAGGAAATTTGTCAACACTGATGAATGCCATAAACTTAAATACTACAGTAGATCTAGCCCCCACCAAAAAAAACCCCAGACTTTCCTTTAAAGCTGTTCCCTAGCCTTAGCTCAAAACCCTTTGCAATAATCACACAGAGAACCAGAGAGAGGGGCAACATTGTGGGAAGCATCTTCAACATATGCTTCTGCTGTAACACACATGTAACCCAGCTCTCTCAGAGTGATTCAGGTGAGGTAAGGCATATGATTTACAGTGCTTAAACATATTATCCAGATTATTACAACAGGCTTGGGGTAAGGATCACATGCATGCAGCCAGGGCAGTATATCTGAAGAGGCAATAATATGCAGCAGGGCAATTGAGATGCTTGTGAGCTGAATAGGTGCTCTAGGACTTTTAGCTTCTTACTGCTTTTCCCCTGGCCATGCCTCCAAATGTTTCAGATTTTGGACAAAGGTCCATAGATCAGTTCACAGAGCAACAAAAATTAACACTCAGCACGAGATGAACATCCAGAAGGACAAATAAGAATGAACATCTAACAGCTGAAAAATTATTAATAGTTCCCAATGGATAGATAAAAATAACTTAGGGATGTTCTTTCTTCTTTATCATAGCACCTGGTGGCTGTTCTCCGTGCAGACAGGCTGCAGTACAAGGGGAAGTAATAAGCACATGATTCCATGATTAAAAAAAAAAAAACAAAACCCCAAGACAGGGAAAATGTGACAATTTGTTGCACAACAAGGATGTGATTCTCCACCAGCTTGCATCTTTAAAAAGTATTTGCAGCTGTGGGAGAGATTGAGATACCACTGTGCAGATCAGATGGTTTAAGCACTCTGTAGTGGTGCAGAACAGGAAAGGTTGTCTTGTTGGTCAAGTACTAGCTATGGAGTTTAGACATGTGGGTTCTATTTTAATGCAGCATTGGCATCTAATTTTTCTGTGCCACTCTTTCCTGCCTATAAAATGAGAGTTACATTATTTTGCCTCCAGTGTTGTGCTTTCACATTTGCACTGTAAGCACTTTAGAACAGCAACTATCTCTTGGTTATCTCTTGTAATGTCTGGGGCAATAAGGATGTAATTTTGCTGTGTCAAAACAAGGAATTAGTCAGGAAAGTAACACCCAGTATAGAGTTTGCTTTGTTAAAACTCTCTTTACCAGGCTTCTAATAAACTTGATACTAATGAATGTTGTGGGATATAAAAGTATGACTAGAGATACAAGGAGAGAAGTCACTTCCCTAGACACAGTAGAGTTTTTGCTCTTGTAGCTACTCCCTGGGTGGAGAGGATGATATGGGGGAGGCTGCTGTTTCAGGCCCAAAATGATGTGATGAGTTTATGCAGCAGCTTTCCTCTATGACTCACAGACTTTGTGAACAGTCCTTGTGACAACAAGGGCAGAGATGTGAGGAACAAGTTATTGCCCAGTTTACTTCTAGCCTGGAGCATACCTTGGGAAATCCTCTATGGGAAGCTGAAATGCTTCCCAGTTGTACTGGTTGCTGCAAACAACAAAGCTCCCTTTCCCAGCATGAGAACAATCCAAAAGTCCACAGCATTCTCTGGTAAAATGCCTAATTTCAGTCTGAGGAGTGAGGCTTAAGAGGGACAGCTCATTTGCAGAGTCCTCCAAAAAACCCTAGATAGATTGTCTGGTTCCATATGCACCTCGGAGAGACTCCTCCTCAAGTCCTCCTGCTGTGCCAGTCTCGGGGAGAGCATGATCCACACACTGGGTTTTGTGAGCAGACATTGCAGGGATGGTACTGGCCAGCAGAAGATATTCACAGATGGTACCAGGTCAAGGGAAGGCAGAAGGTCAGTGTGAGCTTGTGTGTAGCTCACACCATACAATGCTGACTGCCATTTGTGTACCTGCTGCTTCTCTTCCCAACTCCATGCAGAACCAATTCCTTAAAATCCACTACACAGGGTTTCTAGCTACTCATCCAACTGGAAAGCCAGTTTACTTTCTATTTGGTTGCCCAGGCACTTGTGTGATGTCCACACATTGAATTATTTTCTTAGCCAGTTGACTCACACAAGCCTAAAAGATGAAGCATCAGGATCCCCATTCAAACAAAAGTATTATAGGTGCAAAACTTTGAATTCAAAGAAGAGGTACTGAGATAGCCTGCATGACTCTAATACTTCTTCCTTGCATATAACCATTCCATTTTTAATTATGTGATTGCAACCTATTTTTTTCTCCAAACTGGACTTTTGCCTCATTAAATACACAAGACTGGACGTGCTGCTGCTTTAGTTAAGTATTTCTAGAGTCATTGCTTCAGTTGTTTCAGAAATATGAAGGGTAGGAAAGGGGAGGGAGCGGCTGTGGCTGTATCCATCTGGCCCCAAATCCTGTCTCCAGCAGTGCTCACAAGCAGATGCCTACAGAGGAGAAGGAACAGAGCAAACACATACCATGCTTCTTTCTCATCCTCTCCAAGCCTTCAACAGTTAGCAGCTCAGAAATACTTTGGTCTAGAAATCTTTACACTTGGTAACTTTCAATGGATTTCTCTTCAACAAAAACATCTGACCTCCATGGAAGCCGTATGAGTTTTTTACGTCTTCAACACTTTCACAGAAGTATTTCATGGTTATTCTGAAGGATTGTCTTCAGGAATAGGAGAAGGAAATTCTTACCTGGATTCCATCATTCTAACACCACTAAGCAAGATGCAATACAAAGCAACTAGTTTTTTTCTCTTAGAGCTGGACACATAGCATCTCTAGAATTGGAGTAACTTTTAATTGTTTCTTTCTTCTGTTAAGAATTTGCTTTATAATAAATATGGCTCTTGAAAATTGGACATTATAGCATATAGATAGCAATTTTAATGATAAAAGTTAACAGAGTTTTGAGGTAAAGAATAAATTAAAATATTCATAGAATCAATATATTTTAGGTATAGTCTCCAAAGAGATGTAAAACTTAACAGCTATGTGCACAGGATGGAGTGAACACCTTGGTGTCACTGTTCTGTCTTAGAACAAAAACTTTGCTTAAATGCATTAGAGGAGGGTGCTTTATGTTTTATGTTGTCTTTGGTCTATCTGGATTTATTTTTTAACTCAAAGAATGTCATATGTTTCAGATACTACTTTTCTATATTATTTATAGGAAAAAAAGTTCTCTTTGTTACAAGTATTTCAGATGATCACATATGCTAAGCTCAATGACTATACTCAATTATATACTACAGTAAAATGTCATTGTTTTGTGCAAATAAATATATACAACCAGTAATTTTTGTTTTGGCTAATTTTTTTTTTCTTTCCCTGGGCTTGGCCTGGAATGGAGCTGCCCTTAGCCAGGGGACAGGCTGAGCCTGTCAGACCAGTGTCTGAACAGCAAACAACATCTCTATTGCTAACCTCGGCCTGGATGAGGTCCTCTGTAAATACAGCTCTACTCAATAACTATATTCTTTATATTATCACCTCTCGTTTGGTTCATTTATCTGTTAGCATATATAGCATTTCAGTACAACACTGGCCTCTGTTTCTTAGCAGCATTCAGTGTGGAGAAACTTTTCTCTGTACTTTTCTGTGTCTGGATTTGATGTCACCTCCCAAAGCACCATTCAGCCACTGCATGTGCCATCCTGTGGGTTCTCCGTTGTTTAATCCCTGTGGCAGGAGACTTCAAGCCTACAGCACAGCTATTTTAATTCCTTGGGCAGACACAGTGAAAGATATGCCATGCATCTCCCAGCTTTCTTTTCATCCTGAGTTTCCTACTGTGTACTCCACTCATACTTCCCTCCAGTTTCATCATTCACATAAGGCTTGTAAAATTCTGCAGAGATTTGATGCCTCCTACCCTGTCTACGCAGACTCACGTTCTTCTCTTGGCCATGCCCATGACACCATGACCCTCCTGTAGCACTAGGATAACAAAACACTGCCCAAAGGACTCAACAAGCTTTCAGCATCACTGCCCATCATCAAATTGTGTCAGTCTCCTCATTATTGCTTTGTGTGGAGCAGCAAGAAAGACACAAATTGCTCCAAGTAGTTTTATTGAAGGCTTCAAAGATGAATTACTGCTAGCTCATGAGAAAGCTCCAACACCTGTTTCAGAGAGCAGGCTCGGAGGCTCAAGCACACATTAGAACATTGACAAGGTAAAAGTTAAGACAAATTATATACAGAGAAAACTATTTACTCTCTTGTGTGGGACAAACCTTCGTTCCTATTTTGGATGAGAACATACATGATATTTCCTAATATTACTTTATTTCAGCTGCTAAGGCAATAACTGTCTGATAATATCAATATTTATTACTAGCAATTTTTCCACTACGGTATTTATTCACTTCAGTAAGGGTAAACTGTAAGATTTACTTCCCCATTGTAACTTCTGTCATCATATCTTTAAATGTCATGTCAGTACACAAAAAAAGCCAGAAAATTCTTCAAGACAGTTGTCATTCCATGTCTATCTGATGCATACTTCTTAGCATCATATTTATACACTTTCCATTCATTTTACTCTAGCTCTGACTGAAAAAAGGCAAGGAAAATCTGGTTAACTACACTGATTCAGATAGGACTATTACAGATCAAAAACTGTGCAGTATGGAGATTTTTTTCTCTTGTGATCCACATGTGCAACTGGTTTTTATGCTCTAATGTGAATCTCTAATTGAACTATTTATTCAGTACTGTAATGGCTTACCTGGGCCTTCATGTATACACTGATACTTATTTTTCTCTACCTTATCTCCTTCAGCAACTTGTGAATATAAAACATCCAGGGCAATGTGGTATCTACTATAAAAAAAAAATTGTTACTTTTCTTCTAAGTAAGTTAATATGCAAACTTTTTTATTCTACTTCAGATATCTTAAAATGTTTTAAAGACAAATGTAATGGAAATAAAATGCATGTCTAGAAGAAGTTTAATAATGGCCTAAACCTATTTATGAATGTGGGTATAAAAACAAATATATATGCATGGACAGGATATATAAATGTATCATCAGAATATATCAAGAGATTCTAGCAAGGCAGGGTGATAAAAAAAATCACCTGAATAAAGTATACCACATATTTTAGTCCTCTACAAATAGTGCATTATGCAAGAAATTTCTTGCTCAGTTCTTTTCCCCTGAGAGGACTAGGAAGAAAGAAAATGTAGGCTGAGCCTTGGTGCTTTAAACAAAACCAATTTTGTAATTTCTCTGCTGTATATGAAGTTTGTTAATTTTTAAGTGTGATGCTGAAAAAAGCATTTAGATTTTAGTGCCCTTTGGCTACATGGGAAAGAAGAATTTATTTTCCTTTGTAATTTCCCATTACAAAGAACCAGGAACAATACAGCAAAGCAGAAATTTATCAGCTACCTCGTAACAATCCAGAAGGAACAGATGACAACATATTTCCTTACATAATACTACTGAATTAGGTGAAATAACTACTGAATTAGAAAAAGAAATGTTGCCTATTGTCTTACAATAAAAATACAACATGATGGAGCAGTAAGACTCCCAGATGATTCATTTTTTCACTTCAGCTCCGCACGAGATATCTGCAGGCTTTTGCCATCGTAAAAAAGTAGTATTGACACGTTTTGTAACAGCTTGCACTTCTTCCAGCCAAGGATCCACAGCTGTTTTTGAGCTTTAGGCATGGCTCTAGGTTACTGTTGTGGTTTAGACCCAGCTGCCAACCAAGCCCCATGAGCCGCTTGCTCACTCCCCTACAGGGGGTGCAGGAGAGAACTGGAAGGGTAGAAGTGAGAAAACTTGTAGGCTGAGATAAAGACAATTTTATAGGGAAAGCATAAGCCACACCACAAGCAAAGCAAACCAGGCATTCACTCACTGCTGCCCACAGGCAGGCATAGATGACCACCAACACTTATGGCAGAAGGACAGTAGAGCCACAAGCAGCACCCAGGAAGGCTGCAACAACTGCCCCTTCAGAGGGCTGAAAACTTCTCCCCTCCCCTTCACTGCAGCCCCTTATATATTCCATCTCACATGTATTTCACCTGTGTGCCTTCTTGTGGTTGGTCAGCACTTGGCTCATTGCCTTCAATACCAGGCACCTGTCCTATGGAGCTGTAGCCCATGAGGGAGGAGGTTCCACCACAGCCCTGCTCCCAGTTACCACAAGCTGTGTGCCTATAACAGGCAGGCAGCTGTTCAGCCATCTCTGGGAAAGCTGGGCTTTATCATGGGCAACAGTCACTAGGGAAGACAAATGCTGTCACCCTGAACATTCCTCCCTTCCTCCTTCTTCCCCTAGCTCTACATGGAAGCCTGATGCTATGTGGTGTGGGATATCCCTGTGGTCAGTTGAGGTTGGTTGTCCCAGCTGTGTCCCCTCCCAATGCCTTGTGCACCCCCAGCCCTCCCGTGGTGGCGGGAGGGAGGGTGAGAGGCAGAAAAGACCTTGATGCTGTGTAAGCCCTGCTCAGCAACAACCAAAACATCTCTTATTATCAACACTAACCTTCTAAGCCACAGCACAAAACAGTGCCCTTTTCAGTGCAAACACCCAGTACAGCACGTAAGGACTTTCCCAACAAGACAAAGATTTCACATAAGGTCAAAGTGTTCAGACAAAGTTGATGTTCTTTGACAGTATCATTGAACAGTATCATCTAGATTAGGAAATGTCATTAATTATCTCCCTAACTGCATTGGGAAGCCTAAACCTAAGTCTGCAAAACAAGGTCATCAGGCCCTGTTTTCCTCAACAAGAATTGTTATAAAGCAGGATAACTCATCACAACAAATCAGAAGGTAGCTCTTATCGAGAACTTGCCTTTAAAAATGCTAAGGAGAGTAGATGTAGAACAGAAAGAAGTAGAAAGCATTAGAAACGAGCAGCAAAATTAATAAGGAGCATTCAGAAGTATTGGCAATGGGAGTAATATTAGGAAGAGGGAAGTATAGCATAGCAAGCAAGAGAACAGGAAAGAAAAGGAAACTACCCAGTGTGTGGCACATCTGTGCTTTCTGAAAAACTGCGCAGCTCCATGGAAGAGCCATATGAAGTTTCCATGAAGTACAAAAGTAATTACTTTAACATAATGTAGCTTACAGACAGATAGAAATAAACTGTCCAGACCTCACTGGGGAAGGAATTTCCCACAGTCAAATGTAAAAACAGCTCTGGATGCTGAGAATATTTTTGTTCCTATTACTGAGAAAAAATAGAGATCAGATGTGAGTGTTGAAGGGAACTGAGACAATAACAGCAAAAGTGAGCTGCCTCTCAGCCAGCCTGACCTGCACAGCTGATGGTGGCCACATGAAGCAAGACTGTGAGTCAGAAGAACAAAAAATGATGTGACATTTGACACCTGGCAAGACGAAAAGAAGAATCCTGGAGGACCTGTGTATCCATCACTTATTCATGACACTGTGCCTACTGAAAACCATCCACAACATGGAAATTGCAGCATGACTTCCACGTGTACTGGGATTTACTCCACATAACTAGCAGCCATAGTGCTGAACTTCACCTGAGGGAAAGGAAAAGGTAAGATTAAGACAATTACATAATTTCAGAATATTTTAACACTCTGACATGGCACATGGTTAGCTGAGATGCCAGTATGATTAAGCAAGGGAGGTAAATATTTATGTTATTATTTAGAAATCATACTCAGAATGGCATATTCCTATGGGTTATTTCCAAAACATAGTTTAGGATACAAAAGTGACTGACACATAGCTCCTAACAATTTCTATTGCATGTAGCTAGCTTTAAGCATGCAGAAAATCCATGAATCTTGAGAGAACAGCTGCATCCACCAGATTATAAAGGCTAAGGAAAATATGTAGTAAATGGGAACAGTAATGTGATTGGAACTTGCAAACTTTTACTTCATTTTATTTTAAAGGTATTTGCACTTACATTGTATATTTCAGTGTTTCTGCAGCACCCTTGCTGTGTTGCAACATTGGTTCATTGTTAGGTTGATGCTTATGTATCAGCACAGCAGATTAAAGGAAAATTTCTGGTTTGTTCCTTTTCCTTTCTAACTGTTCTTTTCCTCCCAGATATTTCAATTTCTTTCCTTCTTGCTAGATAGCTGTTCACATACTTCCCTCTGTATGCAAAGAAACTGCTCTGAAGTCTTGTGCAAATACAGAGCCCTAAGCATTCACAGCAGTACAAAGAGTGAAGAATGCCACTCTAAACTTTTTCATTCTTTTGTCAGTAAACAACTTTGAGTTAGCTCTTACCAGATTACTGAAATTAACTGTTTCTGCACTGCCAGGCCCTGACATTGCAATATTTATATGTATTTTTAATGTTACCAAGGTGAGCTGTCACATTGTCTTCAGTGGAGTCACTCGGGTACTTAAATCTAACTAAAGAAAATTTCAGGGATAAAGCCCAATTTGCAGAAACCTGGGTAGCTAATAAGATCAGCAGCTGCAGAATGTCTGCCTGCTCTGCTATCTGCAGTGAATTTCCTGGCTGATACATTTTAAATTCAAGTTGGAAAGCAGGGACAGGATTTCCACCAAGTCCTTTCTATTTGCACTGCTCTTGTGTAAAGTGAGTGATGCCAGTCCTGTCAGCAGAGCAGCAAAGTTTAAGAAACATAACCACAGAAATAACAGACCTGGTATTCTTTTTGTCAACTGCTTTTGTCTTTTTGAGCCTTTGAGTTGGTGTCATCAAGCTTCTTTTTAAACTATACAGGCTGGAGTCTTAAAAGCAGATAACAGGGATACTTGGGTAATCAGATTTGGAACTTTGAGGAATCCACTGAAGGTTAAAACAAAAGACAAAGAATTTACAGTAATCCATTATATTTCTACTACATTATATTGTAGTAGAAAACTGTAGAGGACAATAACATTTACTCAGTCCCTTTTGTTAATCCTTTTTCTGAAGTTCCTCTCCCCCTTCTGGAGCTGGTGGTGGTGTTTGTGCAGCTATGCAGCGAGCCAGGGAAGTCAGGTGACAGGTACAGCTGCAAACTTGCACAAAACAATCAGAGCACTACATCAGCCAGAGCAGCACCTTCAGCCAGCTCACTGCCCTGCTGCAGAACTAATGCTACCAGAGAGGTGGGCTGTGTCTGAGAGAGAAGAGAGGAAAAGGAGATCACAGCAGCCTGGAATCAAGCTGAATTGCCAGAGGCAGATCTTCAGTGCTGCCTCATTCTCATGGATGCTAGGGAATTGGGCAAGAAAAACTACTTCAGTTGTAGGCCTTTTTAATTTCTTTTTTTTTTTTTTTTATGCAAATGGCTTTTGGAAAGCATTCATAATTAGAGAACAGGATTTCTTCACACAAGACAGCTGTCTGTTTAATGAGTGTAATTTTTAGTTTTCTTTCTCTCTCCCACCCTTATGCCTCTTACCACTCTCAAAGGTGCTTTTCTTCTTAACTGCACATTCATAAAAATTTACTGCTACTTAAGTACCTCTTTTGAATCTTTATGTTGCAGTAAAACTTTGCTAAATCCTGGAAATAATTATGCAAGCTCCAGGCTAGATCACTTTTCTCTGTGGGCCTGGAGGCAGTGGAGGTAGGAGAGTGTGTGTTCCACTTCCTGCTGACAAGGCTGCTCGTGCAAGCCTCCCCTCCTGCCCTCTGCCTGAAATGGGGGTGATTTCTACACCACACCAGCTTCCCTGCTGCAGGAATAATTCCTGCAGCCAGACAACCAACCACATCACTGTCACTGCCTCCTCAGCCTGCATCCCTAGTGGGTTTCCTTTCCTGATCTCCCACAAGATTTCACTGCACATTTCAAATAACTTATTTAAAACTCCACCTAGCATTTTCCAAACAGCATTTCTTTGGCTCAAACCACCAAGCCACAGAACCACAGAATCGGTCAGGTCAGAAGGGACCACGGTGGGTCATCTGCTCCGACCTCCCTGCTCCAGCAGGTTTATCCCAGAGCACATGGCACAGGGTTGTGTCCAGACGGTTCTTGAGTGTCTCCAGTGAGGGAGACTCCACAGCCTCCGCGGGCAACCTGCAGCAGTGCGTGGCTGCCCGCACGGTAAAGAAATTCTTCAAGTGTTCAGCTGGAGCTTCCCGTGCATCAGTTTCTGCCGCTGCCTCTTGTCCTATTGCTGGGCACCGCCAAGGAGAGCCTGG